>CM057153.1:36252661-36395161 GCA_029962745.1 Echinometra lucunter
CCATAAGCGTTCCCTTTTCAATCATATGTCTTTCCTTCTATGATACTTTTTTTTTAGTAATCCAGCACAGAACAAATCAAAATTTGTTTCCTTTTCAGAAATATTTTGACATTGCGGCCATTTCCCCCCTTTCGCAAAATTATAGATCCGGCTTCTGTCCGAACTACCGGCAGTCGGTCAAGGTTCTTACAGAACTCGAAATAATATGTTCTTTGGGTTTTGCTGATGGGGAAATAAAAGATACAAAAGTGTAAAAGCTATTCTAGGAACACAACCTCCCTTTATATTCCAGAATATGTTTTCGTTATTAAGATATCCGAAACCTGTACCAAGATGACAACCTCTAGCCTTCTTCGTAATTATTACCAACCTTCCACCCATCTCGTCTGTTCTAATGATGCGGTCTCATCGCTTACAGTTTCAGATACTCCCCCAACAAACATGAATGACACAAGGTTCTTGACATCTATACATCTTGCCAACATCGTGCTTCTCTTTTTTCGAGGTTGAGGATTAATGCCTATAGTTGCCCTCATCCCCTGCCTCTCCGTTGACTACATTGCGTCATTGCTTGCGCTAATCAATCCTGTGATCGAAATTAGCTCATTCGCCAGTCATTCAAATCAGTCTTTGCACTGTTCTGTTTGCAATAAGTTTTTTTCCCCTGTTGTATTGATTTTTCTCTGTAGGCATGTGTGCGGGTCGGGGGAGGGGGTTCCTCGGCAATGTTCTACTTGATACGCTACTGGCACCCTTACAAACTTGAATTAATGAAAGGCAAATTGACCTTAAAATAGATTGAAGGTACTTTTGCCATGATTAGAGTTGAATTCAGTATTCATGGTAATTGTGGTAATTGAACAGTGCTCTTTAAAAACCATCGTGTATCGCATGTTAATGGAAAATTCCCCTTTTCATTTCCGCTGATACATTGTTCATCCAGATGAAATATCAAACTTCCCATTCTGATATAAGCCTCGGTGTAATGTTTCCGGGATGCTATTTAAGATGATGCTAATCTCCCATGACAAAGTGTAAACGAGATGCAAGCTATTCATACTTGTGAATTCCTCTCCTGTATTCATCTATCTTTTCACTGTTCAAAGATATATTCCAACAAATAATATTCATTGAGTTAACTGGTTAAGGAAAATTTTAAATAATTCAAATAATTCAAAAGAGAAGAAGAGAGAAATGAGAACAAAACGTTTATGCGATTACTCTCCCTCAAAACAAACACACGGACACACACACACACCCACACACACACACACACACACGCCACCACCACCACCACCTCACCACCACCACTTCAAACAAACAAACAAACAAGCAAACAAACAAACAAACAAACTAACTAACTAACAAACAAACAAACACAGTGGATTTCGCAACGTTTTTTTAAAGCAGGTATGAATTTGCGTTTACTCGTATCTGTGAATGTTCGTTATTAATATGAGACCCTATTGCTTGACATTAAAATAGTAATTTTCTTGCAGTTATTGTTGGAAACTCATCTTGTGTGTGTAGGAGGGATGGGGCAGTTAAATATGAACAAAATTTATATTAACACAAATTTGAATGTCAGCATTTTGTGGAAAGCATTCTAAATAAGCTGACAGAATTTTAATGTAACGTGAAAAGGGAGGGGGCGATCGTCCATTGATTATGCTAATGAATTTTTGTAGATGACATGCATAGAAATGTCATAATCTGGGTCAATTATTTCCGAGGTCGTTAAGAACAAGATGTTTATGGGTTTGGTTTCACTCGGGTAAACCTGTCATTAACGTACATATTTAAAGGAACGTGACTACAAGATTTGTAATTTCCATGAACCATTTCAGTTGATTTCAAGTTTCAGTTCGATTTCAAGTGATTTTTTTTTTCATTTCGACGAATTATTCCAGATACAGGTCAAATATTCTAGTTCAAATGTCAAAAACATGATGCATTTTGAAGGTCCGGTATATCTTGACAAAAAAAGGTATAAGCTAACACGTAACGAAATAGAAATAAATATCAAACATTTGCGTGAACATGAATTATATCAACAGTCAAAGTTATAACAATGAGAGATAAAAAAACAAAAGTGAAAAAAAAAATCCCACCCATTTGTTACTTATGAATACTAGTCTGTTCACAAGATGCTTTTCTTAAGTGAATGTGACGTGCGTTTCGAAAAGAGGTCTCCGATACAAGCTAGGAAAACAGATTTAAAGGTAATGATGTTATCATCATCATCATCATCATCATCATCATCATCATAATCATTACCACCACCACCACAATCACCACTACGATTATAACATGAGGGGGAAATACAATTAGGTAAGAACAATGTTTGACACTAAATGTTTCTATAAAGCATTTTATAGAAACTGGTACTACTAGAACAGTTCTGCGAAGATTCACTCGTTCCCCATTCTTCCCATCAATATTATCACAGCAATGCTTCTTTCCCTCCCCGAGTCCATACCATACTTTCATTTTTCATACAATGTTGCTCCCTTTAATCATAATGTTGCGCAAATCCCCCTCAGTGGTTGCGCATCGCGATGTCCTACCACAATGGTCAAGCACCGAAGTACTGGCGTAGTTACTTAACTCGCCCTTGCTGAGAGGCAAGATTATGGATTTGGGGCCCTGTGAACACCCCTCACTGTGGCGTCGCGGGCTTTCAACGAAGCGTATATAAAGCGCCAAAGCCCTCCCGTATGCGATCACTTTAATATCTCGCACGACTCGCAGCACCAGGACACAGCGCCAGGACACAGCGCCTTAGAACCAACCGACCTCAAGCTAACAATCACAGGCATAGTAAGACGACAAGTGGTTGTGACCCGAAGAAGCCTTTGTTTTATTTCTTTGACTTGAGACTCTTCCTTTTAAAAGTAAGTCAACCTATATTTCTTTCTTCAAAATTAGTTTTTGTATATTCTCGTTTTACATATTTCAGTGGTGGGCACTAGGAGTGCGGTGTGTTTTCGGAATTGTTTCCAAACATTTCTATCAAACTGCGATTAATCTTCTTATAGGCTGCTGATCCAATCATGCCAATTACTCTTGCAACTTCAAATTTGTGCAAAAATTTATTTGTTAACTACCAAAAGTTATTTTAATTAAAAGTAAACAAACGGAAATTTTCATTCCTCAAGAAATACTTATTTCGAATATTTTCTGAATAATTTCTTTTGTCGTGCAATATTGTGTAAATGACGATTTTGTTTTGAAGTGTCGAGAAACTTTTCTATCACAAACATGTGAACTTATAAGGCATCTTATTCAGTTTTCTTGCACCCACAACTTTTAGCAGAAGTTATTTGTCATATTCTTTAAAAATGATCCCAACCGAAGAGTTTATTTTTTTTCAGAGATCACTTTCACACTGCAACAATTGGTGTTGTATTTAGTGGTTGATTATGGTGCTAATGGTAGTGGTGGTGGTAGTGGTTATGACAAAGTTGATAGCTAAGAAGATAATGACGATATCAGAGATGAAGGTGATAGTCGTCATGAAGGTAGTAGTCACTGTGAGAACGGTGGAATATTATGGTTTGTGGTGGTGATCGTGGTGGTGGTGGAGGTGGTGATTGTGGTGATCGTGATGATAGTGGTGATGATGGTGATTGTGATTGTGGTATTGGCCTTTGTGGTAGTGGTGACGGTGGTGGTGGTTGTTCATACCGTGATGGTGTTGGTGCTGGCATTAGTGGCGCTGGTGTCGATAGTGTTCTTTTTCCCTGCCGTGAATGGTCTTCAGAATAGGGCTTAGCGTAGAATGAAAGAAGTAAAAATGAATGCTGAAGAAAAAAAATGTGGAATCGGGCATTTAAGAAATGACTAGTACCATCCAAACTAGCTGTAAAGAAATACTGAAGCTTTTCGTCATGCACTCATCAGTATAAACCACAAGACAGAAAAGACTTGACTGAATGAACATGAACCAGATAATGTGAGTTCGACATATTTATGTCGCCTCTGGGTAACGTAATTCTGTAATTGCAAATGCATGAAAACAGTTGACATGATCTAGATTTCACTTGATTGAATTTCACTAGAAAGGGTTTGGATTTGAGTTAAGGTAACTCCTTGACCTGTCACTATAATGTCCGTTTGCAAGACATTAATGTGCATTTGCCCCTCTTCACCCAAGTGCACTACGCAGGAAGTGAAACAGGGGTGTGAAAAGAATCTAAAAGTTCTTCGTTAATTTGCCCTTCAGGACGACACTTTAATGTCAAATGGTTTTGACAACATTTTTCACTTTGATTCTTGCTCCTAAATTTAGCCACAATCATAATAATTTTCAAGATCATTGTAAATGTAAAATCTTTTATTCAAGCCATCAACACTCTTGGAAGGGGATAGTCAAACGGATATAGTGCACGGTCTTCTCTAACAAAAACAAAGACCCCCTTCCGATTTAACAAGACAGGAACTATTTCAGCAAAATGATGGCTGTCCGCCTACAGACACCACGCCTTTTACAAGTCCAACCCTATATGCTTCATGTGTAATTTAAAGGATCCCTCATTAACAATATTATCTTGCTTTAAGGAACTTAAGGACTCTCAAATTTTTGGTGAACTGCTGTGCCGACTAGCACAAAGAAGCCGTTGCCTTGTCGTCTTTTCAGTTAGAGGCTGTTAAGTGTAAAGGCTGTGATGATTTTCAGCCGAAGGCCACATTTTCGACAACTTTATTCATAATCATGTATCTGACCTATGAAACATGGTATTTCCCCCATTTTTCATCTTTCAAAGCAATGATGGAACCCTTGATTACGTTCCAGTGGCGTCAGATGCGTCCCCCGCATACTCCGAGACAAAAAAACGCACAAGAAAGAAAGTCGTAGAAATCAATTTACACTTCTTGATTTCATGTTAGTGAGATGGTCCCATGTTTTTCCAACATCAAAAGTACCGATGTGCTCTTAGTCAGTAATTTCTCGTAAACCACCAATTCTGCATTGGCAATGACCATTTACAATGATGTTTATGAAAAAATACCCAACAAACATCGACAATTTGCATAATGAATGGGACTACTGTTTCTTTCAAAGAAAGGAAAAATGGCGATGTTTATGAAAATACCCAACAAACATCGACAATTTGCATAATGAATGGGGCTACTGTTTCTTTCATAGAAAGTAAATGGCGACCTTTATAAATTGCGAGGTTATGTGTTTATCGCGACAAACAGGCGGCTAGAGAGACTAGATGGCCATAAAAAGATGACCAACATAGTGGAAAAGAGAGCAACGTGATTTAGGGTAAAGGCCCTTGACTTACCTGCGAAAGGTCCTGGGTTCGAAACTCGCTCGGAGTTTACATTTTTAGAAAAGGTGTTATTTACACAATTGTCTTTCATGAAGCAGGTGTATTGAAATTGGTATTGAATTACTGGTGTGATGATAATTGTTAGGTCTTCAGGAAAAAGCGGCGTTGATACTGATGACGATAATCTGGAAGAATAAAAATGATAGTATACTCATACTATGGTTGATATAGTGATAAAAAGAGAGGAGGACGGAGGGAGAGAGAGTAAGAGAAAGATGGAGAGAGAAGGGAGAAAGAGAAAGTGAGAGAGAGGGGAGGGAAGGGGGGGGAAGCGAATGAGATAAATTCTGAGAAGAGGGTAGTTGAGACATAAAGAATTAGAGATGAGAAATCAATTATTCATACGTTGTATGACAGAGTACTTAATGATGAACAAGGGAGATTTGAATTGCCTCAAAGATATCAAGAGAATCTACTCAGTATATGTAATAGAACTTTTTTTCTGTGATGATTTACAAGCCAGCGTGGAAAAGGAGATCGCACGTTAAGTTTAAGAACGACGATAAAACGGAATACCTTTTTTCTGAAGTCAAAGAACTTTTTTTTTTCTTTCCTGAAGTGGTATACCCACGCAATACGAGAACTATTAAAATTGAGATTTTTCTGCAAGCACTTTCAATCGTTAGTGGTATACGTGCTCACATTACGAGTTCAATGTTAGAAATTCTATCTTCTTAAAACTGTCTACGAACCGTTTACACCGCAGAATTGCTTGGTCAACCGCACCTTTGGGTTTAGTTCCCATGCATGCACAGTAGAGCATGCAAATCTCGTAAAAACATGAACAGCTATCGGTCTCATGAAATGTTTTTACTTTTTTTTTCTTTCTTTTGCTATATAGGAATGGTTAGGTTAGTTTCACATGCCTTCGCGATTCCATTTCCCCGGCTTGAATCAATAGGACGTATGACGTTACAAAAAAGAGAGAGTGCATAGTCACAATACACTAATGGCAAAGAGTTCTCCTTTAAACCACAAAACGAAGATAGACGTTAATACATTAAGAAAATAGATTTTCCATACGAACAGTAACTCAATTTACTATTGTTGAATAATGTTTTAAACTTAAGAAAACAAATTGAAAATCATCGTCAATTACGTCAATGCATTTTCAAGAATTCTATAAAGCAGAACTGAGTAACTAACGTTAAAGGGTCTTCGCAAGAAATCCACAAAATCGAAGGTCATCAATATTTTATCATATCAATCATACTCTAAATTCAGTTGAATAGAGTCGATAATATAAGAAAAGTTCGTGTAGAACAGTAAGTTTGCATTTCTGTCATCTTCATTTCACGTCAAGGAGAAATGTTTATTCTGTCGAATGATATCTCATTCATGACTTTTGTGCCAACGATGATAGAGCACCCTTGCAAGATTTTCAAAAACTCCCGTGAAAATCTTCTTTTACCAATTTTGGTCTGAGGCAAATGCCAAGTGTACGTGATTATTTGGTCCGAACTCTTTTATGTCATACCCTGATCAACTTTAAAAGTGATAATCAAGGCTCTTGGGTTAATGTTTCTTTTTGATAGTGTTTGATATGCTATTCTGATTTTATTCTGAATACTTTTGGGACAAAAATTCATACTGTCTTATCGACATCACTTTACCACGAGGAAGTGCTGCGCATTTTTGCTAAATTCACCCTCATGCCTGCCTAATGTATCGAACTTAAACAGCACGAGAAATGAATGATTTTTATCCATCTCAAAGACTGAGAAGATGCAAGAAATGAATCATGTGGTGAAATATGTATCAAAATATTTGATCGTGGAAATTTGATAAACCCCTTTCCCTGCTAATGGCTTAAGAATTACTGTTACATTAAAGATCGTGTTATGATGGCAAGCTAGAATTAACAAGATTTGCTTAAATTGTTTGGAGTTTAGCTTGAAATTAACAACTTTTGTTTAATTTTTGAAAATCAATTAAAACAAAATAAAACATTTGTTTTCAGAAAGGAATAGCAAGTACTTAAAGGACTTGATTTATTGGATTTTTTCTTTACAATGTAAACCAATTCAAGGATTGCAAAGTATAAGAAATTAAAAAATAACATCACACAAGGTAGTGATATTTGAAAAAAAAAACAGAACCAAAATATACAGAAGAATGTCGACATAAATATAAAGAAGAAGGTTGACCTAAGTATACAGAAGAATAAATGTACAGAAGAATGTTAACCTAAACATACAGAAGAATGTTGACCTAAATATACAGAACAATATTGACTCAAATGTTGAACGGAGGTATATATGCTGAAGAAGCCGGCCTTTTATTCTTTCGATCCCTTTTACCTGAACCTTGTAGAGATCTGACAAAGCTTTCTTAAAAACTCTAATACTCTGCCATCTCTGGTGGCAAAGGTATGAAAGCATATACTCACTACCTCAAAATGAATGTTAAGATCACAGAGGTTAGGATTTTTAAAAATGCAAATGTCAATGAATTCTGAAATACTATCTTGAACGCAGTTAAAATGTTCTCCTTGTCTTGTCCTTCTCTTTATTATCTCACCAGCAAATTTTTGTCTATTCTATCATTTGTGTACCAATCATTCGAACAAAAATAATTTGTGCGTAGAGAGTATACCTGTAAAATAAACCCCCAAACTTTGCACCGCATTGTATGGGTTAACGGTTAAGGAGTTCGAAGGAAAATGAAGGATAACTTAATACCACAACGCGCGGAATGGAAAGGCAGCTCGAATCCGTAAACGCCTTCTTAATTCATGCGCGCGCGTCGATTATTCTACTCACAAGTCACTTTAATGTTAATTGGGGTAGACTGAGCTCAAAATATGATTATTTTTTTATTTTTATAGAAGTAATATTTAAAACACATATTTGAAATATAGCACCAAGATGTTCAACCCTTAATATACGGAGTTAAATATCTTTTAGTGATTGGTAAACTTTAAGTCACACTGCCAAACATACTCCAACAAACCTGTTCCCGACAATAATCATTGGTCATTTGGGGTACTGTAAAATGAAGATCGGTCCATCATTGGTTTGGTGTCATCTCGTTGGTGCAACCGGGGTATTTATTACCTTTCCTTCTCTGTAGAGGAGAGAAAGGTTATACCCCCAGCCACACTGAAGAGGCTCGCACTAACAGACAATTGACCGAATCTGTTTAAGCCCACCGCACACTATACGATTAGTCTGCATTTGATATAAAGCATTCAGACATAACAAAACTCATGATCAAAGTTCCGAATAGTCGCACGAATAATGAAATCGACATTCCGGGCTATAGCGAGCCTCCCTGTAGGAATAAAGCGAACTTAATTCCGAATCGTAGTGACAGCATAGCAATCTTGCGATCGACTACGATTAGAAGCCGATTTGGCCTTTACACCGACCACAAGGCTTGCAGTTAACCGAAATTTCGATTTTAGTATACCTGTCATTATTCCCAACTTCAAATAAGAAAATTTTACTTGTTTAAATTTTCATGTTTAATACAAAATGCCATTTGTTTAAAAATCGGGTCGCAGTCAGATCGTATAGTGTGCGGTGGGCTTTAGAGTGAGTTGGATGTGACTGAGGCATATAAGGGAAGTGGTAGAAGGAACGGAGGAAGGAGGGGAAGATAGCAGCATAAAATGGAATGTGAATTGAGAGAAGGAGACAAAATAAGAGAAGTGTATATAATTCTGACTCATAATAGCAAGAAGAGAAATATAAAATAAGAAATGTGGAGATGAAGCAGCTCGAGCAGTAAAACCAGTATAAGGAGGAAACGAACAGACGCAACAAAATATGAGGGAAATAAAAAGGAGGAGGAGTAGGAGAAGAAGAAGAAGAAGAAGAAGAAGAAGAAGAAGAAGAAGAAGAAGAAGAAGAAGAAGAAGAAGAAGAAGAAGAGAGATGAACAAGGAGAGTAATATGGCAATTTTTTTCGGCTTTGAAGGAGCGGTAAAAGCGGGAATGACTTCCTTAAAGTTGCGTCATGAATTCTTTTGGAGTGCAATGAAAGAAAACGGTGATATCGGGTGACAATGACTCAATATCTTAGTAAGATGCATTCACTCCTGTGAATGGGCCCCCCACCAAACAAATCGAACGCAGATCTGGGCAAAAGCTGTCACGTGACCTCTTGAATCTAGATGATTGATCTGAACGGCTTGTTTCAAGTATGGTAGCTTAGTTTAAGAACCCTGAACGAAAAGCATGCCAGTTTTGCCTTTAGGAATATCGGCGTAGCGCGGGAAAACTATCTTTTTGATTTTAGGTAGATTTTTTTTTTCGCTTGTGTGTATGCAACAAATAAATCAATAACAGGAGAATTTTGCTTGGAACATCTTTGTCCACTAAGCCTCTGGCAGGCGCATTTCGTGTCATTTGCTCTTCAAATAGCATGCGAGTTTACATAATTGATCGAACGATATAGGCAAAGAGAAGGTGGAATCTTGCCAAAACGGTCAAAATGGGACTCGGCTGATAGATTTGGGAATTTTGGTTTGCTTTGGGGGATTTCTGGTGGGTATTGATCCAATCGGTAGGGATGGTGGATTATGGTAATAACGATGACCGTTAGTGAGGAAGCTACAGGGACGCACTAATAGCAAGAAAAGAATATAAAGACCCTCTCGTTCCTCTATCATGCTCTATTTCTGGATTATCAGATACAGCAGTGTCCACAGAGAGATGCCTTATCGAACCATATACACTATTTGCAAGGACAAAGTTATTAAGGAGTTATCATCATTAAACCCGGAACTTGTACGAGAGGTATAAACATGTAAAACAAATGACACTGGGCTACCATGCAGCCCCCCTCCCAGGCCGCCCCATTAAGAAAACTAATGCAGTCCCAAAGCTGGATCCTCAAACGGTCATCACGGTCATGCTACTATAAACAAGTTGCGTGCTATAATCTTAAAATCAACTCATGGAATATAGGGTTAAACGAACAAGCATTACTTTCATTTGTCATTACCTTCTCAGCAAAATTCAGTGGAATGAACAAAAATATATGATAATACAGTGTAGATCATTGCGCACTGATTTTTGAAAGGAGGCAAATGGTTTCATTAAGCAACATGTTAAATCTTAAATACAAAAAAAAAAACCCGAGATTTTTAAAATTCTTTTCAAATGTGGAGGAATATTTTAGTATCAGTATCGAGCCATAAAAAGGGCTTTTAGAAAAACTCATATTATATATATATAACTTGAAACATTCCAAAATAATTGACTAAATTTTGATGCCACATGGCTGTGTAGTCCCACAAACCCATATCTGTGAGCAGTGCTTTTTATGTATGTGATATCCAGCAAGAACTGACTCACTTGTTATTAGTGTGATGATTCAGTAGCAGGACTATACTTATGTCTACGTAAATCATCTTCTGCAAAGGAATTCTGGGGATCCTCTTTCACATTGCGGTCTCATGACCAGAAGTCAACCTTTCTCCTTAAGGATTCAACAAAAGGCGACATTGAGATGCGAGGGTGAGGGGCATCTCTGCGGGTTAATAAACGGCCCAATGAAAAGTCTTGGACGCATGGAGGAAGAGAGCGCTCAAGAATTCGTGGGATGGTATAATTACCCCATGTTCGGACATGAGGAATGGGGGAGACATGGGAACCATGTCAGTGAGAGGTGAAAGAAGCGTTCAGAGAGGAATAAAGGCCAGTGGAAGAAGGGTTTCCGGCCTCTTCCCAAGGATGTCAAAGATTTAGTTAGCGGGTATCATGGGCAGGTCTAGGGTTTTTGCTTTAAAAAAGGGGTAGGGGCACATTCCCCCCCCCCCAAGTAAAAGAACTATTAAGGGGCATGTTTTACTGTAAACATAAATAAAGGTAGCTGAGGGGTTATTATCTGAGGGATCCAGAAGTTACAAGTTTTGCTTTTTAGTGGACCTCTCCATTTCCACAGAATGAAGTTTCATGATTATGTAATTACTCTATATACTTTTCTTTTCGAAGGTACTAATTTCAAATTAGACCTTTATTCATTTCAAAGGAAATGTTTCCATGAAGTTTCCATAGTATATATCATTATGATAATTGTATATTTATTTGTATTTTTGGTAAAATGTGAAAATGAAAAGTTCGAAATTTCAAAGGCACTTGGGTCTCACAAAGGATGGCACAGGCCGGCTATGTTTACTGTCCCCTTAATCATAGACCTACTAGAAATCGAGGTCCATGCCTATCTGTCGCCAATGACTCAATTGTTGGTTTACTCATTTCGTTCCTCCTCTCTCGTCTGCTCACCTTATAGAATTCATTATAACTGTGAAAAAAGGAAGTATGGATTCAGGGTGCTAGGTAAGTGTGCGTTTATGTGTCTGCGAGCCTGTGCGTGTGTGCTTGTGTGGGTGGATGTGAGTGTGTGTGGGTTGAGGACACATGTAAAGGTAAGCCAGGGCGACAGAGAGTGTGCGTTGGCGTGTCTGCGAGTCTGTGCGTGTGTGGGTGTGGGTGTGGATTGAGGAAGCATGTGACGTAAGGTAATATCATTTTTAGGTCAAGGTCAGAGAAGAAAGTATTCAGAGAGTGGTAGAATATGGAAATGAAGAAAAAGCAATAGCTATTAAATAGAATAAGTTAGACAAGCATCTGTTAAAATGGGAGAGAATGTACCGAAATGGCAGGACTGAGGGCGATATCCAGGAGTGATTTGGGAGAGAGAGAGAGTGACTGTGTAGGTGTCATGTGTCTGTGCGTTTAAAGGAGGAGGGGGGGGGGGGGGGGGCTGGGGTGATCAAGGGGCTACAGGGTTGTTTTCGTTAGGATGAGGGTGAGTGTGTCTGAGAGAGGGGATATGTACTGGTGCTTGTTTGTGTGTGTGTGGGGGGGGGGGGCTATGATGTTTTCTTTTGGGAGGGGTATACTTTGTGTTTTTCCTCATTGATTTCTTTTTGATTTGCATTGTTTTGACGACTGTGAGCTCATGTAATCTCAGATAGTTTTAATCAATGAGTAAATATTTGATACATGAAAGGGAAAGTGTGTTGTTACGCATATTGCTATTAATTTTTTGAAAAGGGGATCCTATTTTCAATATATCTGTTTCGTTATTAGTTTGTACCGGATTTGGGTCTCCTTTGTTTGTTCTTTTCTTGTTATGGATTTTTAAAAAAAGACAGAACATGTGTGTATCGCCCTCCACAAAAAGTACAAGATGGGTAGGGAAGACTTTTTTTTTATTGGGGGGGGGGGGGAGGGGTAAGTGGGGACTTATATGTTTATGATAACTGATTTCATTTTTTAAAAGTTATATATGATTCATGTTTATATTAAGTTATTGAAAAAATGAAAATATGAAATGTGTAGTGTTAAATTGTTTGATTTGAAATGTTAAATTGAAATGTTAAATGTTTTGTTGATGAAATCAGAATAAAACAGTAAGGGGAAAAAAAAGTAAGCCAGGGCGACAGAGCGTTTGTGCGTGTGCGTGTCTGCCAGTCTATGCGTGTGTGGGTGTGGGTTGCGGAAGCATGTAAAGTTAAGCCAGGGCGACAGAGAGTGTGTACGTTTGCGTGTCTGCCAGTCTGTGCGTGTGTGGGTGTGGGTGTGGGTTGAGGAAGCATGTAAGGTAAGCCACGGCAACAGAGAGTGAGGTAAGGACCAGAATATGGAAAAGGATACAATGTGAGTGAATATGTGGGTCAATTTTTCACCAGAACTTATCGACCATATCCACGTCCATAATCTGCCGAAGGTAGCAACCTTTTAAAACTTCTTGTGGGCGTCAAGTAAGAGGAAGAGATTAAGAGAGAGGGAGAGAAGGGGTGAGAGTTGGGAGGGGGTTGTGGGATAATCGGCTTCCTCTTCTGAAAGTCATACCCACAACCTGTTGCATGGGGCCAAGGAAATCCATTTTGCACCAGAAGAACTTTACTTTGTATTGAAAGATGTTAGAAAATATGAAATAGAACAGGAATGATAATTATAGAGCCTGAAAATGCAGGATGAAAAAGTGGGAATACATAAAGTAAATGAGTAATGAATTAATAACGACAGATAACCAAAGAATGAGAAGTCGACATATCAAAAGAGGAGGAATAGAGGAGAAAGGAAGAGGAGAGGTAGAGGGATAAAGAAAATGAGAATAAGAGAGAGACAGACAGACAGAGAGACAGAGGATAAGAGGCAAAACTGCAGGCAGAAAGAAGGTGATTGGGTATGGGGATAATATTGTGCAGAAGGTGTTTTCTTCATCACGTTTAAGTTAAGTTTGCTTTTTACATTAGCTTGGTTCGGTAAAATGGTACTTAAACAACAGCTGTACACTTATCGGGTCTTCTTTTGATCGACCTATTCATCACACGACAACAATTCACCTACTTTACAGGTCATGCCGGTCATGCCCTCTTTGCCCAAAGATTTAAGAAACTTCGCTGGAAAAAAAAAATTTTAATGAAACCCATTTAACGAAGATACAGGTGTGAAAAGTATGTTTACGTGTCAAAAGATATTTATAAAAACCCAGAATAATTTAGCTCATAAAGTTGTCGATTTAACCTGCTATCAGTGTCACAGCATCGACAGACATCGCATTGACTTTTTGGCAAAAAAGGACGAAACAAAGACAAATTTTTTTTGACATTATTCATATCTAGATATACGAACCATAAATTTCACACACACACACAAAAAAAGATAATTGCTCTTATCGTATCAAATGAATGATTTTACCTTTGATAACCGACCAAAACTCTTTCGAATGCATTACACCGCTTTCTCCATCTTTCCTACGCACTTTTCTCTCGTCGCTAGACGCTAGACAAACAGGTGTGTCAACTCATCAGACAAGACTTCAAATGGTTGCCGCTAAATATAATCACCACTAAGCTACTTCTCAACTTAATCACAACCTGATCCAATAAACCAAAGTGATTTATACTGAGCAAATTTTCCCTTCAATTTTATGGCATGTAATTAGCAATTTTCTTGATGCGACGAAACATGCAAGGTGATTAAAGTGAAATCGCATTTTCCGACTCTTCGAATTTAAAGGAGAATGCAACCCAGACATCGGTGTGCTTCCAATGAATGATGAAGAAGTAGAAGAGTAAACAGTGAAAATTTGAGGAAAATTGGACAATCTGTTCAAGAGTTATGAACTTTGAAAGTTTAAGTAAATCCCTATTATGGGGATCCTTGAATTGGCAACTTCTCCAGAATCTGTGATGTCATCGTGGACAACTCTCCATTCATTTTGTACACAGAATTTAACATTTTCTTTATTTTCAAGAAAAATATTCTTTTGATTGATTATTTGAGTATGACGTGGCTATATCAATTCTGCAAGCATTTGGGAAAGAATTAGCTTGATTTCCGACTTGAAATTTCATATAAATCAATTTATATATTTAAACTCAAGGATCCCCAGAATAGGGATTTACTGAAACTTTCAGAATTCATAACTCTTGAACAGATTGTCCGATTTTACTCAAACTTTCACTGTTTACTTTTCTTGATCATCTCTATTCACTAAGAGCACACTGATGCCTGGATTGCATTCTCCTTAAAAGGGACCATGATTGAAGTGACTAATGATATTTCACTGCCTTTTTCAGCCATATGATAGATATAATCTTTGAATTCTGCAATACAGTGATTATAATTTAAGTATTCATTCTTCATGTTATGTTATTATTGTGCATTGCTATAAATTCTTTTCATAAATTTTAAGAGTACAATGCATAAGACCAGTCCCCCCCCCCCCCCAAAAAAAAAAAGGTCGGAAAGAGGATTATCTCTTATATCATTAAAAGATGACTCTGCGTTTGACTAGATAAGGATTATACGCTAAACATTCCCTACCCCGTCAAACACTGACAAAAGAGGCAATACTGCGAAAACGACACTCGAAAAATGGGCAATTAAGGAGGTAAATTTTCATATCGCAGTCAGAATACGTTTACCATGCCTTAGTAATAGCATTCTTGATTGAAAAACAAAATTTCGACGATCGCTCTTCACGAAATACCAAATGGACATGATGGAAGCAATTATGATAGAGGAGATGGATTCTAATTTTCTCTACTGAGAGAAGGTTTTATGTCAACGGAGGGAGAAAAGTTATTTTTTCTTTGAAATTTCCCCAGACAATCATAAGTTGTCTAATTTAAGTTCTTGAACAAGCACATGATTAAAAATTTCGCCTGATTTCTTTCAAGTATAGATTTTTCCTGATGTACTCCGGAATTTGATTTGATTTGATTTGATATATTTTTCCGTTTCACAGTAACCATTTACAAAACAAATATATAAATTCCATAATCTCATAATACATAACTAATATAATGAAACAACATTGTAAAAGAAAGAACATAATTACTGAGGAACTGAACGAAATAAAGTTGACCTGACTGAAAAAACCCCCTTAAAACGGAGGGGCAGGCTAAAAAAGCAGAGCTTGTAAGGTGCAAGCCCCTGAAACTTAGTTGTAAGCATACGGTCAGAGCATGTATGAAATTATGTATAAATTTATCTATGTATGTATAAAGAAAAAAACAAAAACAGAAGTTACAAATTTATAACATAATCAAGAGAATTAAAGTAACGGAGAGGGGTGAAGGTGCATCAAGATAAAGAGACTGGTATAAAAGGATGGGGAGCAAGAGCGTTTAGGCACGAGTTGTTAAGTACTGACTGAGTAAATATCTCTTGAGTTTATGTTTAAAAGTGTTAAGATTAGGTGATTCTTTAATTTCATTGTGTAAGGAACTCCAGTAAGGAGATATATAAAGGTTCTACTGATATTTCCTGGCGAATGGATAGACATCATCGTTCCGAGTATTTCTTTTATGTTGCAAAATCAGTGGCTTTTTTTTTTTCAAGAAATCGAAACATTTTCCTTTGGCCAAGTACGTGTGTTGCTTACATTCTATGGTTTGGTTTGGTTCGTTTTGCTGGCTGCTATAAGACAGCATGCATGCTTGTGAGTAAGCAACCAGAGGACTGACGACTTTAAGTCCTCTTCGAGGGACCTGGTAATGAATGCCTAACCAAACGGCATCGACTTGGTTTCGAAGCCCGATCATCGGATTATAAGACCATACAGTGTTCTACCAACTGAGCTATCTCGACTGAGGAGGCGCGATATACGAGTCAGTGAGGTGAAAAGGAAGCTTAAGTAATTCTGTAAATCTGATTGCTGTTGAGTATTAGGAGACCTTCAGCATCCCATTTCCCTCTGTGTTCATACTTTGTATTTTTTTGATCTTCTTTGTTCTTAGTTTTAAACACTCTGCCTTCTTCCTTCTCATCGGGAGGTGTCATCTTTATTATTATTTTACACTAAGAAAAAAAGGTTCAAGTTTGCACCCTAAAGGCAACATTGGTAGCACCTTTTGGGGTGCAGAAATGTTTGCACCTTCCCGAAAGGGTAAAACTCTGCACCCTTTAGGGTGCAAAAATGTAGCTAACTGCACCATTAAAGGAGCAAAAAGGTTCTTAGGGGTGCAAAGTTGCACCCAAAAAGGAGTTCCCAGTGTTACATTTGAAGGGTGCAAAAGTGAACCTTGTTTTTCTTAGTGTGTCTGATTCCAACATATCTAACCTTTTTCACATCTTCCTGCTTTCTAGTTTTCTTCTATGCACGTTACCCCCCCCCCCTCTCTCTCTTATACTTTTCATTAGTTTGTTGATCAATTTGTCTATGTTTGGTGGGAGGGGGAGGGAGAACCATTTCTTACCCCTCTCTCCCTCTTACTCGCCCTCTATCTTTCTCTCCTTCCCTCTTTATCCTCCTCCTCCTTCATTATGATCGTTGTCATAATCATGATCATGATGATGATCATCATTGTCATCATTGCCTTTTTCTTCTTCTTCTTCCTCCTCCTCCTCCTCTCCTCTCCTTCCTCCTCCTAGTGTTCCTTCTCTTTCTTTCTTTCTTTCTTTCTTTCTTTCTTTCTTTCTTTCTGCCTGTCTGTCTCTGTCTTTCTTTCTTTCTTCTTCTTGTTCTTCTTGTTTGTGTTCTTTCTTCCGTTGCCATTCCTCCAGCACCATCTTTCCCTCTAGACAAAAAAAAAAAAGTGGAACATGCTTGCTCCCCGAGTGGGTCAATATCTCACTATGGGAGTATTTGTTCCTCCTAGCTGAACAGAAATAGAAAAAATGAAATATTAGCAAGTTTTCACGTCTTGGCGGCGGATTTCAAGCTTCAAAACATCAAAAGTCAATTGTTTGTTGCATCCAATACTCGTGCTTACGCAAGCATTGTCCAGTTTTATCGATTAATTTCATTTTTCCTGCATTTATCCCTACTTTCAGATCATTATTCGCCAGTTTTTCCCCCTCTTTCCCTCTTTCTCTGAGGAATAAACCGTTTAAATCGCCAAAGACCAGATGCTGTTTGCCGAACATTTTATTCAATAACGACTACTAATATGCGTAAATCAATACACGCATTGAAGAAGCTCTCACTCCCAAATGCAGTCACGGGCTTGGAGTCGGAGCGAGAAACGCCACACACTTCACGTCTCGCCCGTGACTATGTGGGGGTCGGTGCTTACATTTTCACGGATTGAAATGCCTCCCGGTGGGGAATGGCCCCCAGTTGTGATGTGGGACTCTCAAGTACACCTAATGCACTGGAGCTGGTCACGGGTTGGGGTTAAACCTATAATGACGTCCTAGGGTATAGGATCACATCACCCTAACACCCACTCTCTCTCTGAAAAGACGTGGTTTCTGACAAAAATTGAAGGAAAAAAAAACAACAACAACAGCTTACATTATTTTTATATTCAGTGTCCATTTTTCGGCAAGGGATCACGGACAAAAGAGATAAGCCGACTGACGCATTAACCTTTTTTGTCTCCCTTTTTATGACTATGAAATATGAGGTGAAAATGATCCGTTACCTGACTAGTTACACGCCTTAGGGACTTTACCAAATTAATACAATTTAAGGTAATCCAGCTACACAGTTTGGTGACTTCGTATAAGCACCAATTCTACAATTTAGAATAACTAGGTTTGATCGATCTTGTTACTTCTAAATGTTTTAACCACCTGCAACAGGAAGTTGATAAGCTGATAGCTCTTTTAGAATGAAACAGAAGAAGACTGATTTCTTTCTCATTCCTACATGTTTCGCTTTTCCACTGCTGCATATCGATAACGCTTTTGGCAATTTGAGAATTTTTCACGTAGCATATAAGGGAAGATGGTTTTACGTTTTCGAATGTTTTACCAAAATGTTATCGGTTTTGGGAGTGATTAGTTCCCTTTAAACCAGAGGGAAACGACCTCACCTGTTTGAAGGAGAAAAACTTGACACCCACTTCGCACCGTTCCCTGTTAAGGTCCATCTTTTGTTTCTTTTGATAAAGATCCAACGTCATTTTCCGTCTCAGGACAAGATAACTCAGAGATCCTGGTAATGATAGCGATCCATCACTGTAATTAGACACAAAGGCAATGTGAAGAAGCTGCGATTGCCTGGGAAAACTTTTGTAATCAGTCTATCAATTTTAGGGAAAGTAAAGTAGAACCGTCATCGTGGAAGAATCAAGAGGATATGATCTTCAGTAGAAATAATGGTAGATTATGGATGGAAAATTGCTAGGTGACAGGCTGGTTTGAAACAAAATCTAGTGGACTTATGTTTCTGGATGGTATTGATGATATATATGATGTGTTAATTTTCTGTCAGTGACCATACTTTCATATATATCCATTCGCACTTCTGTTCCTAGTATATGCCAAGTGAAGTGGGGCGACATTCTTATCTTATTTTTATGTGATTAATAAAATTTAAAGTTTCTCTGTCATCAGATTTCATGGAAACTCATCCAGGAGACCCAAGGAATTTCAAGCGCTGTAATATCATAACTGAAACCACGGGACAAATAAGAGAGAGGCGAGGAGGGAGAAACAGAGAGAGAGAGAGAGAGAGAGAGAGAGAGGGGGGGGAAGAAAGGGAGAGCACACGATAAGGAAATGAGACTCGTGGGCATCTTCATCATGTTCATGTAATGATATACGACTCATGTTGCGTCATTTTATGTTTATAGGTTATTTCACTTGGGATCAGTACCTTGGAATGGCTACATTAATCTGTATAGTATTCTGACGTTACTTGGCATTTTAATATTCATAACATAGATAACGAAGTCTATGGTGAATATCAGGTTTGATGAAAAAACCTATTCTGGCATTTCGAATAATTAATTTATTCATACACACATATTTCTGCCCTTGATATAAAATCATGTAATATTCTTTTGAAAAAAATGGTTTGAGACATCTTTTGAAGATTACGTAAGGCCACATAAAAACCCATTTTTTAGATTTAAAGTTTTCCTTGCATTATAACCGCGATGTGGACCCTTTTCCCTTTGAAAGCCAAGTCACCCTTCACCTTGCATGAATTGCTGTATACCTGGCAATTGAATCGGGAACTATTTCAGAATCTTGTGGAAGGTACATCCTCTTCCGGTTACTAACCTTGTTTCGAGTATTTTGAGCATGGACTGTATATTCGAGCATTTTACATTCATGAAGCACCATTACAAATGGCAATAAGTAGGTTTATGAATCATACAAATATAATGATAGATAAAGTAGCATGACAGATACCATCTATCAAAGTGGAGTCTTAAAATTTTTGGACTTTCTTTTTGACTCTTTCCCCTATAAAATACATTTTTTTTCTGCATTTCGATTTGAAAAGAAGTATTATCAATGACATGAACCAATGATGAATGATCAGGTTCAGTCCTTTATTTTTTTTTCCTTTTTTTAAAATTCAGTCATGCATGCATTAGCTGTGGGTAGAAAGCTGAATTCGCCCGTGGCAAAGTTTGCCCGGGAAATATGCATACGATTTCAATACGTAACGAAAACAACCTGTTTGGGGCGAAAAGTTTCTTGGGATGGTTGGCGGTGATGCGGTGCGTTGTCTGCCCGCCTTTCTCTGCCACCTGGGGCTGGGTCTTGTAAAGTCCCACTCAACCCGGTGTGTTAAGAACTCTTGAATTTTAGCCGTCGACTTCTCAGCTTACTCTTGAATATTCAAGGCTGAGACCCAAAGGAAATGCTTACAAAACTGGATAAACACCCACTTCAGAATATTGATTAAGAGTTCAGATACCACTCTTGGCATTGTAGCCTTTCCCCGTCATTTTCATGATCATTAAAAAAAAATCAAACCCAAGCCACATTAAAAAAAAGGAGAAATGACTCAGACTAACTTTTGTATTTGACGCCAGGGGCTAAGACTGAATGAGTATCCTGAACAGTGGCCCAAGGTGAGCCCCCAAGGGGACAACGGTATCAAGGAAGGGAGGGAGAGGGCACCGCTCTTATTATGAGATTTAACAAGACATTCGTTAGAGCGTGACGTGACAGTTGCTCCTGCGATAATTGCTCCTCTCTTAATTTCTCCAAAGACGTAGGGTCAACAGGTTAGGGTTAGTTTTGTGATAGGGGTTTTGGTTGAGAATGATATTAGGATAAGGATTAATCTCATTATTAGGTTTGGGATTAAGTTTTATATTTCACTTAACGTGTCGATTTTCCATGGGAGCAATTGTCGCCGGAGCAAATGTCATGGAACCCGTTAGAGATATGTGAAAGGAGTCGTATTATTTTCTTTTTTCCTCGTTCACTTCCCCTTTTCCGTATTTTTTCTCGTGTGGTTGGGTGTATGTGTGTGTATGTCCATTCAATTGGGAAAATGTCCCGTGCTTCAGTCTAAAGGTATACGTTACAGATCTTGAGTATGGTAGCTTCAAATCTTCTAATAACAAAAGAAAGGTGAGGTCGATTTGAGATATCTTAAATATACACACCTGCTCTAAAATGATAATTGCACATTTATTTCTAAAGGGATCCAAACTGAGTAAAGTTGTAAACAAATTACCTACATAATACCCTTTTTATAAGCATTTGGAGGCATGCATTTAATAAACGTTGAAACCTGCTTGTTTTTGGATAAGCTTGTTTAGAGTCTTATCAATCTTCAATCTTCTATTCTAGATATGATGTTTCTAGAAAGCTGCCCACGCGAATGAACTGAGGAAACCTAGACCATTAGGCAATTTAAGTTGATTCCACAGTCGTTTGAGTGATTAATTTCTTGTAAAGAATGTCAGTCCTCGAAACCCAGTTATTAGTCCTCGAACCTTGACAACAACTGCTTAAAATAAGGACATTCTTATAATTCCGAACATGTTTCCCTTGTTAAGTCAAATGTGGCTTGTTTAAATCATTCACTCGATTTCCGAAGACCACGCGATGACACAGATTCTCCATTTTGGAACACTTGTAGGGGGCCCTTATAACTTACCAAGCTATGTTTGTATTTGATTTCATTTGCCGACAGTGTAATTTAAGAAGCTCTGTTTTAGCATGCTGGCGTGCATATAGGGCTGGCACAGAAGCAGAGCCACTTGTAATCTTCACCAGTGTGGACTGTCTTAAGGAAATGAAAGAGAGATGATGGACGGGATTAAGAATGCTAAGAGTATAGGTTGTTTTAATAGACTTATGCCTCAGTCACATCACCTAGTCGGTTCTCGTAACGTACTTTTTGTTCAGTATAGGGTCAGTCTAGGGATCGGATCGGTCTCGTTGGTAATACTAAGGTACGACTGTTCCCCATTCTGTATCGGTTGTCAAGGGCGTCGCTTGATAATGTTTTTAGGGTCTGGGTCCGGATGAGTGTGTGTGTGTGTATGTGTGTGTGCGCGCGTGCGTGTGTGTGTGTGTGTGTGTGTGTGTTTTTGTGAGGGGGAGGGGGGTTGACTACCTAATGTCTGTTGCATGTGTTCGAAAATTTCAAATAAACAGAAAGGAAAAAAGTCTTCAGATCTCCAAATTTGCTAACAAAGGTACCGATTTATTTATTTTGTCTTCAGCGGCAAACAAAATGAACCATCAATAAGCGCATGTAACCCTTTAAAAATAATTAAAAAAAGAACTTTTTGCAACTGAAAAAATTATTAAAAAAAAAGACTTTGTGCAACTGAATCAACGCCGTTAAATGTTTGAAAACGTGCGTAAGATCTACCTAGAGATCTTTCATCATTGCTCAAACCCGACCGTGGCCAACTGCAGTCCCTCAAAGATCTTGTCACCACTTACTAATTTCACTGTCCCTATCACCCTCCCCCCCCCCCTCCGGTGTGGCCATACGAAATAAAAATGTTTCCATGACGTAATCCATCTCCCAAGGCTATCTTCCACCATGGAGGTACTCATCATATCGATCGAATTGATGACGTCATGACTTCTTACGTCATCCGGCTTGTAGTGAAGCCAAAAGACAAGCACCGAGGAGACAGAGATATCTTTTTGTGTCTTGTCTTCAATTGCTAAACGGATTTAGCAATTACACTAGTCCCACACACGAAATCGGATCTTCAAAATCCTTATTCCCTTTTTCTAACTGTCTGGTGGAGCAATGCTAACATAAGCATAAAAGTGTCTCTTCTGTTAATTCTTCTTCTTCTTTAGATTTACAAATCAAATCAAATCAAATCAAATCAAATCAAATAAGTATCAATACATTAATATCTACATTTTACTTTTTAATGAGGAAGGGGAGAGGCTATCAGAAAGATTATTAGTACATTATACTACTTCTGACCTCGGTCATTTCACAATCCTCTCTTTTTTATACGTTAAAAATAATACTGAAGCTATATGTCTGTTGAATGTTTTTTAAGCTGTACTTTGAAGAAAAAAATGACTCTACAGAGATACATTTCAATGAAAAATAACGCTGTGATTGAAAGCAGAAGGCATTGTGTATTTTCCTCGGAAACTGAATCGTGATGATTATTGATCGACTTCAAAAATTCAACCCTTCGAGATTTTTTGTTGTCGTTGTTAATAATGAGAAGAAAGAAAGAAAATAAAAGTGCCTTGGCACGACAAATGTCAGTCCCCTCAACCCGGTTATTTTCATCCCTGAATGAGATAGTTAATCGATTAAGTTAATAAGACTAACCAGACTGCTTAAAAGCAAGGTTTCAGCGGGTAAGTGGAAATACTAAGTCATTTCTGCGAAGTGAGAACGCTGTCCCCGCTCACAAAGCATACCCATATAGGTCCATCTTGTATCGCTGAGCTAAAGGTGTAATGCTCTGAAAATCACAACTCGGTTAAAGAAAAAACAACAGCATCAACGAAAACTCCTCCTTTTACAAATTACGCTGATTGACTAGTACGATAGGCGTATGGGGGGGGGGATATCAAGGTGCTTCGAGATAATGGCAATTAAGCGAGATGGGGGAGTCTCATTTCATCTTAACGACATCCCTAGTGCATTCAGGCCTAATACAAACATTTCATTTTGGTGGGGAAAATTGAGGCCAGTCACATTACGCCTTTGCCATATTTATGAAAGAAAATACACCAAAATATGTATTCCCATAATTAGCTTAATTTCAGTCTTGCCTTGCCACGTCAATCCTTATTACGTATCTCCAACGTGACTAGAATATTGTACGCTATGTGGTGATTATAAAGTTGTTGTGGTGTTTGACTCTGTCGAGTTGCATATTACATATATTAAAAAAAGAAAATTCTTACACAATTGAAATAAGGTACAGAGAACAACACTTTCACCACACGTGCATAAACGTGAATATGAAATCTTATGTAAGACTTTGTGTTATCTGATTTCCATTAATATGATTAGTTTATTTTAATGAAAAAGGTTTGATATTCTGATACGTTGAAAGTGTGACGTAACATTCGCATAACTAAAACTGTTGCCGATGTGATATCAGCTCGCATTTTTAAAGGTATATATTTGCCTCTTTCTTAGAGGGTATATGTACATGACATAATTTAGATAGAGGGTCTGGTGTTTTAAAGACAGGTCAAGGGCCGTTGCTTTTCATAGTTATACTGGAGGGCAATACACGGTGCGGAACAAACTAAGAACGAAGTCACGTTGCTCCATTTTTCACTTTTTAAAATTTGCCTCATATCCTGACAGGAAAATACCTATTGCTCCAGGAGAGAGCTCAGCTCTTAAGCCACGGAACTTAAGAGGTATTCTGTTGAAGTCTTCACTATATGGATGATTTATGATTCAAATTCCAAGGAAAAGTACACGTTATTCTAATATTTGTTCTCAAGGTGCAGCAGGCATATAGGTATCGAAACCATAAGAGGGATATTAACACAGGTTGAACAACCTGAGGGGGTTTTCATAAAGCTGTTCGTAAAGTTACGCATGACTTTACGAACGACTTGAATATGAAGTGCCAAATAGGATGCCAAAAAATTTCCCGACGTTTTAACAAATTGTGACTGCATTTCCATAATCTCAATTAAATTGTGGCAAAAGATATATATTGCAATAACAATGTTTGTAAACAACAGTAATGTTAATATACATCTGCATATTTCATATTTAGCTGATGCGATTTATTATGACTAAGAATCCCATTTGGCTTGCCATATTCAAGTCGTTCGTAAAGTCATTTGCTTTTTGAAACTCCCCCAGGACAAAGTTCCTCGTGATGGTCGGGACACGAACATGAAGGAGGAAGCTTAGGACTCCTTGTTAATGGAAAGAAGGTGGTGTTTTTCTGATAAATCCATAGGCTTTTCATCTTTTGAAATTCATGAGCAGAAAAGTAAGGCCATTCCATCTTCATATCTTGAGGTATCCGGGTGAGGGTAGCGGCGTAACGAAAGAATTTCATAAACAGAAGGCATGACGAGATCGGACTTGGAATTTAAACAAAAGCGATGATGATATAGGAGGTGGCGAAGAGGACAGATGTGGGAAAGGGAGGGAGAGAGAGAGCGAGAGAGAGAGAGAAAGTGAGAGAGAAAAAAGAGGGAGCAGTAGCGAATAGAATGCTCAAGATAAAAGAGGAATAAAACTCTGAGATGTAAAATTGACAGGGGAAGTGCATAAAGGAGACAGAAAGAGAGAAAGAGTAAAATAAAGAAGAAAGGAGAGATAGGGATACAGAGAAACAGAAAGAAAAATAAAGACTGAGAAATTAGGAGACAGAGAGAGGGAGAGAAAAAAAACGGAAAAGAAATAGAGTGAGAGATACAGAGAGGGAGAGAGAGAGAGAGAGAGAGAGATAGGAAATGAATAGGAGAGAGAAAGCAAATAATTTGAGTTTGCAAAAGTATGAGAAAATGCGAAGATGAAAAAAAAGGGGGAGAGAGAGAAAAGCAGAGAGCATTTCCATATGATAAGAGTAAACGCAGATTGTTTATAATCTACATTTAACCAATTTTTCTGGGCATTCTACACCGTAAGTAAGGCACCGCCCAGCTATTCCTGATAATACTGTTAAAATATACTTCCCGGCAGTCAGCCGTGCCACCTTCTCCGTCATCGTATGCCCTCCCGATGACCACCGTTCTTTTATTTACGAAGGGAATCGATGGTCTAATGAATTGGTCGACGACAGAAGGCCCGAAATCTCGGCGGTATCTCGGCAACCAGTCCTGAACTCAAACCGCAGAATGTGTCGGTGTACGTACTCGTCGCAGTGAGAGTTAATTTGAAATACTAAACTAGAATGAAGGGGGGGGGGGGGGAGAAGGGATCGCAATCAGCTTAAAGTTATCAGTAAGAAAATATAATTTAGGGTGATATTCCTTTCCGTGAAAAGTTATCATCGTAACTTATTCATATATTTTGAGGGGAAAATATTGACAATCAAATTAATGGTCAATTATAAAACTGGCCAAATGCCTACGTTGTCAACATTCACGAGTACCGGTAATGATTATGAATAGTTCATCCCCAAATGCAGTTAGGTTATATATTACAGAAAGAATTATGTCTTGGTCTTCCCACTTGTGAATAATTATGATTATTTTCATTTTTGGCCTGAAATAACTGTACAAAATATATATCTATGTACAATTGTACAATATGCGCTTATCTTCGTTAGATATGAAGTTCATTTATCGAAATCTTACATAATGTTATATGAATTATCTCCAGTAAGCATGAACGATTTACACTGTGTTTTTTAATTTCTTTTGTGCTGATGCTCAGTATGATTAAAAGCAAATGCTTTTAGATAGATTGAGAGAAAGAGAAAGAGAGGGAGAGAGAGAGAGAGAGATAGGGCGATAGATATAAAGAGAGAGAAGGGGGATTTTTTTAAATGGCCGAGCAATTCCCTTAAACGTACTATGTTATTTCTCCATGTAACCTTTTTTCCTCCTCATTTGTCGCTACTTTCCAGCGAATCATCATTTTTCATCTTTTTCGCCCAGTTACTTTCGCTAACATTCCTGCGTTACGGTAAACTTCGCGATTATGTTGATAAAGATATTGGTAGATAAATTAAACTTTCTAAATGCGGAAAGTTGACCTATCATACATCGTTGTTAAACACAAGTGACATTTAGTCATTGATTGATAAGCGTTTTAATGAAAACCCCTAAAACTGTAATGTTTTTAAAGTTCATTTATGAAAGACAATGATCTAACTACCGAGCAATGTGACCTTTGATAAAAAATGTTTTCGACAAGGTGTATAGTCTAGATCATACTCACCGTGAAGTGCCTTCGCTGGTAATATCTGTCTACCTACTAAGTGTCTAACTTTGTGTCTGCGATTAATCGTTCGTGTTATGTTCTTTATTGCCTTTCAGTCGAATCATGTTTGTTAAATGTTGCAAGAAACTTATTTGCAATCGATTGTAAATTTCAGTTGCGAATTTGCAGTTGATAGATCAATTTAAACTATAGCAAATCAATTTATACTTTCTGTTGCACAAAGCAGACCAGCAATCATTTGCAAAGTTGCAATTAATTGCAAGACTTATGATTGATTTTGGGATCTAAAATTGGCTAGCAATCAATTGCAAGTTTCTTGCAACGCCCCCATAGTCTAATCCCCCTCTCTCTTCTTCCTCCCCTCCTCGCACCCTCTACTCTCTCTCTCTCTTTCTCACACACACACACACACACACGCACGCGCACAAACAACCCTCACACACACCCACACACACACACACACACACACTATCTCTCTCTTTTTATACCTTCGTCTTGTTTTTTTCCTATCCTTTCTCTTTCTATCTCTTTCAGTCTGCCTCTGTTTTCCCTCCATTTCTATCATTTTTCCTTTAACCACTTTTCCCGAACCCTTCTCTCTTCTCTTGTCAGTATGATCTTACATATCTTGACTCGCAGATGTTGTCTCCTATTTCTACCCAAAACCTGAATTTCTTTTTGATTTCCCTCTTTTACAAGACCTATTTTTGTCAATTTTCTGTCATTCCCTCGATTGTGCTACAACAAATGAAAGAAAAAAAGGGGGTTTGAAGGGTTTGTAAGAAATAGTGGTGTCACAACGTCAATATAATATTCAGATTACAAAACGCCATCCCATTACAAAGATATCTTGACTCGCAGATGTTGTCTCCTATTTCTACCCCAAACCTGAATTTCATTCTGATTTCCTTCTTGTTCTGGACTTGTTTTTTTTGTCATTTTTTTCATTCTCTCGATAATGCTACAACAAAATTAATGAAAGAGGAAGGTGTGTGAAGGGTTTGTAAGTAAAAGCGGTGTCACAATATCTAGACATAATGATAACAATATTCAGAACCACGATTACAAAACGCCATCCGAAAAGAAAGATAATTCAATATAGAAATCAAGCTTCACTCTCAACTACTTTCTGTAAGATTTCTTTTCTGAAACTTTTCCATTTGCTTTTCCAAGCATTGTCTAAAAGATTAATGGATAATTCATTTTTAGTTATGCACTTTACGAGAAAAAAAGGTACAAAATAAATTGAAAGCAAGTTTTAGGGGCACCCATACCCACCCTGTCTCTAATAACCCCCTTTTACAACGAGCCATGATCGTTCTATGTGATATTCAGAACTCCTGGGAAATGATGGATTTTGCTGCGTGTCATCGAAACTATGTAATAAGATCTCTTGTCTGACGTATGAGACTTGACTCGATTGCCAGTGACTTCATCGAGATCAATGGCCCAGTTTTCACAAGAAGTCGACATTGTAAATGGGGAGGGGGTGGTAATCATGTTAATTATTGTATCAGGGATCATGGAGAAGGTAAGCTAAATTTGTCTGTAAGCCTCTTTATGTCAACGGTTCTCTATTTTTCCATTCTTTCTCTCATTTCCTGGACATTCAAAGTTAGTTTCTTAAATTCAAGGTTTAGAATTGATGGGCGGAGGTTGGGGGTGTAACAGGATTTAAAAAAAAGAAGCTGGATGAATGATACAAAAAAGGGGAAAGCTTAGGGAGGAATGTAGTTTTGCCCTTTTGATAAAATAAAAAGGTCGAGAAATATTACCTCCACTAATCTTGTTCTGATTTTTTCCCCCTCTATTGATCATTTACTTTTGAAATTGAAATTATCAAGGAAATTATAGAAATTGCTTTATAAAAAAGAAAAACTAAATAACTGTCGCCCTCTTTGCTTCTTATTCTCTCCCCCCCCCCCCATTCCATATTTTCATAATTTATTTCACGGACTTCTTTCTCCCTTTCCCCCTTTTTGTATATTCCTATTTTTTATCACTTGCACTTTCATAAATTTCACCTCGTGAAAACGGGCCTTTGGCGCTCCCAGTGAGTCGGATAACTAGTCAATTACGAGCTCGCATTCACAACGGGTCTTGTTTACACTGCTATCCAGGACCTTAACAATTTGTTCTGTCTTCAATATCACACTCCGTACGGTAGCTTTAGCGAGCCAACACAAAATGAAATTTGTTCCTAACTAACACAAATCAGTCATAAATCATGGCAAACAAGGCAGCGTTATGGCGACCTGTGAAGGTTTATATTGGTACTTGGGAAAGGTGATGAAAGACTATATGGCTCTTTTCCTTTATTTGTAGTATTCTTGTGTATATGATTGGAGATAAGTCACGATTTGTTCGAGAACTCTTGTCCCGGACGATTAATTGGACAGACTTGGGGTTTGCCGTTGCTATTTAGTCAGGCTCATTTAATTTTATTTGTGGACACCCTTATCTTTGCCATTTCATTCTACTGTCATTTTTCATTCATGAGTCTTTCCTGCTGCACTTTCATTCATTCGATGCCTCTCCACTTTTTTTAATTGTTTATACACTCAGTGCGAGAGAAAAAAGAGGTTCAATAGTTGATCTTGTGAGGAAGTAATTCCTTTATTTTCAGTCTGATTTCATATAGGATGCTTTGTTGTTGAATACTTCTCTTAAAAACACTGCCTCCTCCTCCTCCTCCTCCTCCTCCTCCTCCTCCTCCTCCTCCTCGCCCTCCTCGCCCTCCTCCTCTTCCTATACGATCTCTCTCTCTCTCTCTCTCTTTCTCGCCGTCTATCAATAATTCTCTCCCGCCCTCGTGACCAGCTCTGTTGCTACTCTCCCTCGCTTTTGAACTTCTTCAAATATTTCAACGCGTCTTGCCCCCCCCCCCCAGGAAAAAATTCTGCATATGGCCCTGATCACTACCCAGTTTTCTTTCTCCAGTAGAAAAAGGAAATGTAGCCAAAGTGACATAGAGGTGGGTGAGAGCGTGCAAAAAATATACTTCTCTGTTTTCCGTTCTCTCTCTCTCTCTCTCTCTCTCTCTCTGATCATGTCGAGAGTAGAGGAGTGCATGGGCATGATGGGGGAGCACCCATGTAGTCATTTACTCCATGGATTCCAACCCAGGACTGTTTTTTTAGATTATCTTCCCGCATTTTCTTATGCTTGTCAACATTCAGGACAGACACTGATCAATCAACATGATCAAGAAGCTCTAATTTCACATTTTCTCAATTATGCATTAAGCATAGAATTGTCTCAAACACATCTCGGGCCCATTTATACATTAACAGAAAACACGAATTCTATCGAAAGTTTGCATCCATTACTGTTAATTTTGTGGGAAGGATGAGGGAATGGTAATATCAAAACCATTGAGTAACTTTTAAAAATCTGAGCTGTATGGACTTGCACGCTATCAGTATTGTGTGAATATGAAGCCCTGAAAATTTCACTTTAAAAGCATCATTATGTGCTTCACAAAAGTGAAAATATAAAATTGACCGAAGTGCCATTCTACCCCATAGACTGCAGTGTTATAGGTAAAAGCATACTCAGGTTGGTTTTGAAAATGGCGGAATTCAGTGTTAGATATCTTGATAATAACATCGTATATTTAAAAAAACCCTTTATATTCATGGTTGTTTATACAACAACGACATCAAAGTTGAAAAATTCATTAAATCAAGCCTCCACAAAGTTACCGGACATCTTTAAGTAGAATAGGCCTATGTCTCAGGTTATCTGATGTGCAATGTGAAAAAATTGAATACGTTTCAGTCAGTTTTAGTCGTTTTAGTAACGCCCCTTTGAATGATTACCCTCAGTTCAAACACAAGGCATTTTCGGATTAAAACTACAATATCTGGAATAAGATGATGAGGAGATGTAGGAATATAAAAAAGGAGAATAAGAAAATGAAAGAAACAATACTATAGCCTATATATGCATGAGACTTGGCGTTGAAATAGACTTCATTATTTTCATGATATATATCTGGAACACACTAGACGACAGAGACTAGTTGCAAGGGGGATGCAATAATACTAAATTGGGGGTATATAAACACTGCAAGCAGGACAATGACCAGGAACCTCCCTGCAATGACGGGTCGGAGGTGCGAGGTCGAAGGAAAGTCATATCGACTTTTATAACATATGGTAAGAAATTCTTTGAACGTAGGAAACATTAATCTTTTAATGTCTTGCTTCTCTAGTTTAGGACTTTTTTACTGCATGTAACTCTCTACACACAAAATAATGATCAAATACTATGATGCCTTAAATTCCCCAAACATTTTTGAGGATTGAAGTTAGTCATATCAAAATGATCCGAATAGTGATAACTTTCAAACGAAGTACGGGCAAATCTATTCAGAAAGTATACAGACATAGAAATCGTCGTCGATCTTATACTTTTCAGGATCTTCCTTCAGTAAATAGTGCATTTTGGAATGCAAGGGAAATATAGAGAAATTGCAAGGTGTGAGCAACACTCCATTCGTCATGCGAGGGAAGTATACAGGAATTGCAGTTCACTAGCATTGTTTTGTGAAGTGGTGATTTTCATTTCGTATGAAAATTCTCTGCTCAAATTCGAGGGCAAATAGAGATTTCCTTACAGATGCTACTTTGGGAGATGCCATAGTTGACTTTCCGTTTCGAGTGGACCACAAGAGGACCATTCACCAGGTTTTTATGGCGTATTACTGCCATTAAACATTCACATCACGAGCGATGCACGTTGAATCGTACAGGCCGGCTATATCCGACCATTTCTTTCGGTTCGCTGGCCAGTCGCCATACGTTCTCCTCTCTCTTGACTATACCTTCAGCAGCAGTTCGTTCTTGGCCACTTTGCAGAGCTGTTCTTGAAGGGCCCTTGCCCCCTCCGAGTACCACTAGAGAATGTGCCCCCAACCTCCCTCGGGGAACACCCCGGAATCGTTTTGCTGCATACAGCTTTTAATGCTCGAGAATGCATAGGGAAAGAATCTTGCGGGAGGTGATGGTCACGAACTTGATAAAAAGTTCATATCCATGGAAGATACGTGGATTTATTTCTGGTGTAATGGCTGAGAATTTACTAAACCCGTCGGATTATTTCCATAATGTTATCATCTTCACACGGATGGGAACTTCTGTAATGCATGTTTTTCTTTCAACATGGTATTTAAAAGAAAAAGAGAAAAGAATGGTGTGAGAGAGCTAGAGAGAAATATAAATACAAAGGAAGAAGAACGGAATAGAGGGACCGAGGGAGAGATATAAGAAAGGGAGGGGGTCATAAAACGGGGACCAAGCTTACATAAAGTGGTATAAAGAGGTTGAAAGCTAGTTAGCTCTATAATCACATAAATTTTATTATTGGCATTTTGGAACGTTGATTTTGCGATAGCTAAAGGTTTTGATCAGTATAGCGGAATGAGCAAAAACTTTTTTTTTGGGGGGGGGACAGAAAATTATCAGTTACAAAAATGTGAGGAAAAAACCCTAGAAATCGTGTCAGCAACATTTGTAAATCACTGGTAGGGAATTAGAAATAAACCATGTTTGAATTTTAGGGGGGCAACTGTCTGTGGTTTATATCATGTTGAAGGAATCAAAACTAAATTTAAAGTCATAATAATCACTCAAATCCATTTCTAAATCTAGAGCAAACAAAACTATTCCATCATATCTTGAGTTCATCTATGGATGTCTGTTAATAGTCAGAAGGGCGTTCACTCATATCATTTTGTCTGGCTCCAAACAGACGGTATGTGCATTGATATTCCAACGATCAAGCATCTCTTTGGTAATAATAGCAATCATGAACACAATCATGAAAGCATAACAATATATTAAAATTGACAATAAAAAATATATAAATTGTAACGATAAGTGCATATTTCTGTTGTACATGCACTCTGAGTACTAAGAAAAGCGAAACTGATGGCGCTCTTAATAATGATACCAATTATCGATTGAATTTGCTTTGTGATGTTTCGGGTCTCTTTCATTTAATTTTTTTTTTTTTTGTAGTTTGATGAGGATATCACTGATGAATGATGTTGCTTGTGTTTATATTTTACATTACTACTAAGAGTGATTGAATTGACCTATTATTCTTCTTATTCATTATATTCTCATCTAATCTTATTCATTTTAACCCCATATTCAGCTCACCATGGCCAACAGACAACTCTTCGCTGTCGCTGTCATCGTCTCTCTCGCTCTCGCTGTCGTTGAGGCAAGGAATTTCCACGCGGGGCTCCCCATGAATCGCCCATGGGCGGCAGGACCGGCTAAACAGCAGAGCGCAGCATCCCTCCCCCACAACAACCCCTTCCTCAAGAGACTCAAGCAGATCGTCTTCCAACCCGATGGACTTTACGATCCAGGCATGGACAAGTTCGCCTTCGGAGACGTTTTTGATGCCGATGAGTATGTAGATTTTTTTTCAGAGGGGGGGGGGGGGCGTAATGGAGTTCAACGAATACAGTATCTACCGGCGATTGGATTTTGAAATAAATTGCAGTACCATTTAATATGAATTTTTGTACATGAAAAACATCTAAGGATGAAGTTCCTAATAACTGCATTAATGGTAAAACTGAAATTGTGGAAATTTGATTATTGACCTTTAAATTTATAGTCGGATAAAATTACGAAATTTGGGACAGTCTTGCGACTGGTCTGACATTACCACGATTCTCAGCCGATTTGAGTTCTATCTCTCTCCCACAGAGCTACTTTCACTGCAACATGTGCAATTTGGATTTCTGATATTAGTTTACACAATTTTTGGAACTTGATTTAGAACGATTTTACATAGGTCCGAAGAGGCATGTAACTATGTATAAATATTTATTCTGAAACTGCATGTACTGAACTGGAACTGCCACTGCCTGCTAGTTTATACATATTCTGACTCCAATTTTGACCCAGCAGGGATGATATAAGACGCTATATAGTAGCTATTATCATTATACATGTACCTGTATCTCAAGATCTTGCAATTCTTACCATATCGGATCGTTTTTGTATGATGGGATAGGTGACCTGAGATGGGGGGGGGGGGGGTCAAAAGCAGGATACTAGTAAATGGATCGTCTTGCTATGATGTCATAAGCCCACCGCACACTATACGATCCGTCTACGATCCGATTTTGAAAAAAAAAATGTGTAATAGCATTTGATATGAATATTCAAACATGTAAAATGTTCATGATCAAAATTCCGAATAGTCGCATGAATACTAGCATCGAAATTCCGGGCTATTGCGAGCCTCCCTGTAGGAATGAAAGCGAATTCATCTCCGAATCGTAGTGACGTCATAGCAATCTTGCGATAGGCTGCGATTTGAAGCATATTGGCCTTTACTCCGAGCACAAGGCTTGCAGTTCAGCAAAGTTTCGATTTTAGTATTCCTACCATTATTCCTAATTTCAAACAAGATAATTTTACTTGTTTAAACTTTCATATTTAATGAAAAATGCCATGTGTTCGAAAATCGAGTCGCAGCCGGATCGTATAGTGTGCGATGGGCTATATGCTGATCCAGCTTAAGAGCACAGAATCTTTCATGAAGACACCTATCCCAGTTTCTAGTCTAAAAAAAGTAATCTTTGAGCAATATCTTTGCAGCATCTGATAGCTGTGATACTTTAGGAAGATTCTGTGACGAAAGTAAGCTTTCGTACACTTTCTCACTTCTTTTGTTCGTCTTGAAACAATTTTGCATGTAAATTGAATATACAGATGAAAATATTGAAAACCGCATTACTCTAATGGAAATCGGACAATGCATGCTGAGTAACAGCTTCGCATCAGGAATCTGGAATTAGAAAATGAAAGATAAACTGAAGTTTGGTTATAAAACCTAAAAATCGTGATGCACTTCATCCGTATCAGACAACATTTTTATTCAAACTGTAGAAACATGTATCATTGTCGTTGATCCATTGATTTCATGGAGCTCAGTTCCATGCAATTACTTTAAAACCCTCTCGATAACAGCCTTCAGGAGAAAGCAAAATTCTGTCTTATGGACACAGAATGTTTCGTCTTAGATTTGGGTATATCAAACAGAATTGCATTTTGAATCTATGATCACGGAGAAAATGAAAAGAAATCATTGCAGCGTTTGGAATCATCAAAATCAGTAAATACGTTTGCCATGATCCTCAATCTTGGGTTTCTGGGGGCATTTCTAAATATTGAAGAATTCGATTTAAATATAACCTTTGCCTTTTCTTGAAAGAGCCTGAAGGGTGAAATGCAAAAGTGCGCAAGCCGAGAATTCGAGAGCACTTTCTCGCTGCAAGCGTAACTTTCTTTATGCAACGAGGTGAAAAGGGCAATACTTTGACTAATGTAACCAATCGAAACGCACTTTCTAGCCCCGGGTTAGGGGCGACTGAATTGGGCGAACGGAAATAACATTTGAGTTTAGATGTTTATGACTGGCCGCGTGACTTTTCAGATATAACTCATGATGACATAATAAGAGCCTGTTTCAAGGGTAGCGAGACCCATTATTTTCTCAAAGTAAAACAAACAAGCAAGCAAACAAACAAACAAACAAACAAACAAACAAACAAACCCATAATGATTTAAACTTGAGAGTCCATCTTATAGTATGCATTAGAGTTCCCACAGTGTCACAATTCTTGTTAAAGCTCATGACGAAATTGGGAATTCCATTCCCAGATGTTCCATAGCAACATTGAAAACCGACAACTTAGACCTGTAGACCCGTAGATGGAACAGGGTACCCAAGTCCGATTCAGATGCTGTGCATGTGGTTTAATTCTGTGTTATCTTTTATTTCCTTCTTACAAATTTTCTGTGTTCTACTTACCGTCCACCCCTTGAATACTAGTTACAGATTTATTTACTTTTGTTAGTTTTGTTTTATCATTTTGTTGGGTTATTAAATCTTAATCTAAGTGAGCTCGAGTTTGTACATGCTGTACTCAAATCGTTTTTCCTTTTATTCTTTGTTTTCTTTATGGCTTATCTCAGATAGAGAAGACATCACCAACACAGACGAAGCTGAGTAAACGTTTATTTTTTCAGGTAAGACCTTTTCGCTTTCTTCTCTATTCGTCATTATTTGATTTGATTTGATTTATTTATTTTCTTCTGCTTTGATTTATGCACAATTTTTTCAGATAACATACATAAAATAAAATGCAAAATAATTTTTTACAATGAATCATAAAACATAGTATTTGTAATAATCATTTACGAAACAAATGATAAATTGTCATTTTTTTATGTAATTCAGTTAAACATAATATTTGATCAAAAACAAGATTATTTGCAGAAGAAGGACTGCCATTATAAGCGATGTGCTTGAAAATATGGCAGCCCCAAAAATTATGAAATAGATAACCATATCAAATAAGCAGAATGGAAATATTATTCATATTCTTCATACAGTTATACTCCACACAACCATTAAAACACAACTGAAAACATGCCCATTTATTTAAGATCTATCTGAATGTCAGTTTATGTAGTCTGCAATCTGTTGAACTATTTCCATGTTATGTAACCTGCACAATTGCGCCTTAGTTAAAAGTTTCTGATATGATAGTTAATGAATTCTACCATTGTTGTTGTTATTATTATTATTATTATTATTATTATTGCTGTTATTATCATCATCATTATTATTAATCAGTAGGAATAACAATTAGTCAATAGAGGATTGGGTCTTTCTTATACTTGATTAAGAATCATTATTACTTTGGATTCAAAATTAAGCTACATCAAATTGAACTGATATCCCATATAGATCGATAAACAACGGTCAAATTCTTTTATACTGCCATTGTGTATTAGTACTGAACTATCAAACAATGAATAAAAGACATAAAGGCAATAGCATTGCAAAATACAACAACAAACAAACAAACCAATACTTTTCATCTGTCTATAAGAACAACTTTCTACCCAAAAAGTAAAAGTAAGTAATCACTAATTAAGAAATTGAATGAATTTTTATCTATAAGAAATTCCCAAATGAATGACACGACAATAACTTGAAAATAAAGATGACAAAAACACATATTTTTTTAATGAATGGTACATGTTTCGAAGTTGGCGCAATTCATCATCAGCCTGAGATATTCAGAGTCAACTTATCTAATACTCTTTGGTTATAAAGAGAGTATAAAAATTTAACTGCATTAATGTTCCTTAAATCAAATCAAATTTACAAAATATTGGCAACCAATTAACCAAGTGCATGATTCTCTTTGTAACTAAAGAGTATACAGTGGAAAAAATGGAGAATCATGAAGCTGACGTAGCTCTCGAGCACAAGGATCATTTTATTTCATTGACAAGCTTTCGGCCATCATCAGGCCTTCATCAGGTTTGAACAGATACAATAAAGAAGAAATAATATACAAATAGAAATAATATCAAAATATCGAAATAATACATAACTGGAATAATACATAACTAAATAAACAAATATCGAAATAATATATATGTGAAGAAGTATACCTGATAAAGGCCGAATGCTTGTCATTTAAATAAAAGGATAATTGTGATCGAGAGATACGTCAGCTTCATTCTCCATTTTCTTTCACTGTGTGTACTAAAATGAAGCACTGTACACGTTTTGCGAGGGGCCATCTTCCTTTATATGTATTGACTCTGACTGAATATTTCAGGCTGATGATGAGGTGCGCCAATTCGAAACATGTACCATTAATTAAAATGTTATGTGTTTTTGTCATCTGTATTTTTAGGCGATAAGAAATTCCATTAATTTTAAATGACTATAATTCAATAAATTTCCTCATTATATTTACAGGAACCCACCCACCTACTTACCCACCCTTGCAGATAAACCCCAACGAACAATGGCGCCCTCTGTCGATTACCTCAGCACCAGAATGTGTGACATCCCAACCCACGACTCCTGAGCTTGGTTACCCCTCATCCGCGTACCTAATCCGTCGCCATATCGCAATACCGCCGTTTTGTTTTCGACTGAGGACAACTTTCTTTCCCGACAACTGCTGCTCTCGAATACACTGTTTTATGTTGATCATGAAAGCATTTCAATATCAAGGAAATCATCTTTCGTTTTTAGAGCGACGTAATTAATGCAGAAAAGGGCAAATTAAGTGGTCATTCCTGATTATAATGCACCGGGACAGGAGGTTATAATGCAATTCGGTTCTTTTAAGATGATGGTTATGCTTATATGTTGCATGCTTCGGGTAGATAAAATGTTAACAGCAATAAATGCTGATCACGTTGACGTTCAGTATTTCGTCAAAGAAAATGACAGGCAAAGACAGGAAATATCATGACTATATGGAATAATACTGATTCTTAACTGCATTGTGACTTTGTGTTCTGGAAGCAAAGATTACTATATCAAATGAGCACCTAACTCTGCAGTCTTAGACCTCGTCTTAAAAGGAACTGCGGTTGATCTAGATGTATTGTTTAGTTCAGATTCGAAAATTTGCCATTTCCAGGCCTAGGCTTATGGTTGCAGCTACAATCAATTCGAGTTGACTTACGGTCAAATTCGGATCAGTCGCAACTTTTGATCAGAAGTAATATGTAGCCCAGTTCTCTTTTGCTTATAGAAAAAAGACAATTTAAGGCGAACTTGCGTATACGATGATAAGTTCAAATAAGCATCTCATTGAGGACCAAAACACAGGACGACGACAAATCATTCATGACTTACCCATTAACGATAAGGTTTAATGTTTCTCACTGTATCCCCACGTGCAATCTTTATTTGAACCCTTAAGTGCAATGTTCTCTTAACTTATTTTCCAATGAATTAATTCGTCACCACTTCATTTATTTTGCACCTTTTACGATTCCACTCTATACTAACCACAGGTAGCATGTAATTAAGTTTTTTTCTTGTAAATAGCAGAAGATTACCTATAACTTATTTTCTACATTGTAAATGTCAGCATTGTAAGCAGAGAATTGTTGTTGGCATACCCAATGCTGTTAGTAGTTAGACTAGAAAATATTATGTAAAATGTATGTAGCCCGTCTACGACAGCATTCTGTTTGTTTATACCTGTATTCATATGATAATAGCTAACTTGAAAGCCGTATGAAATCTATATGATAAAGAACATATACTTGCTACACTAAAATAACAATCACTAAAATACTAGTAAGAAAGATTATGAAAGTAGACCATACAAAACAAACAAAACAAAAACAAAAACGACACAAAAACAACAATGGATTATTTCACGGATGTTTTGAAAAATTGGAATATAATGTACACAAACATCAAAGATGTTTGATGAAGTTGATTTCAGCAGAAAGCACATTGTAAATTATGAAGCAAGCGATACAAGCTATTAGCATTATTTATTATTTTATCCCGGATATTTCTTATGTAAAGTAGCATCCTGATTAGAGAAGTCCTGTTTGTTTGAAATAAATTATTTTGCAGCCCAAACTGTTCTTCTCCCCTAAAAGTTGTGTGAAACGTAGTATTTTTTTTCGTTCATTAGCCGGAAAGGTGTGTTTTTTGTTGTAACAGCGGTGTGTTAGAGATTAAATGGAATAACAATGAGCGAAAGATAGCTAAGTGACTGTGTGTGTGTGTTTTTTTTTTCGGGGGTGGGGGGGGGGGTGGGATGTACATGTATGCGTGTGTTTGGTGAGACGACGAGTTGAGGGAAAGGAAGAGGGAAGAATACTATGAGTATGGGTAAAGAGGGAAAGAGAAAGAGATGGGATTAAGAGAAGTAAAGAGAGAGAAAGATACAGAGAGAGAGAGAGAGAGAGAAAGAAAGAAAGATAGTGTGAAAAAAGGGGGGGGGGGAGAGAAATCATAAAGTAAAGGAAGATAAAGAAAGGTGCCGGAACCGTGATAAAGAGAGAATGTGGATGGGGCAGAGCATTTTGTTCATTTACAATGCCCTGCCCCCAATTATTCGTCCTCTCTCAGCGTTCCGGATCGCAATTTTTCTTTCTCGTCAGTACTTGCGCACCCAACACGAGAGGGCAGTACTTTTGAGGCGACTTTCACGTGAGGGGAAAAATACTCATGTCTGAGAAGTTAAGACTAGAAATGAATCCGGGTATAAAGGAATAAAGTGCACCCCAAAAATCGCTTCCGGATCCTATATACTGTCAACAGCCATACCTGTCAAGACTTTTCATTAAAAGAAACCTCATTTCATATGCAATGTATATTTTTTAAATAGTAACAAACTAAAAAAAAAAAAAAGAAAAGAAATACAGCGAGAGGGCGTTTTTGCAAGGAATGAATCATGGAAATGGAGTTCTGTCATGCAAGAGAGTAATCATGGTAATGGGACAAAAAAAGTATAAATTTATGAAACTCGACGAAGATTCAGTAACTCATCTTATAGGTCAACTTTTCCTGGGCACTTTTAAGGGGAGCGGCAGTTTGTTTCTTGTAATCTGCGGGAAAGACTAAATTATCCTTCCATTAGTATAGATAACTTTTAGCTCACATTCTTACTACGCACAGTTCCTCCCTCCCTACACTCTAGGAAAGTTTACAGAAAAAAAAAATATATATATATCAGGAAAAAAGTCGAGGCAAGCATATTTCTGATATTGTGTCCACGAAAATAAAAACGCTGAAAACAACCTATCAATCCCGCACATTCACAATGCACTGTCAAATAATCGGTTGGATAGGAGATTAATGACGAATATCACTAATTAATGCTTACCCTGTCATAATCATACGAGCGCATCAACAAGCGAGGATAATGCTTGATTGTTTAAGAGAGTGCTTGTTCACCAAGCAATAAAGTGTATGCTTTTAGCGTGACCCAGATTGATGGTGACAGATATAAGGTGACATGTTGATGAAAGATTTCCAACACAGCATTACTGATTGAACGGGTTGCAATACTATTTACATTCTGGGGGTGGAGTTAACGAAAGAAGGGTAATTAAAGTCCAATCTTTTTCATGTCGGTCGTGGTAAATTTAGGAACTCACGCGACGCCATTTTCTTTGTCGTTGCAGAAAAGAGAGATTTTGGAATCACATGCGCCACCGAAGAACTCGACTCTCAATGTATTTGGTGGCGGTTACTGGAAAATTCTGTTCCAGAGGTTTTTCATTCCAGAGTTACTTTGTGCCAAGGAAAGTCGTACAAGCGTATTACTATAAGATGAACTCCGAAATACGATCATGACGATAGTGAAAGATAATCCTTGATATAAACGGGGTCTTGTCTTCAGCCAACCAAGTGGACTTCTACATTATCTTGCATTCTAGCATTCTAGGCCTAAAATAGAGCTCAGCATCATTGAAGCTCCATTAAATACAATACATCTAAATACTTATTTTTGCTTTGAAACATTTAGAATCCAGGAGGGTCAATAAGAATAAGGAGGATTTGCATTGACTAATCTCCAATTTAAGATGATATAACTTTGTGGTCATTTCAGTTGGAGTATACTTTCTCACCAGCTTTATTTTTTTTTTGACAAAATGGATACAAACGGCCTAGTCCCTTTGTTCCAAATATTGTTGTCCATATTCAGCTGCTTTAACTTTATCTGCTACATCTTCATCGTCATATGCATCATCCGACATCCTTCTCTCCAAACTATCACCAACTATTTCTTGTTCTCGACGGGTATGGCACACATTTTCTCCCAGTTCCTGTGCATCATCTTGATATTCAAAATGAATGACCTCTGCTCTCTCGGCAGCCCTTTAGCTTTTCTTGCTTTTCTCTTCATGGGCATGAACTCTGTCTTTGGTAACACTGTTCTGGTGACGATAGAAACATACCTGAAGGTTTGCCATCCCTTCCGGTATGCTCAAATTATCACTGAGCGCATATGTTTCATCTTGATCGCTTTAACATGGATAATGAGTCTTGGCTTGGGCATTGCAGCAGGAAGTGGCTTCGAGGATGACACCGATAGTGAAGAATGCATCTTTGTGAATGTAATTAGCAATCACGGTATAAGGCTCAGCAACACGATGAACATAGTCCTTGTACCTTCTCTGGTCATCATCACTGTCTTGAAGATGATGGTCATCCGTACAGCGAGGATCCAATCAGATAGGATAAAACCTTATGGTGGAAGGGAACCTCCGCAGCAACAGCAGCAGCAGCAGCAACAACAAAAGCCCAGTGGCGACATAGGTGAACAACTGCAACAGAAATTCAAGAACATCCGTAAGAGTACCATCAACCTTGCCATTTTCGTTGGAACATACGTCTGTGGCTGGATACCGGTTCTAATCATGGCGAATGTCTGTTTACGTATCACATGTTCGGGAACGAGTCCAACTGGGCTGATCATTACATTCCTGGTCGTGACTGACCTGACATCACTTGGACCATTGGTCTATACCCTGAGACAGTCGGAGTTCTCTCGGCTGCGGAAGACCTACCAACAACAACTCAAAGCCTATGTGAGTGGACTTCCAGGAGGGATACGCAAAAAGGTCCATGTTAACTTCATCCGTTCTCAACCGACCGTAAACACCGAGATTGTCGAATCAGTGTCTCAGTAGTAAATTGCCGTCGTCTTTAACGGGATGAAATCCCGTTCTTAGATATATTTTGAACATGTTATATTATGTTTATATATTCATTAATATATCTTATGTAAATGAAAATTCTAAAAACATATTTTACAAATTAGAGCCAAGAGCGTTTCATACGTTCAATGGTATTCTTTCGTCTATTTTTGCAGACCAAAAAGAAGCATTACTGGGGTTGCTAGCGTTGCAACAGAACAAGATCACAAACAGATATGAACTGGACACTGGAAATGTATTTATTTCACATTGAATATTGTCAATTTGATTTGGAGTAAAGCAATTTTTGCTCATCTCTACAAATAGAATCATTCCCATCATCCCCATCCACTAAGAAAAATACGGTGAAAATTCCAACGATGTCATGAAGATGGCATAATATTTTTAGTTTCTTGTTTCTTTCCATACCTTTGTTTTTATTACCTTGGTAGGAATATGTTATGAATAGTCTAAATGTTATGATCTACAGTGACGTTAATGGGAACACAGTGGGTGGATAAGCTTCTGTCGCTAAATTCGCTAAATGATTTGTTTAGGCAGACTGCATCATTCTATAATTCACTTCTAGTGAGATTCGACGAAATTCCATTCGACCGAATCAGTATAACAATATTCACAAACCTAGAATTAAAATTCTGGTGATTTCGGTCTTACGGAACCGATCACCACCGAAGACATACAAGACCGAAGCCCCACTATTAAGGGACATTGCCATGATTGCGGACTCGTAAACTCTTGGTCTCTTGGAATCTTCGACAACTGGACTATAACCAAGTTGTTTGATTTGCTAATACCCTGGTCACACGCACTATACCGACACGAGACCGACAACTGACCGAACAAAACAAACAAACAAACAAACAACAACAACAACACACACACACACACCCACACACAGAAAACAAACACACAAACTTGCATTACTCTGAAAGGCCATGAATATCGAATCGGTCGGTGTATAGTAGGTAGTGGCGTAAACAGCTTCTTACACCTGGGGGGGGGATGATTTGCCGTTCACGAGAAATCGAGGATCAATTTCGTATACAGATATACAGATACACACACAGCACACGCACTCCCACACAGGGCCGTCCGCATAATTTTTTTTCGGGGGGGGGGGCAAGATTCGTAAAAATTTTCGAAGAAACTTGAAAGCAAGGGAGGAAAGCGACCAACCTTGTCATGGGGGCGCTTTTGCATTTTTAAAAATGGAAATTGAAGGATTTGGTGCACACTTTTGGTGAATTTTGTGAAATTTTTCAGTAGAAAAACGAAAGTTTTCATTTTGGGGGGGGGAGGGGGGAGGGGGGGGCAACTGCCCCTGCCCCCCTCCCCCGCTGCATACGGCCATGTACCCACACCCCCCACACACATATGCCCGAATGCACAGACATAAATAGAAGCTATACGCACCGTGACAAACGAATATACAATATAGACTGACACACATTATTGCATATCTGCATCACGCTATTTATCTTCTTTTGAAAAAATTTCTTGTTACACTGCTTCAGAAAAACTGTGACGGCGCCGAAATTACCCTAAAGTAATATGAATAACTACATAAATCAGAATAATGATCGATATACATGTAGTTATGATAGTAATCGTCATTTCAGTCACATTAACGATGATGATGATAATGATGATGATAACTATCATTATTATCTTAAGCATAATGATAATACATTACTATCATCATTATCATTATTGTTGTTATCATTATTGTTGTTGTTGTTGTTAAAATGATAATAATAATTGTTATTATTACTGATGTTACTATCATTTCTAAACATGCCAATTCAGTTTAATTGTAAGCAAACATCCTTCCCTAAAACCTGGAGGGGATGATTGTACATGTCATCGTCCCTCCCCCCCCCCCACCTTGTGAGGTGGGGGTAGGCATACCCCTCATCCCCCCGCTTTCTACGCCCCTGATAGTAGGGGTGAAATCGGTTTTGTTATTGTTTTGTTACATCATCAGATTCTCTTTGAAATGCTCTTCCGCTGAGGATCCTATATTAGCGGAATACCTAAACGAATCTCAAGTCCTACATGTCCTCTTCTTATTTTAGTTTAATGTTTGTCATACAGGTGTGTATATGCTTTTTTTGCTTCCTCTCTCTCTCCTTTCTTTCCTTTTTTTCACCTATAATGTGAATAATTCTGATTGATATCCCTCTGCTCCTCATAATAGGTTATTAGATTGATGGTGAGTTATAATGGCATATTTATCATTGTTAGTATTTTGATTATCATTGGAATTTGATGTTTAATGTTCCGAATATCAACTTAAATCTGCATATTTTCGCTCTCTTCTTGTTATCCTAATGCGTTAATACAGTATATGAATTGTCGAAAATCAATGTAGAAAGAATGACACATGAGTCTTGTAACAGTCTCGAGTATGGAGGAGCGGGGGGGGGGGGGGGCTGGGGTGTAGAATTTTGACGTCTCGTCATTTTTTTTCTGTTGGCAACCACGTATAACTGTAGTATATTAAAGCAATCCTTTTTACGAAATGCTATCCAAACTTTCAGTACAAATGCCAACTTGAAATCTTTAAATGTTTACGATCTCCGACATGTCACCTGTATTCCCTTGCACAGTTGTACTTATGCATGTTCTTGGCGGTTTCTTGTCGTACTACAGTATATCACTTGAAATGAAACGTAAAAACTACTTGACTGTGTTCATTTGTATAAATATGTTTTATTCTCTGCTCTAAAGAGTCACACACTGCCCACCCCCCTTGGGGGGGGGGTGTCATTTGAGTGCCTTTTGCTTTTCTCTCTATCGCGTTTTAAATTCGTTCCCTGTTCTCTGTTGACAGTGCGATTATTATTTTTTTTTCTCCTCCATTCGTTTATTTTGCATTTTCGTTATCTCACTATATAGATATATATGTCGTTCAGAATTTACTCGCTTCTTGCCAGTGGAGGCAAATTTAAAAGTGAGAAAAATTATAAATCTGAATCTCAAACTGTAGAATATTGATTATGATTAGGTGGAAGCAATTTATTGGGCTGGGAACCATGCACAACTGCCATTCGCTTACGCCCGATGCATATAACACCATCACGAATTATTAATGATACTGGTAGGCAAAAAAAAAAAAAAAAAAAAAAATGTGAATCGCACTTGCATTGTACATGTATCGTAATTCTGTATATTTTTCATTGATTTAATGATCATAAGATAATGTGTAAAGATAAAAACATGATAGATTCAAAGCTTCTTTTCACGATTAGGCCTATCAATTTGAGATATTACAAGAGACCTACTCGTAATGGTTATTTTCTTTATTTTTACAATTTTCAAAGTTTGAATGTTACCTATGTTTTTCAGTTAGCTATATCAACAACAAAAGGGTCGTTTTAAAACCCTTTAATTTTTTTGACGTATATCATAAGTAGTTAGAATCAAAATAACATAATGGCTGCAAGGATGTGGAATCCCAATGGTTCCTATAATCAGTGGCGTAACTATCCTGTAAGCATGGTAAGGGAAAGATCCTCAAGCTGATCTTTTCTCAATACATGTCCAAGAAAATGGATATGTCTTGTTATAATGGTCTTAATGAGCTGTCTGCAAGTGCCAGTTCGGCCCAATACATGTTCGTTTGTTATTCTGTCCAAGATTTCCTGAGCATTCTCCTTAGGAACAACATCTCAGCAGCTTGGAGACGGTCCTGCATGGTCCAGCCGATTGTCCAGCTTACAGCTCCATAAAGCAGCACTGGCCACAATATAACACTTTCGGAGACGTATTCTTGTTGCCAACTTAATGCTGCTTGATGCTAGGACCTCTTCCATTTTCCTTTTAGTCGTTTTTGCCATTCTAATCCGGTGCTTAATTTCCTTATCTGATTTTCCGTCTGAAGTGACCCAACTGCTAAGGTACTGAAACTCTTTCAATTGCCTTAATACATCACCCCTCACACAAAATTGCATTTCGGGTTATCCGTTTTCTTTATAAATACCATTACAAATGAGTTCCTTTGTTGATGTCTAGGTACCTAAATGGAGTCACATTCAGCACACAGGTGATCGAATCGATTGTTTTTATAAATACCTTATAGGAATATGATGTACTTCGATCACGAAAAAACACTTCTATAATGAAAAAGTGTATATTTTCCTCGCTCGCTGCGCTCGCTCGTTAGATGTTTCATATGCTCACAATGTACTTTACTGAAGTTGTTACTACTTCTACAATAAAAAGAGAAAAAGTGTGTGTATTTCCTCGCTCGCTTTGCTCGCTCATAATATTTAGAAACAGGGTGGTTTCGGACAGCAAACAATAGACCAGGAATGTACCAAAACAGAGCAAGGTGACCAGATATATAACTGAGTTATCATATAGGCTATAGCGATCCTATAGTGTATTTTGATGACAAAATGACACGTCTTTCATTGCAAATAAAGTTGTAATTTTGGCTCGCTCGCTTCGCTCGTACGCAAAATTTTAAAACATGGTATCTAACAAGATGCGTCAGTTTCCCCAAATTAAAAACGCTTCACGTCCCTAAAGACACCTTGTTTCGAGATTGTCAACATGATAGAAATAACATATAAATCACACGTACACACCTACCGCACATACTTTTTCACTCAGTGCCCTCCCCCCTCCAATGCGTTGACCCTGGGGGGGGGGGGGACTCGGTGCAGGAAGCTCCGAAGTTTCTTTGTCATCGTTCCTTGTCTGCTCCCGCTCTTCCTACGTTCTCGTACTTTTTTTTCTGGCGTTTTTTTTTTTTGGGGGGGGGGGGGGCCCGCCTCCACCGCCCCCTGGCTACGCGGGTGGATCTCATGCATGTATTCTTTTATGCAAGCCGGAAAATATGAGCTATTTTTAAAAAAAATTATGACCCCCCCCCCTTTTTTTTTGTTGCTACCACCACTGTTCATTACCTTGAAGAGCTCTTATTAAAAGTGCCCATCAAATTGAAACCACATATTAAATATCCATTCTCTGCAGTTACCATGGGGACAAAAACGGGAAGCGACCACCATGAACATGGCAGACAAAGAAAGCGGACAAATTAAACAACCTCTCATTCTACCCTTCACAATGGTTCTGGTAGTCAAAAGACTGACGCGTGTGCATTGTCCTGAGTCAATTAGACAGACTCTTTGGGCAATTCGTACCAGTGAAATTAGTGATTATAACATACCCATAATGTTTGCACTCTGTTAATTAAAGTGGATGAATCGACTACAGGTATGATGTTTAGGGAGAAGATCCGAAGATTATTTCTATCACTTGTTAATCACTTTAAATATTGTTATTATGAGATGATCCTCAAATAGATATATAAAAAATAGTTCCAGACCAAAAAGTACATTAGGTGAAAAAAATAATAAGTTCAAGGTTACAAACATAGCCCTACATCATGTACATGTTAGTACCTAAAACCACTTAGTTTAATACGGTCAAAAGCAGTACAAAATATGAAAGTCAAATTTTAAAAAATATGACGATCAGAGACAAATTTAACGCAAAATTTTATAATAAACGGGTACATGTTTCATAAAAGTATCTATTGAAAAAATGACGTGATCGTGAAAGCAGTGGAAATGTGGATTAAACAAATAGAATGTCATTTACGAAATTGATTTTCGTATTTCCCAGTACAGAATGAATAAAATCTATTTGCTTGTAGCTGAAAGGTCCATCATTGGTCCTGTAAATTAGAATGAAAGAGAGGGTTGGGAGGAAAGGGGTACAGAGAGAAAAAGGTAGAAAGAGAAAGAGATAGATGGGAGAGACACAGGCATAGATTGGAAAGAGAGACAGCAGGATGAAAACGTTATTTTCTTAATCCATTACCCTACGCCTACCTGAAATGCATTTCAGCCCTTTTCTGGAAGGACAGCACGCTCAGAGTAAAAATTGAGTATAGCGTTTTAGTCACCATTAACATTACAGATTAAAAATTAAATAATCGGAAATTGCACTTCGTGTCGAAGCTCTAAAGCCGTTTAATTAAAAGTCAAGGTCTCATTAATGATCGATTAGCATGGCTTAAACATCACTGGCTTTCCAGTCAGTAATTCCCGTCATGGAGACAAGTTTCCACTCAGGTATATAGCACTCTTGTGAAGACATAATTGCGGTTCAGTTTTATGCCGAAGTGATGACATCGGGGTTGAGCTCCAAGAGTGGCCGATGAAATCTGAGACAACATTCAACGTTAGCTGCACATGCGGGACTGTATACCACGAAATGGACAACACACAATCAGAAGGGGTGAATTTTCTGAGTACAGATGCAAGGAAATTTCAATTGTACCAGTATACGCACTGTCACGGTCGATGCAAATAAAAGGTTAATAAGTTGGAGAAAATATTCATAACAAGAATAACTCTGAGTTATGTTGGCTCTAGAAAAGACAGTATTCGCAATCACTCTGGGTTTCGTTTTAAACCCACATAGAGTCGTTCTGGGGAATGCTAATGGAAAAAAAAATCAGATACCTACTGGCCGAAGTTAAGTACGAAAGGACTGTAAGCTGTAACTATTTTTGTTTTAAAGACGACATTGTGATCGACTAAAGACATATGCTTTTGTAGATAGTGTGAATTCTTCATGACATAATGGTTTCCAACGGCTTCGTCGTCTTATTAAAAACCTTCTTGTGCCTATCCAGTGCCACCAATGTAATCTCCTACATTTTTATTGTCGTTTGCATCGTTCGACGTCCTTCTCTCCAAACTATCACCAACTACTTCTTGTTCTCGACGGGTCTGGCAAACATTTTATTCCAGTTCTTATGCATCATCTTAATTTTCTCAGACTACTGCTCCATCAACAGCCCAAAGGCTTTTCTGATATTCCTGTTCCTTGGCATGTTCGCCGTCTTTGCTAACACTGTTTTGGTAACGATAGAAACCTACTTGAAGATATGCCATCCCTTCTGGTACTCTCGCGTCATCACTGAGCGAAAGTGTTTCTTGTTGATCGCGTTGACATGGATAAGCTGCATTCTTCTGGGGGCTGTCGCAGGAATTATTTTAACAGTCGGAAGGTTCTCTGAAGTATCAACATGCCCACTTGGACATTTGGTTTCCCAGCGTGGTAAAAGATTCAGCAACATGGTGAACATAGTTTTTGTGCCATCTTTGGTGATCATCACTGTCTTTAAGATGTTGGTTATCCGTACTGCGAGGAAACAAGCAAGTAAGGTAGCGTCTGTTGGTGCGAGGGAATCTCATCAGCCATGTCAGCAACAAAAGAACCGCCAGATAGCCGAACAGCTACGGCAAAAATTCAAAAACATTCGCAAGAACACCATTAACCTTGCTATCTTTGTTTCAGTGTACTTTTGTGGCTGGGTACCCGTCATGATTATTTTCAATGTTTGTTTCCAATTAGGTTGTCTATGGTTGAATGCAAATGCGTTCACCGCTTTTTCCATCATTGTGATTAATCTGACATCACTTGGACCGTTGGTCTATACTCTAAGACAGTCAGAGTTCTCTCGGCTGCAGAAGGTCTACCTTCAACAAGTGAAAGTCTGTGTGTATGGACATTTAGGGGGAATACGCAAGAGTCAAGTAAATGTGATCCAGTCTGGAACTAAAGGAGATACAGAGATTGGTGCATCAGGCCCTAACTGATAAAATATTCTTATTATTAGGGTCTACTTGTTTATTCAATTGTTTTTGTGCATTCCAACACTGACGAAAATTTAGGCTGCTTCATTAGTGCTTTTTATTTCAAGAAAAAAATGTATTACCAGTACAGATTTGTAGGTACAGATCGTCACATAATTGCACTGAAAATTTACTAAACGATCCCCAATTGTTCAAGTCAAATGTAAAAAGTCGTGATTTCCAGCGCCAATAGAATACAAATAATGCACATGACAGAGGGCCTAAGTAAGTGGATTACTAGATCCACTCTGGAATGTCGCCTCGTATGTTTTGGAATTTTCCAAAGTTACAGAGGGTGGATAAATCTTACTAACGCCCTACCAAATCATGTGCATAATTTGTTTAATAAAATGGTGGCAATATGGTCGAGTTGCCACAGCTTTTATAAAGTGTGGGAAGCCAAAGCAAAGTAACCTTTCAGCGGTCATTGGTACCGGTCATAAGTAAAAGTCATCAGCAACTTTCGCTGTTAAATAGACATTATAATAAAGACTGGTCACGTGATAGATATCAGCCAATCATTTCATAAGGATCCATATCACCATTCTATAATAGGGAATACAACTGAATCATGATTAATTACATTTAGGAGAACTAAATTCAGAGACCGCAGAGTTTTCCTTATCATTCACAATGAAGGAAAACGCAGAGAAGTTAATGGCTTTCAATACCCATTTAGGTTAAGGTCACAAAAGCCTGCTCTGGCGCCACTGGAATTTAGGCATCGCCCAACGATTTCGAGCGGACTCTAAAGCCTCAGCGATGCCCGGCCGATGTCCTGTCGATTTCCCGTCGGTTGCCCGTCGATTTTAGTAAAAAGTTGGCAAAATCGGGGGATTTTCTCCGCGCGGCGTCCGAGCAGTGACCGAATGATGACCCACCGGTTTCTGCACGATCTCCCACCTGCCAACGGCCAATTTTTAAGAAATCGCCCGGCGTCCGACCGGTGATCGGCGGGGAATTTGCGGGTGTCCTGTAGGTGTACCGGCGGCGGCCCGCCGGTCTTCTCCGGAAATTTCTCAGGAACGAGCAGGGTATATGATTGCCTTTTGGATATCAACAAAAACGCTTTTTGCACTGCATCTGACAGGTCAACGAGGTCTACGATGCCGTTGATTCCATCTCAACGACCACGACAGCGAAATCCACAAGTCCATAGGCTGAGCAAAGGATGTGGGGAATTAAGCAGGCGTCGCCCGGACGCCGGTCTATTTCAAACTAGCCCACCGGTGACCGACCGATCTCCTAGCGAAGCACAGGCGGCAACTGCTCGGCAGACTTTTCATCTGGCGCCTTCGATTTTTGACCTAAATAGCTCGAAGGCGACCGCTCGATTAGGTCGGTCTCCGGGCGGTGACCGCTCAAGCAGCGAGCGTATTTTGGGCGGCAAGTGAAAAGTGAGCAGGCGCCGCCGAAATTTTAACTCCGCACTAAAACATCAGCGGCGACCGAGCGATGCCCTAAATAACAGCAGTGCCCGGGCGGCCGCTGCTCGGTGCCCGGGCGAAATTGGCTAAAAACTCGCCTTCCGGCCGCCGAGCAGACTGATTTTGGGCTTTGTGACCGTAGCATTAGCTTTAATTCGAATTGAATTCATAAGAGAGAGAGAGAGAGAGAGAGAGAGAGACAGAGGGGGTTGGGAGGAAAGGAGTACAGAGACCACCATAAAACTTGCTTACTATGGCATCAGAAGGGATATTTTGCAGTGTTTTAAGACTTAAAGCTCACTAATAACTTATAAGTATAGCTTCAAAATTTTATGAAGAAACACATAATTGATAATGTGCTCGAAATCTCTTTTATTACATTTATGATATCTTGTAATGCAGCTACAATTGCATACAATGTACATAATTATGTTTTATACTTTCCCCTCTCAAACAAATTACTTTTTTATTTTAAATGTCAATTGTACATTTATCATTCTGTACGGGAACTACACTGTACACCTCTGAACTTTTTGCTTGTAGTTTTACTTTTTCTTTGTAAATATAGTTTGTACAGTCATTTTTGAAGTGCTTTATATGTAGTTTTTATGATTTTGAAATAAAAAAGAATTGAGTCGAATTGAACTGAATTGAATTAGTTAAACTGAACTTAATCTGTAAAAATTTATATCATTATATCGCTAATTACTTAAACCATGCGTCCCCCCCCCAAAAAAAAAAACAACTTTACACTTTTGAAATGGCTGCCAAATGAAAAATACATGATTCTGGAGGAAAAGGCTTATACGTATGGATAGCTCATGGACTCAACTTTCATATGAGACCAAAACGGCCGAAAATAATCATGCTTGGGTGAGCACTGCTCACTTTTGTAAAGGATATGAAAATTGGGTTGCGCAGGAATTGCACCTTTCAATTTGTGAGAGATGAGTCCTTTGGAGGTTACAGAACTGAGGGTGATAATATCATGAATTCATGGTCAGTTGCAATCAGTTTAGGTGTGCTGAGTGAATTTTGTGGTTTATTAAATCAAAATTTCATGCGTGAGTGAACGGGAATTGAAAACAAAGACTGACATGTTCATTTTACCAATTTGTGTTACACTGTACCGTATTTCCCATCTACCCAACAAAGTCCTACCTTACATCTCACCATCACCCAATCCTGACTCCCATGAACACACCACTGAATCTACCAGGGAAAGGTACAATGCTACAATAATGAATGCAATTCCCTTTCACTCATGCATAAAATTTTGATTTAATGAACCATAAATTCACTCAGCAAACTTAAACTGATTGCAACTGATTATGAATTTATCATATCAACCTCAATTTTGTAACCTCCAGAGGACTTACCTCTCACAAATTGAAAGGCGCAATTCATGCGCAACCTAATTTTCATACCCTTTACAAAAGTGAGCAGTGCTCCCCCAAGCATGAATTATTTTCAGCCTTTTTGGTTTCATGTGAAAGTTGAGTCAATGAGCTATCCATAAATATAAACCTTTTCCGCCAGAATCACATATTTTTTTATTTGGCAGCCATTTCAAAAGTGTAAAGTTTTTGGGGGGACACACGTTAGATTAATTGCCTATATCACAAAAGCTAGGCTTTAAATCCCTCCACATCCTTTGGTCACCTTTCTATGTCAAATTCATGTATTTTCATTTTTTTGTTGCTGTTGCGATTTTTGTACATATTGTTGTCGTTTTTTGTCAAATGTGGAATCTGAATAAATCAAATCAATTCATACTCCGCCTGTTACTTATACACGTAATGTACTACAACGTTCAATATGTAGAGCTGTGGTCAAGGACAAACAGTTTCTGTATATTTCAAGAAGATTTTTGTTGAAATGAATAAATCAGCAAATGACAAATAATTCGACGTTAGAATCTAGTTTGAGTTTTCTGTATTTAAAAGCATATAGAGTGTTTAATTGCTTGTACTATAATGTGTATATTTTTGTTCTTCATGATATGTTTCTTTTTATCTTTTTGGTTTAGAACCCTTTGAAAAACAGCTGTTAGCTGACAAGGGCTATCCAACCCATGAGTGGAGAATAAATGAATCAAATTTGTCTATGTTGTATGGTGTGTGTGTGTGTGGGTGTGTGGGTGTGTGGGTGTGTGGGTGTGTTGGCAAAATCATTGTTTTGCGTCTTACAATGATTTTGTAATTACTTAATCAGTTGTTATTGTTGTTTTATCATAAAATAATAGTTCATGATAATTACTTTTAACAGGGGGCCTACACCCTACAAGCTCTGCTTCTTAGTCGGCCCTCCTTCCCTTTCAATTTTTTTTTTCTAATTCATTGTATTGTGCAAATTTATCTATATGTATGTTAATATGTGAAATAAACTGTTCCATCATTGTAAATATGAAAAATTGAAAGAGGAAAAATTAATGAATTGAATTGAAAAAAAAAGTATTGGCGAGGTACGCGCGCGCGTGTATGTGTGCGCGTGCGTACCCTCGGGAATAGGAATACGAGTAGGCATGTCATTCGTGTAAATAACACTTGATTCATATGCAGTTCATTTTTGTTACCATTGTTTTGATAGTTTACGTTACCATTGTTTTGATAGTTTACTTTTCACTCTTGATTAGTGGTTGATGTCCATGATTTATTTTTATTTTTTTTTAAATTCATTTGCAGTTAGTGTGTGCTTTCAGTAATCGAAATGCTTAGCTAAATTGCCATTATTAATTCACATCTCTAATTACACAATCTTGTTATTTTTCCTTTTTTGGAGGGGGGGGGGTAGGCCTACTGCTTTGCATATCTAATTGATATTCAGTTTTACCCCTTTAACATTATTATTGACTGTAGTTAAGTCATATACAATTCAAGTCTCAAAATTTTTCAACCTCTGTACATCTTATTTAATTCTACTTTTCATTGATTGAAATAATAATTTACCTCAAGTTATGTTTATACTTGATTTTTTTCAGTGCCCTTGAAAAGGGTGACATGGAAAATAAAAACTCATTGTCATTGTCACTGTCATTGTCATTGTCATTGTCACTGCTTGAATGAAGGTGTGTGCATTTTTGCAGTTGTAAGGCATGATTTGCACAATGCATTGTTTGACGCTCACGTATTACAACGCCCTTATTTGTAGACTGTTAAAGTGATTACACAATGGTATTTTTTTTTTTTTTTTATATATGATCGAGAATAGAATTCTAAGAAGAATAACATTACAAATTTGATGATTTTTCAATCGAAATCAATGCATTTTGGCTAATTTTCTCAAAAAAAGTCAAAAGTTGACCAAAAAATTTGAGTACGAGGTATGACGTCAAAGTGGGTACCTAGCTTCGCGCATTGCAGTTGTGCTGCGCGCTAGACTGTACAATATGCATTATACCTAGCGCGCATTTTGCTAGAATTGCGCGATATGGTACCCACTTTGACGTCATTTTGACGTCAAAGTGGGTACCCAGTTGAAACTGGGTCACAGCTGAGGGGTCAAAAATATCCTGAAATCTTACCACATTTGGGGGTTTCCTTGGCAACACGACTTTTTAAAAAACTTTAGGCAGATGATTTTCTGCTAATGAAATCATGCTCTTTTAAATGAACCAACATTGATTCAGCATTGGGTATCCCCTTTAGGTGCTTTCACACATGATGCGACAGTATACAAATAGCGAATAGACATGAGTGCGATGGTACGAGATTTCGCATGAGGTGAAAGAGCGAACTTCTATTCAACTCGCCCTATACCCCATAGGCTTGTACTTGTACACAAAAAAAGTGTGGTGACACAGCGTGTTACCACACTGTCGCATCATGTGTGAAAGCACCTTAGAGAGCAATTATTAATATCATGCATGACATCACATCATTATCTTATTAGGCTAATAATGATTTCTGACGTAGGATGTGACTTTGAGATACAATCTCATCTCGTGATTGGTTTTTGGTAGTTTACTGTCAGACCTATGAGCAATTAAACTCTTTTAGTGAAAGATAGATTGTAAGTCAATAGAAATTATTTGATTAAGAAAACGATTCTTTGCTTGTAGTATACGGAAATTGCCTTCGCCTTCAGTCCTGCTGATTCTGTCAAAATCTGATACGGGGATAAAGGCGATCGGAAATTAAAGCTGTTTACTGACATATCTGAATATGAAAACGTGCACATGAAAAAAAAATGAATATAATTATGTTCGAGTGCCACACCCGGATCATGTGAGAGTGTGAGAGATAACAGGGGGATGGAAATAATTTTGCAATATTCCTTCAAAAATATAGTTTAAAACGTGTCGGAAAAATTTGATTCAGGAGTAATACTTTATAAAATGTTAGCTTTCCATCAATTAATAGAAAAGTATGAAAACAGCAAACTTAAAGTTTGAGGGCATCCTGGATGTATCTCCAAAAAGCAACCATTTTCTAGATTTTCTTTGTCGGCAAGGCATTTTTTGTACTTTATCTAGTTCACCAAAAAAATCTGTTCAATTAAAATAGAAAATACAGCATAGATTGCACTGCTTGCGAGAGATTGCCCTTTGTAGGCGTGATCTTCTGTACTGAAAAGTGAAACTTTCATAATGATCCTATTGTTATCAAACTTCCTCCGAAACATGATCATTGCTCATGACTTTCACACGACTGTTCGGGAATCTATCTAGCCTTGCAACTCAAAGAGGAAGGCATCCACACTTTATAGCACGAAAAGTGAGACTCATATCTCATTATTAAGAAAAAAAAAGAGTATTGAAGAGGGGGCGGTAGTAAAAAAATGGCTCTAACAGTAAGGTTATCAAAGGTAATGCTAGATTATGAAGGTTACATAAACGGAAAGTGTATAAGCTCGGGTTGTTTCTCTTTCTTTCTAGTAACGTATTTCGATGGTAACTAGTATTTTCTTCACCCCTCAACGGCTTCATAAACGTTGAAAGTACTTTACGTTACAGTTCTCACGTCATCTCATATTTATGATAGCTTGGTATGAATTATTGCCCAGAGCAATTAGTCTGCCCGTCATTTCTTTGATTGCACATCATAATACCGGTTTCAAATCGATAAACTGTAAGTACCGGAGTTCAAACTTATATGTTTACACTGTTGTTACTAATTGAAAGTTTGATCACGCGATGTCGTTGACGAAGGTTGAATAAAACTGGAGCGCCGGGAGTGTCAGTTGTTACAGACATGAGCGCTATACAAGAACCCACTATTATTGTTATCATTAATCAGACATTTCATTCCAATGAAGAAAACATGAAAGCCTTTTAGATGCGGAGGTTACTTAACAGCTTAAGAAGCAAATTCTTCTCAGTGTCATATCCATCTAAATGAGTTCATATCGTATTTTTGCGGACGATATAGGCCTTCTCCGCTAGTAAAAAAAAGTCAGTGGATTATTCTTGCTCTCTCTGTCGACAGTGCAGAACGATTCCTAGCCGATATCTTTAAAGGATATAATAAATGAGCTAATTGTTAATTTGACTTTTAATAGCTTGCTGAAAAGAAAGGTGTGAATCTCATTCAATGCATTGGTAACAATGTTGCCTTCGACATCATATTCTTTTGTTGACGTCGATACTGTGGCGACCATAATATCGGGCGCAGATTCAAGTTTGTCCGAGGTCCAGACCAAGTACGATGTTTCAGTTGCCTCAACACAGGACGTACTGGTTCCTGATGATCTACCTCAGTGGTTTCGAATTACTTGTTACTTCGTTTTAACCTTCATTGCTACACTCAGTGTCATCTGTCTATGCTCCCTGGTCTTTGCTTCGTACAAAAATAAACATTCATGGACCCCTTCGCACAGCGTGGTTTTATCCACGATTTTCAGCCAGCTTTGCATGCAAATCACCGTTTTGTGTTCCATGTCATATTTGTTGGACATCTGTGAGTTTAGAACTCAGTCTGGTATCAAGATTTACTTCGTTGTCTTGTTCTCGAATGCCAGCAACGCTCTTACACACCTTGCAGCCTTCACTACTGACAGCTGCATCAAGATCCGACGTCCTTTCTTTTACGCTCGGATAGCACAAACGTGGATTTTTCATGGCGGGCTGGCACTGATCTGGATAGTAAGCATAATAGTTGGGTCTTGCATGGTGTTGTGGATTGAATTTTCGCCCGATCTAGACGGGATAGAATGCCTCTTTTTCCACGCAATAACAGACAGCAAAATATCAATCGTCATCTTCACGAACGTGTGTGCGATATCACTGGTCGTTATCGTCGTGGTGGAGGAGGTCATCGTGATTAGGATGGCAAGAAAACAGGCCATGCGGATCAGAGACCAAACCAGAGCAGTAGAGCGACCATGTACCAATATGGCGGCATCCACTGAAGATGTGGAACAACCGCAGGCGGCGACCGGTATGCGCGTACGCATACAGGAACGTATAGGTCCTATACCTCTCCGTACTATCGCTGCATCGGCCACACTGATATTTTCTTTGATCATCTGCTGGAGTATCCTTATCTGCATGTTCGACCTCTTCATATTGAAGGGAATGAATTATATCTACCATGCCAATATTACCTTCATCTCCACGTTCAACATGTCAGGATTTGGTTGGATTATCTACACCTTTAACATGGCCGACTATCGTACGGTCTTAGAGAAATTCAGAGTTGGTGTCATGATCACCCTGAGCGGCTACTGGGATTTTTTCTTTCCTCGTCTAGAGAAAAAGTGATCACGGAGCGACTTCCTGTTTTGCTGTTGATCACTGGTGATAGAAAGGGAATAGGTCCTCGAGTATTGAGAAAATCTTCTATACTGGTTAAGATCCGAACTAAATTCGATCGAACAATGTAGTTTATCAGAGACCTACAAAATTATCATATTTGCATGAACACTTTTAAATACGTTTAAATTCATTTAAATAATTAAATCTACCTGACAATTTCGAAGGAAAATGTGTGATTGCTATGCTGCTGAGTAAGAAGGCTCCCTATGAAATATGTTACATCATACACGTTGTCTGTACGCAATGTAGAAGTCAAATTGCCAAGATGCCTAAATAGCATCAGAACACTGAAGATTTGTGCATCATTTTCTCAAATTTAGCTCTCGAGGACACAAATCATTTTGCAATCTGCATCGGACAATTATTCCTATCTACTGAATATTTTACCAAGTTAACAAACCTTTTTGGATTGCGCTCATTCATTTTTTTTTTCTTGAAGATCATTTTCTGCAATTCGAACTGATTATGTCATCACCATTAATTAATTAATTAATTAGTTAATTAATTAATAAGTCTGTCTTCTGCTCGCCCTTTTTAAATGTTGGAACTTCTGCTGAAAATTATGAAAATCTAATGACCAGTCGTTATTTTTATCTTGGTTGTTTATTTGTTGATAAGTCGTCAGTTTTTTATCAGACTCAACTGAGTTTGTTTAGCAATGACATTTCATTAATGAAGAGCTATTTACCTATGTACAGTAATCAAAGTGAAGTCGGGGATCACGTGGTACAAGAGACTGGGCAATTGCGCTGAGCCCAATGATGTTAGGAATACTATTAAAGAGAATAAACGGGTGGAAATGTGCTAAGGAAGCCTGTTTTTTCCACGTTTGTTTTTATACTCTTTCACCACTCCTCCACTGAATGATAAATAATAAGAGATGGAAGGAAAAAGAGAGAGAGAGAGAGGGGAGAGGATGAGTGAGTGAGAGAGAGAGAGAGAGAGAGAGAGCGTGAGAGAGGCGAGAGGGGAAGGGGAAAAAGGGGGGGGGGAGGGGGAAGGGGAGATGAAAGAAATAAAGGAGGATGAACAATGGAAGTTAACACGAAATAGACGACCCTCAATACCTCTCCTACCACAGGTGAACCTGTTCAGTGCCAAGGACGCCTGTTTTTTTGTTTGTTTTTTTCCTCCAAATTTGTTTTTATACTCTTTCACCACTCCTCCATTGAATAACAAATAATAATGGAGTGAAGGAAAGAGAGACAGGGGGAAAGCCGATGAGTGAGAGAGAGAGAGAGAGAGAGAGAGAGAGAGAGAGAGAGAGAGACGGAGAGAGAGAGAGAGAGGGGGGGGGGAGGGAGATAAGGGGAGGTGAAAAAAATAAAGGAGGATGGACAATGGAAATCTCCATTCCCTGGGGAGCGTTCCAACCAGCCGCCATAATGGGAGTGCGCATACTAATGAAATCACAATGAATTTCGCATCCTACCACGTACCCATTTATACCTAGTTATATGGAGAGTGGCAAATATGGATTGATGTCTGGCTAAAAGACGTTAATACTAGACTAGGATTCGAACCCTCAACCCTTTGAGAATCAAGTGAATGAACCACTACACCGCCATACTTCCACTGTAATCATTCATTTAGGTGTCATGTTCCCTTTCCTCGTTCTTTATTTCTTTCTCTCCTTCTCTTTCCCCTTCACCCCATGCTAAGTAGTTGTACACCAAGGAAGAACAATATCAAGTATTACAGGCGGGTGTTTCACAAAGATTTAAGTTTGACTAAAAATCGCACTTAAATTCCTACTTGCGTGCTGTATATTACGCATCACCCCATTGGTCAGATCATGCTCAGGGGACGTGCACGATTGGAAGTCTATCAATGAGACATTGCGTTAAATACCGGACGCGCATTGGCGCTTAAGTCAAACTTAACTCTTTGTGAAACACCCCCTGATCGTAAAGAGACATAGCCCGGTAGCCATGGGGATAAGATTGCATTGGAATGTTATAGTTTTTTCTTTTTAATTGATATCGACTGTTCAGACCTTCTATTTCAACAATCCACATGCTGGAGCTCTGTCAGCATTGAGCAATTTGAGATATACGCGAAAATCCAAAATGGCCGCCGGCGGCCATCTTGGATTTTCTGTTTACCTACTTTAAACATCCCAAGAATGTTCAAAAATTGGAGGTAAGGGTTTTTCGGGATGGAAAATCCAGATCTGGGTTATTTTGAGGATATGAATATTTCTTGATGTCTAGATATAAAATGGCGGCTATTTTTCAAGATGGCCGCCATATGCACTATATGCTAGGCAATGTCAAAATGTGAAAAGTCCTTACTTATCATTTAACATAAAAACAAAGCAAGCAAAATTCAATTTTTTCATTTGTACTATATCTATTTCATGTTTTCTTTAACTTCTGAAAAAAAAAATCACGACAAAAGTCATTGCTGTTTGGGCGTAGGGCGCCCTCAAAGTTTGATTTTTTTTTTCTAGATTGGCAAATTCGTCCTTCAAATTACGCCATTAGTCCAAACTAGTAGGATGATTAAAATTAGTGATATTGTAGAAATTTTCCAATATTTCAGGGCAGCCTCAGTGAAATTTCACTTCCAGAAGGTTATCTGGTCAAAATATGATGATGAAAATGAAGTTAAACATCATTTTGCAATCATTTAGGGACACATAGTGACTCATTACATTATTGGCAACTATCTTGAAAACTGGAGATGACATGAAGCTTAAATAGTTCTACATAGTCCACATAGATTTTTCAAGGTTAATGCATTTAAGTAAAGTGATATCTTGACCTTGAAGATACAAAAAATATACAATATTTATATAATATACACAAAAAATGTGAAGTTCTCTTCCATAATTGGTATCACATTCCCATAAATGCGTATTGTGGTTAGCATTCAGATATCGACATTTTCCATTTAAAAATGTGCTATTGATCTCATTTTTCAAATCTACGCGTATAAAAGTGATATAGTTATATACACGAATTCAAATGATAACTCATTAAAAAGCAAACAATTTACCTTTACCTGTCATCAAAGGAAGCCATGCCAAAATAAACCCCAGCAAAAATAAAGCGAGCGACTACAGCCAACAGACAGCACTGCTAAACACTATTTCAGGAATGGCTCTCTTTAAAACGACTGCTTTTATGAGGCTTATATTGCAGAATATACTGTAGCCAACAAAAAATAGTTTAAGCAACAATATGGGTGTCGATTTGGGGAAGGGGGATGGGGATATATCCCCCAATATTGTTGGTAGGAAGATGGTCTGCATTAACACTGCCCCCAATAATTCACCACCAGAAATGACATAGCCCATGCAATTCCCTGAGAGTATTTAAAAAAAAGGGGGGAAGGGCAAATGGGGGGGAAAAAAGAATTTCAAGTAAAAAGGATAATGAAAAACTTTCCATCACTGGCTCGCTTCGCTAGCTCACACTTTAAAGTATCTCTAGTTGTGGTTAGATTGGTTTGCAACTTGCTTCTCTCTCTCTCTCTCTCTCTCTTTTATGGTATACTATTCTTCTACTCACTGCCTTGCATTTTAAGTATCTTAACCAAAGCCGGTTATGTTAATATCCTTATGAAATGAAACTGATTTGCATCTAATTGGCTATCTAATGTTATACTATTCTTCTTGTCATAAAATGATAGTGATAAAGGTGCAAGGAGTCGACTCAAACATCGAGAAGAGCTAAAACAGAAGAATTTTTCATGAGATCAAGGGCTGTGACCAATGGCCTATTCCTATCTCACCAATTATGAGAATGGAGGAAGCCGATGAAATGTATTACTAGAATGATGAGATTGGAGTGACAATACAAAACCCTGTTCTTAGCACAGTATATTTTTAAATACCCATTTTTCTCTTCCTTGCTACACTCACCTATCAAATCTGAAAAAAAAAAAGATATTTCAAAGGAGTCATACACTCTTATTCCCTCAGCAAAAAGTTTAAATATAATAATGCTTTCACAGCAAAGTGTCCAACTGTCCTCAAATTCTGTGGGAAGATGTACATCAACACAATAATTATTTTGGAGGCAAATCTACATCTGAAAGAAAATGAGTCCGTAGCTTGTTTTTCTTGCTCATATAGAAACAGAATTGTTTTGGATGGCAAGCGATGAGCCAAATAGCGTCATATTTGGCAGTTAGGTGATCGAATATACAACAGTTTGAGGCTATCAAGGAGTGTAAAGTTTTCCTCACTCCTATAGCATTTAAATACAGAACAGTTGGGGAATACTTTTTCGCCAAGCGTGTGTTTTCCCTTATATCCCTTCGCTCGCTCGTATTATTTTGAAAGGTGGTTTAGAACAGCAAAAGATTAGACCAGCGAGGTGCTAAAATAGAGGTCATAGTTGGCAGTGAGATGACTATACCATCAAAACATCTTTCAGACCATAGTGATAGTTTGACCATGAAATAATACTGTATCATCAAAAGAGTGTATTTTCCTTGCTCACTCTTAAAAGACAAAACAGGGTGGTTTGGAATGTAAACATAAGACCATATAAGCATAAGAGGTGCTGAAAAGGTTATAAATCATTCGAATATCTTATTCCTAGTGCATTGTAGAGTGTGTTTTGATGACAAAACCCCCCATTTGTTTATTACTCGCTCATCCACAAAATAAAAATGCGGTGGTTCATACAAAAGTGTCAACTAAACTAGAAAGCTTACAGGTCCCTAAACATTCCATTCAAGTAATGGGGATGTACCCCTTCGTTATCATTAATTTGAAGGCTATTTTTGTTTGGCTAATGGGATGAATGGTAGAATAGACCAAGAATGCAGTAGACCTGTGAGCAAATATAGGTATTATATACCCTCCATTCACAAAATTTACTGATGCTCTGATATCTGTACGTGCTCCTTTCCTTAATCAATCCTTCACTTTTTAATCCCTTACCCTTTTCCAGTCGTTTTCCTCCCCGCCTGAGGATATTTGGCATCAGTCACCCCCCCCCCCCCGAACCCAAATCAAAACCCATGAGCATCAATATCTATATTTGTAAGGAAAATTATCATCTGACTTTGAAAATATCATAAAATATAAACAGTGTACTTTTTCCCGTAACTGGTAAACAGGCATGCACTTAAAATGCATGTTATTATCTAATATGCAAACAATCACTTGAACATTGACCTGTCTCTTATGATGGCTGAAATATGGATTAATTAACTTTAGCCAACGATAAAGTGGTGCTAAACACACGATTTCAGGAGCTGGTCTCTTGAAAAGTACTAGTTATTCGGCTCAGCCGAGATTTGCAGAATTTTCAGTCCACGATAGACAATGATACCGTAGATATAATAGGAGATACTCAAATTAGTAAGGAAAATGATGCTTTGGCCTTGAAAATATAAAGAAATATCATTTTAGAAAGTACGTTTCTTCTGTAATTAGTATTGCAGTAATTGAATGCTTAATAAATGAATTTCATAACTAATTTCTGAGCCTCAAATTCCTGATAAAGAGATGTGAGTACACACATAGTTTTTGTCAGCTACAAAAAGGTGAACATCATATGCTTTTCCTCCATAGTGTAAAGTGTGTGTGTGGGGGGGGGGGTGTGGGTGTGTGTGCTTGGGAAGGAGGCTATCCCCCTCTCCTCCCCCATCACATTTACGCTTGTTGTTTTTTGTTTCTAAATATCATCCTTGTAGAAAGAAAATCAATCATATTCAATCTATTTTCTACTTGATTTTCAATGCAATATTGCATAATATGTACATGTATAGACTGCTGGGGGCGCCATCTTGAAAATTAGCTGCCATTTTATATCAAGACTTCGAAACATAGTCATATCCTCAAACTAACCTCAGATTTGGATTCTCCATCCCGAAAAACCCTTAATTCCCAATTTTGAACATTCTAGGGATGTTTAAAGCAGGTAAACTCAAAATCCAAGATGGCCGCCAGGGGCCATTTTGGATGTTCGCGTATATCTCAAATTGCTCAATGCTGACAGAGCTCCAGCATGTGGATTGTTAAAATAGAAGGTCTGAACAGTCGATATCAATTTTTTTAAAACTATAACATTCAAATGCAACCTTAGGCCTAAAATCCGGGTTTGGCTGCCGGAATAACAAGCTCTTGTTTACCCCCAGTCTCAAGATGTTTTCATCTTCATAAGCTTTTTGACAGATTTTCACGCCTACGGTAATTAAAAGTTTATCGTTTGATGAGTGATATTGGCTGTTATGTGGAGTGCTTTGTAAGCATTTATTGACACCTTCCATCAAAAGTTTGATGTTCATTACAATCATGACAATGAACAATGCAGTCATCAAAGGCGTTGCTAAGGGCCCTCTCCTTCGACTCGACACAAAACAGATCAAAACTTCATATCTATCCTAGATAACTTTTAACAAATCTGAAATCTCCTTCAAATAAGCCCTTATGAATGGCAAAAATAGAAAGAGAAGAGGAATATAAAAAAAGAGGAATGAGTGAGAGTGAAAGAAAGTGAGGAGAGAAAAGGGAAAAGGGAAAATTTCCCCCTACCTTCTTAATTCGCACCAAATAAGACCAGTTCCCCCTAATGATGCCACTGCCCTTCCAGGCAAGATACAAAGATAGCTTATGAACGTAAAGAACATCACAAAGATAACCGTGAGAATCACAGTATAAACGTATAGCACCAGTCAATGCCTTTATACTGTGTTTCTCACGGTTATCTTTGTGATGTTCTTTACGTTCATATCTTTGTATCTAATTGCCTGTAAATAAAATAAATGAAATGAAATAAATAAAATAAAATAAAATATAAAATAGAATAGAATAAAATAAAATAAATAAAATAAAATAAAATAAATAAAATAAAATGAAATAAAATAAATGACTGGAACCATCCTACGCAACTGAGGACGTCATCATCAGAGACATCACGGTTATCATTGTTCTTGCATTCATTGACCAACTCAAACCGCTTTTACGAAATTTTGTTGGAGTTGTATTGCTGCATTGGGTTTAATGTATTTATTCCCATTTAAAAGAGTCACAATCAGTAAAACAGACTGCTTTTCAGCGGTTCGATGATAACGATAATTATACAGGTAATATATAAAACAAGAATTCTTGACAATAGCATTTCTTTTTTAAAAAAATAACGCTAACGTTTTAACGCTAATTTCTACTGTCTATCCGTTCAGAGTCACATGGAAACAAAAGCTTTCAACACAAAACACATCAAACATTCATATAAATCGTAGGAAACTCTATAACAAATCTTCTTTTTTAATTCCGGAATATCTATCAATTATGTTGCCTGAGTATAGCATTTCCGTTTTGAGTCAAGTTTCACGGTCCTTCCACAAGTAACGTTTTTATTTTTAGAGTTCAAATTGCTTTCCGTTACCTTGAGTGATAAAGCTAACCTCCATTTTAATCAATTAAAAAGGATACTCGATCGCAAACAAAGTGCACTGCAAATTTGGATCAGCTCAGCACTAATAACGCTATTCATGCCTAGTTTATCCAAGCTCTGCCCGAGAATGGATAATGATCCAGAAAATTTAGAAATATATTTCTAAAAGAGGAAAGGGAAGCAAGCTGCATTAAATCAATAATATTTAGATGTAATTTGACCATCTCAAAGATATACCCGTCATTCAAGTTCAAGTTCAAGTTCAGGTTTTATTTCCAATGTAACACAAGACATTTTTTTTTTCTTCTTTTAAGCAGAAATATCGTAAATAAACATACAACATTTTTTCCTCTTATTAACATCAAAACAAATTAAATGTTTGCTTGACATAGTGTATTAAAAGAAAAAAAAATGATATTGGAAAAGAGAAATCCACAAAAAAGCAATGCTTGTAGTGACGTGGATTCCTCATGCTTGTAGTGACGTGGATTCCTCAGTGCTTGTAGTGACGTGGATTCCTCAATGCTTGTAGTGACGTGGATTCCTCAATGCTTGTAGTGACGTGGATTCCTCATTATCTTGTCATCATCATCATCATCATCATTATTATCATCATCATCATCATCATCATCATCATCATCAGCCCGTGAATCCCCTCAGTGGGGGTAGGGGTCGGGCCTTCTTGTAACTGCCCTCCATTATTTTGTAACATAATAAAATATAATAACATTTTCAAAAATACATCATCTAAAGTTTAAGTCTTAAAGTAACAAACCACGAAATCATATACTAGCACAAGAGAAAATGAGGTATAACATGCAAAATGTAAGCCAAACTCGGACTTCATGGAGAAGCGCCATCATGGCCATCGCCGAATTTCACTAGAAACCAGAAGCAGGAGGAATGATGTCCTCTTACAAGTCATACATTATACCCACACATGATGAGTACGTGAATATGTAGTCCGCGCCTTACCTTCAAAGTCAAGTAGTAGATAATATACCTAATGGATTTGGTATCGGAACCACTTGAATGTGTAGCACGAATTATTGTCCGGCTATTCCAAATTGAATTCGTCAATCGCACCCCTGTTCTGTTTTCTAAAAAGGAAGAAACCAGAGAAATGCTCTTTTTAGCACCTGATTTCCATGATAATGAGTTGTTTTGAATTTTAGGGGGTTTTTTTTCAGCGTTTACTTCAATAAAAAAACTTGATTTTAACGCACATAAACCAATCACTGAAATGAATTGAGGGAAATTTAACATGTTTTAGCACAATGTGAAAAGTTGACAGGTTAATGGTGATTCCAACTACTTATTGGACGCAGTGGCATATAGCCTGTGTCAAGACATTGACGGTCACTGGCAGGGCCAAACTAACCATGAGGAGTTGGGGAGTATTCCGAATGGGCAGCAGAAAATACTGACTTGACAGCCTGTCGACGTGGTCGATATTTTGTTCAAAGGGTCGGTTGATATTACTTCAGTAGGGGGCCAGTCACATAAAAAATTCCCAATCTAAAAATAATCTTTACAAGTGTGTGTTTAATTTTACATATAATCAATTGCCTTTTCCTCTAGTGCCATTATCCTTTCCTATTGACTCTTGACTATTTGGGTATGTGATAAATAATTTTATTTTTTCCACAGGTTGCGCCTTGAGGATTTGATTATCAAGTGTATTTCGAGCCTTTTAAATGTTATATAATAATAATGATGATGATGATAATGATGATGATGATGATGATAATGATGATGATGATGATAATAATAATGATAATAATAGATGATATTCATATAGGGTATTTTCCTCTGGATACAAAACACTTTGAGATGTTATCCCTGGGTCAGCACTGACGTAAAAAATACAAACTATCCCAAGCAGAGACAGTGCAAGTTAAACGAGTATAGTTTCAGAATAGATATGTCCCCATGCCCCCCTCCCCTTAACTACGTCAGTGTTAGTTTGTCAAGCACATCTGAAAATGACAGGCTGGCATGATTATGAGGAGAAGAAGGGACACCGATTCTGGGCGGACTATGGACCTCGGTGCATGAGATACCTTTCAAAATTATTTTGTTGACGGCGATCATCATGATCATAAGAGGGTTCTTCATCAATTTCCATATTTGAATCGATGACTGGAGCGGAGTGGGAAGCTAAACAGCTGAAGAGCGAGCGGAGGCAAGCATCTAAACCCTTCGAGTACAACATAAATAACACATTTAGTCGGTCAGGTCCAATAACAGACGGACTATATCGAAAAGCGGTGTTCATGCTTACAGCTTCCATTGCTGACATTGGTCTATAGCTATTCTTGTCACGATCAAGATAATATCGCTGGAAAATTCCTGTAAGCTTACTTCTTCTTCAAGGGTGTCGGTATGATTCTATTTATGCAATATTCTCCGTCATCTATAACGGCTATTGATCCATTGGTGTCAACACGAAATGCCTATGGATGAGTACAAGAATAGCAGGCACATAACGGCATCCGGATTTTACTAGAAATTGAAAGTCAACAGAAAGTTTAGTAGAATTCTTAGAAGTCATCTTCTTTTAATTTATCTACGATCAAATCTAGAATTTCGCTCTGAGGAACTGAAATAGTTATACAGAGTCTTATATATCTACAGACAATCTTTCGCTTCAACCTCCTAAACAATTGATTTTGAAATAAATTTAGTTGTAACGATAATGGCTACACTTACATTGTCATTGTGCATGCATGAATGTCCATCAAAAGCAATGCTCATGTCGCCTACAAATTGCATTATTATGATTATGAATTTGGACAAGCTGCCCTATAAATATCAAAGAGCCACACCTGGTTGGAAATTGGCAAATGTAGATTAATTTCTAGCTGTAGGAACATTATTGTCATAGCAGGGATTCGAAGGCGACGCAATTTGATCAACAGTTCTCCAATGGACTACGCCACCTACACATCGTGTAAAAATGTTTTCAATATTGAAAACTAAATGCAATCGATATCAAGTAAAATCAATATTGTATCATCCAGTATTAGGCCTACTGTTAGTCCCTAATTAAGTATGTAAAAGTGAGGACCTTCGTTTTGAGCAGAGCATAATGGAAAGTTTCAGTACTGATATAGATCATCTTTCTGTTTTTCCTACTCAACCAATGCTAGGGCCACGACCTTTACCACATTGGTGTCTCATATTCATTCAAGTTTTCTTGGGTACAATGACAGTGCTCAATATCATTGGATACGGTATAATTGTCTTCGGTATCATCAAGTTAAAGTCGCAACTGACACCAAGCCAGACGATCACCCTCTCTCTCGGTCTCAGTCAGATCGCGCTTGACGTGGTTATGTTAGTTTGCATGCCCTATGTCTTAGATGTCTGCAGATTGAAAACACAACAAGAAATCCTGTGCAGACTGGCATTTCTGGTCGGCTTCAGCTGTAATGTCTGTCTCAGCACCGTCATCCATTCTTTGGACTTGTGCGTGAAAATATGCAGCCCTTTTACATACCTCCGGAAAATGACGGAGAAGCGAGCTTTGCTCGTTGTTGGAATGTCCTGGATGATCGGCCCTTTGGTTGGAGGAGCTATGGTGCATTTTCTTCACTTTGATGAGAATCATCCAGGAAGCAGATGTCTCATAATGAGGATGGAGATACTACACAAGATACCTTTCTTATTTGTCCTGAATAGCACCATTTCCATAATGCTATTATTCGTATTCGTCCCCGCCATATTGGTAATCCGCACCGCCCGAAAGCACGCTCTCAAGATTCAACAGCAAGAGCAAATACTCTTCGGTGTCTCTGAGAGGAATGACACAGGTCATGAGGATGACGTTTACCGAGCGACTCGCTCGATCGCCCGACGGCAACGGCTCATGAAATTGCGCCCGACATCAGGGACAGCCATCACCGATTTTCTGTTCTTCGTTTTCAGTTTCATTGTCGCCTGGATAGCTCTGCTTATTGGCATGGATATCTTGCTCGTAAGCGAAAAGGACATCCACAGGCTGAACGTTCTTACAGGAATTGTTATGCTAGTCTACAACCAGTGTGCCATAGGGATCATGATATATACACTTCGGCAACCCGACTGTAGGAAAACGAGACAACTTTTAAGAAAGAGTATTTGTACGACGTTTACAAGTTTTCGTAATTTTTTGAAAGAATAACAAAACTCGTTCTACTTTTCATAAACTGCTTATAATGCACAATATACAATACGCTATTAACATCAAGTCATTATTTTTCTCTAAGCATGAACTTCTCGTCTAACTGTCCCAAAGTGACGAATGTGAAACATATGAAAACCCATGAACACTGCCTATGGGTAGTATGTCCATGCTTTGTTCAAGATGGCAACTAAATACCATGCCTCCTGTATTGTACTATTTCGTCCGTGGCTCCACCTCTTCTAATCATGCTGATAGAGTATACATTCATAGTCACCTAGTCCCCACATACCTGTCTTTTGTCTTACTAGTATAATTTTTTTCATGATGATCTCTCGGACCTGTCCTTTAACATCAAGGAAATTGTGTTTACTACAATGCTGAATGATTCTGAATTTGAGCTAATTTTCAGACTTGGTAACGGACCTGTACTTCAAGAAAAAGTAAAAGGGAATTCTGAATCGCTATACAGTTGATTTGTTGTTCAGACCTGAGTAGGAATATATATTGTTCAACAGGTTGTATCGTCAAACGTTAGAAAAGCCTGCATTTCATATTCTATATTTCTGTTCTGTAAAAAGCTATAGCCTATATAGCATTTTGGAGAAATTAAGAGGAGAAGGATGTTGACATCCGTTTATTTAAAATCTAATTTCATGAAGCTGGGATCATAATCTTCATTTTCATTTTTATTAATTAGTGTATTATTGACGTAATAATGTCTCTTGCATTATTTCCTGTAACTTTGATTTGATTTATTGTTTCACATTCCACAAAACAATGGTTTTTATGTAAAAGTTAAACAACAGAAAGCACAATGACAAAAAATGATATAATAAAAGAGATAAACAATAATCTGACATATGATTTGATTTGAAAATTTGATTTAAAAATTTCATTTATAACATAGGTTCCCAGAAAAGATACGAATGGTTGTTTAAAAATTCTAAAGCATTATAGAGAGCCGGGGGTGTTTCATAAAGCTGTTCATAAGTTACAAATGACTTTACGTGCGACAACAGTCATGTGCGACGTGAATTTCGCATCCCGGGTCCTGAACTTTGCGCCCCAGTCGCGAAATTCGCGACCCTGGACGCGAACTTTGCGTCCCAGTCGTGAAATTCGCGACCCGTGACACGAAATTCATCACCCGTGACGCGAAGTTCAGGACCCGGGATGCGAAATTCAGGACCTGGGATGCGAAGTTAAGGACCCGGGATGCGAAATTCAGGGCCTGGGATGCGAAATTCATGACCTGGGATGCGAAATTCAGGGCCTGGGATGCGAAATTCATGACCTGGGATGCGAAATTCACGTCGCACATGACCTGTTGTCGAGCGTACTTCAGGGCCACCATACATTCCACAGAGAGAAGACCTTGAGAGACCATTGAGAGACCAAAAATTGGCAAGATCTCTCAGTAGTCTCCAAGAACATAGAAAAATTGTGTCTCTTTGGAATGGCTCTAAAAACTCTTGAAAGATCATGGAAAGAACAGGAAGTAATTTCCCACCAAAATTTTTCAGAGATCTCTGTGGGACCTTGAAGACCGCCGAACGTTTATTAGGAGACCCAAAAGACTGTTGAGAGATTACTGAAAGATCACCTGACAGACTGACTGAGATCTTCGAGAGATCAATTAAAGATCTTTGAGAGAACTCTGAATTAACAAGTGAGATCTCTGAGAGACCTCTGATGTAACAATCTTCTTTTAAAAATGTGGCATTTCTTGAGAGATTGTCGAGAGATCATGAAAAGACTAATAAGACCCTCGAGCGCTTGTTGAGAGATCGTTGAAAGACTGCTGAAAGACCACTGAAAGACCATTTTCCTGAAAGACCGTTGAAAGACTATTTTGAACAGTTCAGAATTTGGTGGAAACCACAGAGACCATGAAATTCACTGAAAGATCACTGAGGGACATGAAGGATATCGGAGATTCTTGAAAGTTCACTGAAAGATCATTGAGAAATCTGTCACTTTTGGGGGTCTTGCAGTGGTATTTTAGAGATCTTACCCGCTGTTGAATAGGGGTGTTTACGGATAAAAATTCAGCTTATGTTACATACAGAGCATAAATTGATACTTACAAAATCATATGATGACTATTATTGACAAGATTGTGAAAACTAACTCCATTTTTCCCGCTCCTTTCCTCTCCCCCGGGGGCGGCGTGGCGTCTTCAAAAGTGGATGGGTATACCGGGAAAAAAGGGGCACCAACGAATGGTGAACACAAGTAGAGAAAAAAATATAATACCACTTAATGTACACTTTCATGCATTAATATACCCCACATTTCAATTAATGTATTATTCAGGATCATTTTGGAAATAAATGTAAAATAAAAAACACAACTGTTGTTTCTATCTGTACCGGTATGGTTATAGACCCAACTGATTTCACTCTAATAATGGGCTGATTTTTCATTTGCAAGTGAGTGAAACGAGCGAGGAAATTTTTTTTTTAGATTTCTTTCTAATAGTAAACACCACGAACTGTCAACGGTAATCACGATGACATAATATTAGTAATCATAATAACAACCGCCAATTCATCTTAGAACCCTTCTATATCACGTACTGTAATTTTTGTGCATTAATTACCCAGTCGTTCTCATTTTATTCCAGAAAGTAATGAATGTTTTCTGCTTTTATTTTACGCATAATCTCGTAATAGAAGTATCGGTTTAATCTTTAAGGTTACATCATACTTGATGTGCTATGTTTGATAAAAATTTGATTTAGGCAAAGGGGGGGGGGTACTGATCAAAAGGAGATATGACTCTTGTTAGAAAAAAGGGATAACTTATCAGGGAAAGGAAGGGTACTTATCGAAATTTTAAAAGAGCCTCTCAGATTTAAGAAGAAACATCTCTTAGATTTGACGAAGAACACTTGTCAAAGGTAAAATGGCTCACTCACCCGAAGGGAATATGAACCATAAGAAAAGCAATTAAGGACACCACATTATCCGCAGTAAAAAGGACACCTATCAAATGTAGACGGGGACTTAACGAGGTGACAAAAAACAAAAACAAAAACAAAACAAGCAAGCAACAAACAAACAAACAAAAAACAGTGTCCATTGATCCTTCTTACAGAGGCCCATTTTCCTTTCTATGTAATTAATGCCCTTTTCATAAGGATAAATGGCGCTTATATAAAGGAAAAGGATCATATCAGAATTTAACGACGTTAAAAGGAGCCATTTTCAGAGATGAAAAGAGGCACTCTTGGAATGAAAGGAGCACCATGCAGACGGGGAACTGCATTCACAGTTAATATATGAAAGGAAAATAAACACTAAAATATTTGAAGTAAAAGAGACACTTATCAGATTTGAGAAGGGGCCCCTATTAGAGTTGGAAAGGAGGGTCTTATTAAACTGGAATATGGAAAGTTTAAAAAGGAAAAGGGGCATATACCAGAGGGAAAGGGACACTTGTTATAAACGAAAAAAGGCAAAAAATTATGAAGGTACACGAAAAAGTGGTGGGGGTTCCGTGTCCCCGCAGGCCCCTCCCTTGCTCTCCCCTTTTTATGTCAGTTTTGCCGTGAGGGTAAGGTTGTTATAGCAATGTCTCTTGGGATGAAATACGAGCGAGCGAAGCAAATGGGAGAATTTTAATTGATTTTATTCTCCATTATACATGTAGATTTACTAGGATAGGAAATCCAAGCAACTAAAACACGCAAATTCCTTTAGACCTTTATGTTCTCTTCTGTTACATGTTTATCTCTTTACTGATTCCATCGGCATCGTTAAGGAGAAAAAGAAAAATAAAGTAAGATGAGATAATAGCGGTAGCTGTTGCTTCACCTTTTGGAATAGTTTAGTTATTAATTAACGTCCTATGAGCCAGCAAATGGGTTTTGAGAACCTCAAAGTTAGAAAAAAGCAAAGCGAACGCGAAAGAAAATTTCTTGCAACATGGTAGCAGCATTATAGTGGTATTTCTTTTACTGTTTGTTGGTGAATCAAACATTCTTGCCAGTATGCTTAAATGTCGGTTCTTACCTGACAACAAGGTTTTTTTGTGTGTGTGTTTGTTTTTTAAAGTACTCTCCTTAAAAGCTTTTCTAAGTGGGTTGTGGGTCTTTTGGCTTTTCGCTGGTTAATTATTGTTAATATTGTGCTTCTCATTTTCCGGATGGTATTGTTGTACGAGCTTGCACGTGCGAAGTAAGAGATGGTCTGTAGTAATTCGAAGTGGAGGAGAAGGGGAGGAGAAGGAGGAGGAGGTGGAGAAGGAGAAGGAGAAGAGGGAGGAGAAGGAGGAAGAGGAGGAGAAGGAGAAAAAGAAGAGAGAGAGAGGGGAGGAGGAGGAGGAGGAGAAGAAGAAGAAGAAGAAGGAGGAGGAGGAGGAGGAGGAGGAGGAGGAGGAGGAGAATGCTAGGAAGTGGGGGGGGGGGGGAGAACTTGGAACAGTATGACACAATTTCTTTCCCCCCTCCTTTTTTTTTTTCTCGGTGCTATACTCTCATTTTTTTTTACCATAAAGAAAATGGGGAGTCTTGACTACACAGAAGCTTTAAGTAGGTCTATATAGACATCAGTCACCCTTGTGTCTTGAAACGTGAATATATTAATACATATTCAAAATTCAAGAAATAAGTAAATTATCCAAAAAACTAATTCAAAGTTACCAGAACAGGTCGATCACTGAAAGTTTAGAGGATCCAGCATTATAATTTATGATCATTTCCCCACAAAAGTAAATAAAGATAATTTGGTATTATTTACCAAGGCTAGCCATATCGGTATATACTGCTCTTCCTGCAACCATTACCACAGCAATACAGGTACCCATAGTACACCTTGGTCAAGAGGGACACATGTGAGCAAAGCACCTTGTCCAAGGATGTAAGCACCAGGTGACCTGGCGAGAATTGAACCCAGGACCTCTCGTATGTGACGCAAGAGCCTTCACCATTATGCCATAATGCTTCTACAATAAAGATTGCTGACATGAATTATTCCCTGCTTTAGTTTAAATCAAAAGTTACCTCGATTGAATTTACAAAAATGCAAGATTTCCTTTTAAAACCTTATCATTATTAGGAGTCAAAGATAGATGCTTCAAAAGCGTTAACTCTTTGACTCTTCCATTCCTTGGGAATACAAAACCGGTTGAGTTTTAACTTAGTTTTAACTCGGACAAGTCATGAGTAATATAGGACTGATAAAAACGACAAACTAGAAAAAGTATGATTAGATGTACTAGACAGTGCATCGTCTTGTAAATGTCCCTTTTTATTTTTGTAGAAAGCAACCTAAAGGCAAACTTGTCCACAGAAATGCAGCTGAACGCTCAAATCTATACCTCTGCAGTACGAAGGGGGCGCAAGTCCAGTTAAAGCACTGAGTTCTAGTATACACTTATAGTATCCCCTAAGTTAGGGTTCATCTGTGAAAAAATTTTATGAAAAGGAATTTCAATTGATTTGAGTAGGTATGGGTATCAACATTTAACAAAAAGTTAGGTGGGATAGGGGGTGGGGAAAGTGTTTTTCTAGGGGTCAAAAGTCATTCACCTTTGAGAAAATATGAAAAACCTGTATCTCAAGTAAAAATATGGTACGTGGATGATCTTGGTGTCAAAATGTGCATAACTGCCAGAAAAGAGCACGCACAATAAAATTTTACCCCAAGAACCGAGTTGTGACCTCTGAAATAAGACCATAAATCCTATTGATCAATATCGCTCACCAAAACCTCATGAACTTCTTCAAAGAAATTGCTGTAACTCTCAGAGAGGAAATAAGCAGTGTCCAACATTGCAATGCATGAAGTCTGGCATGGCATATGTGTACGTATGTTGCGGCATATCATCTAGTGCGTCTTGGACTATGTTCTAACGGTGGAGAGAGAAATGATGCGAAAGAATTGGCTAATGAAGAATAATGTATTAACTATAACCAAAGGTCTTTCATAAAGACAGTTTACTTTTTACCTCTTTTGTTAAGGTCAAGATTTGGTTATGTGCAGTTGGCAGAAAGATCCTTCAGAATTTTATCTGTCACCCAAATAGGCCTTAATTGTGTGGTACCTTAAGGAAAGGTCAATAACCTTTGACCCCAAGCTGCCCAGAAAAGTAGATATCCACCTCTTGATAAAAATTGATCTAAATCTGTATCTACACATATGCACAAAATAAACTTGAATGGTCTGCTTTTACTTTCTTTTGCAGACTGGTAAATATTACAAGATTGTAAAGGATATTAGACCTTTGACCTTATTTTGGAGGTCACGACTAGGTCTTTGGGGTAAAATGATATTTTGTGTGCCCTTTTCTAACAATTCTGTGTATTTTGACACCAAGATCATCCACGTACCATATTTTTTTTACCTGGGACAGAATATTTTACCTATTCGGTGAAGGTCAATGAACTTTGACCTCATTTTGGAGGTCACAACTTGGTCCTTGGGGTAAAATTTAATTTTGTGAGCTCTTTTCTAACAATTCTGTTAATTTTGACCCAAGAACATCCCCGTACCATATTTTTTGACCCGAGAGAGAATTTTTCAGGTTTTCAGCAAAGGTCAATGACATTTGACCTCATTTTGGAGGTCACAACTTATCCTTTGGGATATATTATATTTTGCGTGCCCTTTTGTAACAGTTCTGAATATTTTGACACAAAGATCATCCACGTAACATATTTTTTTCAAAGATACAATTTTTCACCTTTTCAGCAAACGTCAGTGACCTTTGACGTCATTTTGGAGGTCACGACTTGGTTATTGGGATAAAATTTAATTTTGCATGCTCTTTTCTAGGCGTTATGCACATTTTGACACCAAGATTATCCACGTACCATATTATTTTACTTGAGATACATTTCTTTCACATTTTCACAAAGGTCAATGACATTTGACCCCTAGAAACAACACTTTCCATACCCCCTAGCCCACCTAACTTTTTTTTGTGTGAATGTTGGTACCCATACCTACTCAAATCAGTTGAAATTCCTTTTCATAAATTTTTTTCACAGATTGGTCAAAAAATGGCTAATTTAGGGTTACTATTAGGGTAAAACTATACACATTATTGACCAGTGCTTAAAAAATAACAAAAACAAAATCAAAAACAAAAACAAAAACAAAATCCCAACTTTTTGGAGGAAATGAAGAGGTTCCTTTTTTTCTGTTTTTGTTTTTTGTTTTGATTTCTTGTTGGGGAGAATATTTGAGAATTCAAAGGGGAAGGGGGGGGGGTCATAATTGGTCTAGATGAGCTTAGCCGAGAAGCTAATAGTGTAACAGGTGGAGAAAAGAGTTGAAAAGGAAATCTCAGAAAAAGGGTATTGGTCTAAGCCATGACCAGATATATATTGAAATATTGCATAAAAACAAACCCTTGATTATTTTATCATACTATCTATTGTCGGTGAGGGTAGGCCTAGCACGTTCGAGAATCACCGTTTATTATTGCACTCACTACATGCATGAGCAATAAACAGGTGTGGGGTGGGGTACAGGGCCGGAACCAGAATTTTTCAAGTGCCTTTTTTTCCCGAAAAGGGGGTCCTCGGCATTTTCACGTGTATTTTACCCTAAAATTTAGCTTTTACTGCTTTTCAAAGGGGGGGGGGGGGGGGGGGGGGAGGGACCCCTGGATCCGCCCCTCGGGTTGGGAATGCACCACAGTAGCCTACTAGTTGATTTGTCTATGGTATGCATCAAAGATATGAACGCTCTTTGAATTTGCAGTCAATTTGAAACTGTGTATAATTTTAAAACAGGCTCGGCAAAACAGGCCTATCTGTAGGGGCCTAACATTATTTTTTGATTTTGCAGAAAACTTTCCTTGGGTTTGATCTCTTTTAGCATAGCTGACTTGGTCAAATAACCTAACAATCGACTTTCAATAATGTTGAATAGCCTAGTTAGTTGCTTATCTATCAAAAAATCCAGGCACAAAACAAAAACATACAAACATACAAACAAATAAGTAAGGTAACACAAGAAACAAACATATAACTCATCCGGCAGGGAAGGCAATTGCGCTCTCTGCCCTCTAGAGCTCCTATGACAATTTGTATAGCGCCATCTCTGAACCATGAGTAGTTCAACGTATAGCAGACGATATGTCACAATGCATTAAGATTATAAGGCCATATTGACAAAATGGCACGATTCTTGTAAAAATTGCTGAAACCCCTCTATTCCCTTCAACGAAGTCAACAGATCGAGTCCCTTATAGTCCAAGTGTTGAAGTATACGGTATAAATGAAAGGTAAGGAAAGTAAGGTTATTTATAGGTGACATGTTAATCCACCGATAATCCAGGTAGACTCTACTTCGAAGTTCCAGCATGGCCCTGGTCCGGAGGCGGGGGTAAAAAAAGATCCTCCATGCTTCGATTCTGAACAGTTAGGCCTAGATCTAGTTATTATGACATGTAAAATGGCTATGAGGCATGTGTTATTGTTAATTGAAATACAATCGGAGTTAACAATTGAAATGTAACATCTATCTCCCGATCAATCTTAAAGGCATTGGCTAACTTTGTGAGCAGCTGATTTAAAAAATTCTCAAACTAAGATGAAACATGTGTATGAGTAGATCTACTTGTATATATAGGCCTACTCAAAAACCCTGAAACCAACCATAATTTGGAAGGAAAAGCTGTAAATTAGACGCAAACCGCGATTTTATTAGCTTTTGTCTCGAGAGACACTGAACTAAGAGGACCGTTTGGACGAATTAAAAAATACCGTTACTTGCCTTCCGCTGCGTGATACGTCAATACACACAGTGCGGTCCGTTGAGTCATGTGCGCATGCGCACTCCTTACGTTGGGTCTATGCAACCGACCCTCGTATATTTTTCAAACATTGGTTCACATTTCTAATATTTAAAAATACTTCCCGTGGATATTATGATCTGAAACTTTCACACTGGTATTTTTACACTATAACCCTAATGTTTATCCCGTTTTTTAAGTAACAAAATGAGATTTTTTTAAAATCATGACAATGTTAGCCAATGCCTTTAACTGTCACTAGTTAGATCTAACGTTCTAACCAGGTAATTTGGATGCATTTGTATGATAGTGTCAAAAGAAGAAGAACGAATGAATGATAATCAATCTGAGATTAAGATTTGGGAATGAAGGATGGACAAAGTCAATGCCATGGAATTGTGAGCAGAATTAATTGTCAAAAATATTGAGATGAATCACGGCATAAGCAAGTGAAACAATTAAGAAATCTAAATATGCTAGACCCTAGTCCTAGATTATAACGTTAGAAGAATAAGTTAGGAATAGAAATTAGAAGTCTAACTTAACGGTAAACATGTGATTATCTAAATATATTAGCATCAGCCGTGCGAATGCCGGCAGGATGTAGGTACTTGTATTTGATGGTCTCCTTTTTGTTGAATTACATAATTTTCACAATCATTTAGATTGATAATGATAGGCCTATAATAGGCTATGATAGTTAACGTTAGACCTATGCTATGTCTCAGAATCTGAGCAATGCTTTTCATTGTTTTTGCCCCCACCCCTCTTTTTAAGCCATAATGACAGATGCTAAATAATTCTTTTGTATTTTTTAAGGATGTCAGCTCTATTGCCCCTCTATAAGTTCACCTCGGGTGTGGCAACAGGGTATTTTGATTTTTTTTTTTTTTTTTTTTTTTTTTTTGGGGGGGGGGAGTACTCTGCGGTTTTTAACCTTGGCCCACAGGTGAGTTTACCTTTTAAATGAAAGAGTAGAGTCTAGATCTAGAGCTATCAATTCATTTCATTTATTTCATTTCCAACTATCAATAGTTGCATGACCTTGCGTTCCTGCATACTCTTTATTTTTATTCATCTTCTCCTTTTTTGCTGATCGCTTGAAATATCAGGGGGGGGGAGGGGGCTGCCCCCTGCCCCCACATCCACTAGTGCCACCCCTGCTACAACTGTTCATTTAAAAAAGTAAGCTTTGATTGTGTTTTTGTTAATTTTTCATAGAGCAGTGATAAGTTGTAAGTCTTCTGTACATAAGCAAATATCAAATCAGCATTTTCCATGGATGTTTTGGATTTTGAAATTAGCTTTTCATCAAATCTGGTATCATTTCAAGTAGCTATGAATGAAATTCACTGTAAGAAAATGTTTCCCCCTAATTTGTCAAAGATTTTTCAGACTACCCCCACCCCCTCCCTTTCCCTACAGGAGAATCCTGGGTCTGCCACTGGGTTAGGTTGTCCTTTGAGAATTGACCAGCAAGTTAGAAATAAAGTTCAGAATAAAGATAGCTCAGAGTCCAGCACACAATACACAATAAGAATCATAAGCATCCTTTGACCTAGCTTGCAATGCAGATAATCATACCACTAAGCATAAATTGCATTTGGAACCAATGGGGATAATTCTTTCTTCTGTAAATGGAGCCCCCATTCATTTTCTATGTGCTTAGCCATTTTGTATCAATACCTGTACACTAAGACTATTTGCACAGCAGCTGCCCATTATCTGTCAATCAGATTCCTAGCAAACAGTTTGCTGCCCTCCCATTGGACAATTGTTCAGTTGTGGGAGGTTCTACAGCAAGTGTAAACAGATGGCATTATGTCCGTCCCCCTCCCACATTGGAACACATGTGCTCTCCATGCAGCTTTGTACAGTAGAGTATTCGTGTTTGTTCTTTGTAGACAATTTTTATTCATGGTCATGTGGGCAGTACAGTTATGCACAGTTAGTTTAGCTGATGACTGCAATAAACTGAGCTCCTTGTTTATGAAGGGTTTTGAAGATCATCAAGTTTTACAGGGAAATCTCTACCTCTCTTTGGTAAATCAGGAGGATAATCTGTGTCTGCTTGTGCAATGGCTATAAATGTTTAGCATTCCAACTTGGACTTGCCTAATTATAGGATCTCTTTCACAGATGTTGTGTTGGACAACAATGTATAAATACAGGAACAACAATTTTGGTAGGACTTGGATGGTGTTAAAGGAAGCTGATTAGCCAGATTCTTTTTGGAAATCTTGAACTGCCACATGAGCGAACAGCAAAGGTCTTACAATACCAGTTACAATATAACCTTTGGAAATGCCTGGGCCTTTGCAGTGAGGTTGCTTTCAAGTGTATTCTTGAGCGGGAGTAGTGAACGCATTAAGTGGGTAGACTTGTGGTCAATTTTGGAACATCCTGTTGACTGGGGATTTGTGTCTGCAAGGTCATGAGGGGTCAAGTTCCCTTTCATTAACCCCCGCCCAGAGGTTTCGTACTCTGGCCTACTGGCTGTATAGCAAATTCTGTTCAAGTGCAGAGATATTGACTTGGGATATTTGTAAATGTACAGTACTGAGGACGATCACACCCCTTTATGGATTAATGGAGGATGAAATTCTTTTTCAGGGCTAAACAAATGTAGACAGGATGGCATTTATGTTTCTAAAGTATTGGAGACTTTGAGAAACTTATGACGTTATTATTCATTTGTCAAAACAAGAAAGCAAATTGAACTGAACTGCCTGTAATTAATGAGTTTTCAACCCAGGATGAATAAAGAATTACAACACTGGTCGTGGGTTGACTGTATATAGGCTTTCTGGCATGCTTTATAAATCCTGGCAGTCGACTGTTGCAGTACATATAAAGAAAGCTTGAAGCTTTTTAGTATGACCACAAGTTCTTCAAATCTGCTATGCAAGCTCAATATACACTCTAGACTTGGGTTCTGATTATATTTACCATTAGTATGGATATTACACATATTGACCCGAATGGGAAATCAAATCATGAAAGCTTTGTACTCCCTAGAAACGTCCTCGAAGCAGAGTAAAGAGGAAATGTGAATGTGAATATGTGATTCTATCAACATAGCTCTCTACTTCTTGATCCCGTGTGAAACTTTGTTTTCAGATGGTATCGCTCTTTTGCAAATTTATTGTCATTGTGTATAACCCAAGCTGAGGTATTTTTAGCTCTAACTGTAGAACCGGAGGAATTCAGTTATTTGATGCTGCTTTCCTGGAATTCTATAATGAGGAATTATTCAGATTCTGGTTTGCTAGACTAGATCAAGACGAAAAACATGGACGGTCATAAGAAAGAGAGGAGGCGCTATTCAAGCTATGAATCCAGGAGTCATAATACAGAGGTAAGGTGGTATACCTGGAAGATCAGTGGATAGTCAAAATCTCACATGTTGCTATTCCATACAAACTGATGTATTGTAATTCAGAAATTCTGAAACAAGGTTGATGTTACAAATGTTAAACAGTCTGAAAAATGATCGCTTAAAGACATTGGTTAACATTGTTATGATTTTAAGAAATCTTGTTTTGTTACTTGAAAATGGGATAAACATAAGGGTTATAGTGTAAAAATAACAGTCTGAAAGTTTCAAAGTATAATATCCACAGGAAGTATTTTTAAATACCAAAAATGTGAACCAATGTTTGAAAAATATACGAGGGTCGGTTGCACAGAATAGACATATTAAAGGAGTGCGCATGCGCGTATGACTCGCCGTACTGTGTGTATTGGCGTATCACGCGGTGGGAGGCACATAACGGCATTTTCAAATTCAAGCAAAATGGTCCTCTTAGTGATTGTCTCGTGAGACGAAGGATAATAAAATCGCTGTTTGCGTTTAACTTACACTTTTTCATTCCAAATTATGGTTGGTTTCAGGGTTTTTGAGTACAAATACAAGTATTCATACACATGTTTCATCTTAGTTTGAGAAGTTTTTAAATAAGCTACTCACAAAGTTAGCCAATGCCTTTAATGTTTGCCTAACAGTAACAAAGCAGAGTAATAAAACCTTATACATCTTTTAATTATTTAATACTTCTCAAAGTTGCCCTTAAGAAGTCAAATGACCTGCCTGAAAGATTGATAGATACTTGCTTGACAAATCAACAGCAAGAATTTGATAGATAATAGAAACAATTACATGTACTTTGCTTTCAGAATTCATGCAAATTTTGTTGGTTAGCAATCTGGTATATTTTTTTTCTTCTAATTCTACACTGGGTAGGTGTACAGTTCATCCAAAAGTTGGTTGGAAACAATTACAGTCTCATTCAGTAATGAATGAACATTTTAAACCCAATTTTCTTTCGTTTGCTATCAGACATTGAGTACCATGCAGTTGAATGAAAGAACAAGAAATGTTGGTTTTATGAAATCTGTCTTTAATTTTAAATATCCCTTCCAAAATACTGATCATTATCATAATTCATTTTCTGCATTGGCAAGAGAGATGACATGAGAGATGAAAATATATCACGCAGATAGATAACTTTTTTTGTTCTTTTTTTGTTTTTGTTTCGTATTTTTTTAATTTGCCAGATGCATGAGCTTTGGCTGGCAGGGTTTAGAAAAGGTTAACTGCATTACCATGATCAGTACATCCTCTCCACGCACTACCTTGTTTTGTCTGTAGATGGTTACAGTCCATAATCCATTTACATTATTCCACCTAATTCAATTGTCTACATGTGGCAGTAGTCCACATGATTTAAAGACACAAGAATAGTATAGAGATTGAGAAATGTTTGATTATTTTGTGGGAGAGTTCTGTTCAGAATGAGAATAATTAAGTCAGTTGAAGGTTTGGAACCATCAGGATGATATCAAATTATCAAATGGTTCTGTCTAAGTCTATGTAACATTAACACTTTATCTGTATGAGACTTCTTAAATCATTGTGTAGCAACAAAGAAGGTGAAGGAAGGAGAGTAAAAATAAAAAAACACTCAGGACTGGAATATATATACTGCCATCTGAAGTAAAACTGGGAAGACAGATTTAACCAATGCTTTATGTATTTGTGCACTGTGCTTTCACAATCTTGGAAAACATCTCAGATACAGTCCAATTTCTGTAGGTGGTTTGTGGCATTGACATTGTCGAGGAGTTGAATATTGTTGATATGATTGAGTAAAAATCTTATTACTTTTGATGTGATGGATTATACCTTACATCAACTAGACCTTGAATTCTACAAGTGAATACCTGCTCTTTTAATAACCACAATTTTTATTCTTTCAGATGTGATATTTATGAATATGAAGGGGGGGGGGAATTGTTGAGTGACATTTTCTTTGGGTGGTAATCTTGATCAAAATATGACTGCGGTATTTCACAGCACTTGTAAACAGTCTGACATTTGTAATATCATATCAGCAGTGTAACTGGACCCTTTAGTATTGCGGTAGTTTTGTTCATTTGGGTAAAAATGATCTAGATCTGTAGCCACAAAATGAAGTTCCTCTTTTGAGGAAGATTTTTTTTTTCTCTGATGAGTGCAAGGAGACTTCCAAGATGTCAAAGGAGCATAATTTCTAAGGGTGCATTGAAATGATTTTATATAAATGGACTTGATTGGAAGAAGGTCATTTAAAGCAGGTTATATTAAAAGATGGAAAAGACAGCAGACATACATTATGTAGCAAGGAGAGTGAAGGAGAGAGAGAGAGAGGGGGGGGGGGGCAGCAAGCCAGATAGAGAGATGGATTTTGATCTGGACTTGTCGTGTTGACAATTTGGTAATTTTATGTTTTGTTTATTGTTATTCATATGGGACCAATCTTGTCTTTCATTCATTTTTTGTTTGTTATGTTCGTTTGTTTCTTGTTTTATTTTGTATTTTTTGTATATATGGGAAAACTGATGAAACCATCCTGGGTAATAAATGAATAAATAATAAATGAATAAATAAGTAAATAGATTTGAATAAAGTGAATGAATGAATGAATGAATGAATAAATAAATAAATAAATAAATAAACAAATAAATAAATGGAGAGAGAGAGAGTGTCTGTAGGAAGGGAGGAGAGAGAGGTAGAAAAATAAGCAAGAAAGAAACCAAGAGAGCTAGAGCTGGTGAGATGAAAGAAAGGGGAATGAGGGGGGGGGGGGGTGGTGGTGGGGTATACTTACATGCATGTTGGCTTGGACAGTAGATTCACTAGATACCAGTACTTATATGCTTTTTACACTGCGTTTTCTTAGCCCCGGACTATCCTTAAAGGAGAATGCAACCCAGACTTTAGTGTGCATCCAGTGAATGAAGAAAAACAAGAAGAATAAACAGTGAAAGTTTGAGGAAAATCAGACAATCTGTTCAAGAGTTATGAACTTTGAAAGTTTAAGTTAATCCTTATTATAGGGATCCTTTGCTAGTATTTGTGATATCATCATGGACAACTTCCTATTCATTTTGTACACAGAATTCAACATTTTATTTATTTTCAAGAGAAATAAAAGTTCTTTTGACTTATTGTTTGAGTATGGCATGGCTATATCAATTCTGCAAGCATATTGGGAAGAATTGTGTTGATTCCTAACTTGAAATTTCATATAAATCAATATTTTTGAAAAACTATGTACAGAATGAATTGAGAGTTGTCCACGATGACATCACAAATGCTGGCAAAGTTGCCAACTCAAGGATCCTCACAATAGGGATTTACTGAAACTTTCAAAACTCATAACAGATTGTCCGATTTTGCTCAAACTTTCACTATTTACTCTTCTTGGTCATCTTTATTCACTAAGAGCAAACTGATGCTTGAGTTGCATTCTCCTTTAACCCTCTACTATCCGTATCCCCGGACTATTTATTGTTGCTTTTTACACTTGCTATTTTTAGTCCAGTACTATCGGCTTTTACTAAACACTCGGGTCGCGGCTCGCTGGGTATGGTGCGCCAAGTGTTAACTAGATTATTCGGTCCAAAACTAGTCAGTTTACACTAAACCAGGTGCGGATCCAGGATGCGCACAGGGGGCACGTGCCCCCCCCCCCCCCCCCCCCCCTTGAGCCAAAAGTATGCCTTGTGCCCCCTCTTTTTTATTTATTTATTTATTTATTTATTTATTTATTTGTTTTTGCTTGTCAAAATTTAGTGTGCCCCCTCTTTCACTCACTCCTGGATCTGCTCCTGCAGTAAACCGCTAACATATACATGTAGCCACGCCTGCAAGCATACTCTGGCAAACTGATCCGTCTGCCGTCTGCTATGCACAAAGTTCAATGTTTGTAACAAAACAGTCAATGGCCCGGGTGAATTGAATATAGCAGGCTTAATACCAGCTTAATGAGAGAGAGATCATAGTCATAAATCCTTTCTGTTTACCAGTATTCATACTGGTAGGAAATTTCTGTTGCAAAATCGTGTATTGCATTTCATTTTGTGACGACATGGTTCACTGCTCGTGAATTCTATAAAGAAATAGTGTTTTAGTGCACTTTTGACACTGAAACTGTGTAGTTTTGGACCAAATAACTCAGTTAACACTTGGCGCCCCATAGCCAGCATGCCACGACTCGAGTGTTTTCCAGCGTGCCGTGACCCGAGTATTTAGTAAAAGCCGTACTATCTATGAAGTCAGGCATGCTTTTATTGCTTAGCACCACAATTGTGGGGTTAGCCCTGCTTTTTTGCAGGGCCAGCTAGTACAGGACTATTGGTGGGGCTAGCCCACTTTTACAAAAACCAATGTAAACAGAAAATGGGCTAAGGATAGTCCAGTACTATTGGTGGGGCGAAGGCCTCCCTTTGCCCCACCAATAGTACGGGGCTAAGCAAAAATATGCCAGTCTAAAAAGCCCATAAAGTCATTATATCAGGATCCAGTCAAGTGGAAAGAATTATGTACATGTCATTCCATTTATGATTTCACTGGAAAGGTGGTATCTTTCTATCGTAATGAAGCACTTACCACCTTGTTATTTTCTTCAGCATGGATTGTTTTTAGAGTGACATCATGTTAATTAAGTGTTTGGCATTGAATCAGCATGCATTGAAGTATCAAGGCTCCAGAGTCCAGGGTTATGAGGATGTTTAATTTAAAGGTATTAAATATGTTTTTTAAGGTACTTGATGAAAAAACAACAACAAAAAAGGTATTTTGAAGGTAGATTATGTAGATTATCAGTTATATATATGTTATAAGAGGATTACATTTTCTGTGTGTGAGAACTTCAGCAGCATGTGGGCTTCATTTTTTGTTTTATTTTATTTGTTATTCATCTAGAGAGAGATATCACCAGAGTCATTTTTATCCTTGGAAATATATCTCATTATGTTTCTTGCGATCTGATCAATTCTAAGTGAAAATGTAATGCTTCTGTCCCCCCCCCCCAAGGTAATATATATTTTAAGGCTACCTCTTTTAAAGTCAGCCCTTGGTTCTTGTTATTGAGAGCAGTTTCTCCTACATGCATTTCAGGCAATTAGGAACCTTCCTGGCAAATGTGCATTTCAAAATAATTCATCCCAGGGCTTTGGCTACATACTTCCTAAGTTCTTTTAAAAAGCTATCCTGGGTCAAGAGTCACTTTAAATCTTTGAATATACAGAAGAAGTAATGAGACTGAGAGTCAGAGACAGAATGATTTTCCAACATGTGCTTGTATTAGGGAGTTGGAATGAAGTTTAGTATTTCATCTCAAATTTATATTTATTAATTGCAAAGTCTTACCCATATTTTGATTTTTCTGTATGTACTTCTTTGCAATATTAGCAAGGCATTGAACTTTTCCCCCCATATTTTGATGATTAAAACCACAATATACGGTTTCTTCTATTTAATGCATGAACACACTTTGTCAGTGTTTATAAGGCACTCTTTTCTCAAATTGCCAGTATACCAGGGAGTTGGAAACAAACCTGGTTAGTCTACTATTTTCCGAGTCAACATAACCTTTAGTGGAATAATTCAACACCCACATTATACATTTAGTGCTGGAGGCATTTAAGATTTTCTTTGAAAAGTGATTTCTAAAAAATAACACACTTATGTGGTGATAGCAGGAAAAGCATGAGAGAGAGAGAGAGAGAGAGAGAGAGAGAGAGAGAGAGAGAGTAAGAGTAAGAGATATGAGAAGAGGGAGGAGAGAGAGAGAGAGAGAGAGAAAGGGAGAGGGAGGTAAAACTTAGGACAGTGCAGGTTCTTCCCATTATAAGAAAACAAACTGAAGCAGAGTCGCTAAGGCTGTTGTAATCCTTATGTGTTATTCCAGGAAAATTAATTTATTAGAGATGAAATGATTTCGAAGCATAATTTAGGCTTACACCTTCTTTACTGCATAAAGTAAACAAGAAGATTGATATATATGCCTTGTTTTTAGGAGAGAAAAACAGAAAATAGGGAGTTTTTGATGGTATTGTGAACTTTTCTGAGGAACCAAGGGGAACCATGGACTGGCATGTCCTTAGAAAATGCTGAGAATCTATCGGGAGGGGGGATTGATTCAACTCCCAAAGTGGAAACTTTGCAGTAAACGAAAATGAAGATTGACATCTTATGTGGAATCTAAGTAAAGCACAGATAGCACATTAGAAATACATGTATGATACAGTGTTCTTATAATTTGCATAACGTGAAGGTCCTTTATGAATGATTATATAAGGGTTATAGTGTCCAGCACTATAAAAAGTAATGTCCACTGAAAATACACAGCTGATATCATCCTTTTGACGTCATCTCTCATTTTGCATAAGACAGTCGATGAAATTGCTGCGACTTATTAAAGTGGCTAATACTATTTTTCAGAATATTTATACGTACATGAACTAAAAGTGTACTTTAGTAAATGTGCTTAGTATTCTGGATCCATTGCATTGTACTAATTGTATACTGGAGAAATTCGATATCACTAATGTGCTTGTCACATGCTAAAATTAGGATCTGTATTGTAAACTGATCAAAGTATTTATATTCTTTTTTCTTGCTTTAAAGGCATTACTTAACATTGTTGTAATTTGAAAAAAAATATTTTACTACTTGAAAATGGGATAAACATAAGGTTTATAGTGTAAAAACACCAGTCTGAAAGTTTTAAAGTATAATATCCACAGCAAGTATTTTCAAATATTAGAAATATGAACCAATATTTGAAAAATATATAGGGGTCAGTTGCACAGACTAAACGTAAGGAGTGCGCATGGCTCACCGGACCGTACTGTGTGTATTGGTGTATCACGTTGAGGGAGGCAGATAACGGTCTTTTTGAACTCTAGCAAAACGGTCCTCTCGTTTATCGTCTCTCAAACCAAATATAATAAAATCATGGCTTGCATCTTACTAACAGTTTTTCATTCCAAGTTGTGGTTGGATTCAGGGTTTTTGAGCACAAATACAAGTACTCATACACATGTTTCATCTTTATTTGAGAATTTTTTAAATCGGCTGCTCACAAAGTTAGCCAATGCCAACTTTATAGCTCACTATGGACATGGGCCAATGCTTTGGATTTAGATACTTGATATACAATCCATGGAGTTTCCCCTGTATTAAGCCCATGGGACTGAAGTAGTTCAGCACTTAACAGGTCAAAGGTATATTGAATGATGATTGAAAAAAAAAAAGAAAGTACATGTATGTGTTCTGTTGTGTTGAAATGATTTTATTTCTTGCTTTCGTAATCAAAATGAAAGAAACCAACATTTCTAGAATTCAAATATTCCCTCTCCAGATAGCGTGCATACATTTGACCCCCGCCCCCCTCCACAATTTTCCTAATATGTAGTGCTTTAAATTTTGTGTTGTTTGGCACAAGCATAGCATTCTTTCCTGTGGGTGTATCACAAAGACTAAGATTGACTAAAATTGCACTTAACTATAGCTGGCCATTCATGCCACTGTTTTCTTTCACCATGAATCTCTCAAAGGATTTGCAAATTCATGGTCACAAATCTGCAGAATTTACAATTTTTTATAGTTCATTAAGGAAGAAAACCAAAAATGTAAATTCTTTAAATTTGTGACAATGATTTGCTTATCCTTTGAGAGACTGATGGTGAAAGCAAATAGTGGCATGAATGGCCTGCCATAGTTAAGAGCGATTTGAGTCAATCTTAGTCTTTGTGAAACACCCCCCTGGTTATGATGTCATCTCCTGACAGCTAGAAGGGCATTAAATCTGTGTTATAAGATTTCCATGTACATGAGAGTGTGTACCATTCTTTATCAGTGTTTATGATGTGATCCATAATCATATAACTGACATGCAGTTTTCTGAAAAAAATCTTTTGTCGGGGGGCTAATTTTGTGCTGCGGGAGGGTTTCATTTAATTAATTTTCTTCTTTAGAAAGGGGATTCAAATTGAAGTGTAGTTTAATATGTGGACAGGGTCCATCTAAATGTCTTAATGTTAAGAATTTGGAGTTAAATTGATGTAGGGCCATGGGTACAACTTGTGTTTATTAATTAGATCACTGTTGATGATAATGAAATGGTACATGTAATACTGAAATGCGCAAAAGATCTGTGCTGTTTGGTATCAGTCTTTGAAGTCAAAGTTCAGAAACATCAAACCTAATTTATGTAAATATTTACAGTAATTGCATAAAGTTGATTGGAATTAATGACATATGTGTAGTATGTTGTTAGTGCTACTAATGACATTCATTTCCTGTGATATGCCACTTCAGCGAATATCTGTAAATGTGGAAGGGCATTGTTCACATTCACATCAAATGTGGGTCGAGTCTTAACTCTGTCAAAATCTTAGCCATCCACTTCGCCTGACCCCCAAATCATGCTACTTTTCATTCTTACAGCAGCTAGACAGCATCGCATCTCCTATTCCTATTTGTTCCATCGGTTGAACACAAGCTCATGCAAGATATGTTCATACATTCTTCTGTTTTTGTTTGTACGCTGTAAGAAACATGTATTCATAGCTCATCCACAAGAAGATATCTCAATTCTCTCAAAGTACATGTATGACACAAAGTTGGCTAGCTGTATGGGTATTTTAATGATGCTGGTACCACTCAGCGTAGATTTTTTTAGAGTTCACGCGAGAGTCAGAGAAGAGAAGTGAATGATATTGTATATGATTGAAGTAGCCTAAATTCAGATCACTTTTCTATTCTCTGCCAGGTGGATACATACTATATTTTTGTTATTATTTTAGAAATTTAATATATTCTTGAAATTGTTGTAATTTTTAAGGCTTGGCAAATAAAGTCAATCAATCCATCAATGAAACGCCATGAGTGTCGCAGCTTTACAGATGTGAGCGCTATATAGAAAGCTATTACTGGTATTTTGGATCCTTAACTGTATTCAAGACGGGACCTTTTATGGCAGTGAGTACATGTATGAAAGGGGCTGAGGTCTTGAACTTCTTTTTAATACTTAGCATCTTTGCAATCAAAGCCCATTTGATTAATTTGTTTCTGTACTCTGTAAAGTGCAAGGACTGTCAGGTAGGAATGATGGCACAGACATTTGTAAGTACATGTACAAGTATGTTAATTATTGCATTCATTTGCCTTGGTTCAAACTCATGTTCATTTTTTGTAGTAAACAGAAAATTGGCATAAAACTGGCTAAATGTAGTCTCATATTGTCCCCATTCTATGAAAAGATATTCCTTTATTAATGGATGAATTTTAATGCAGATATGTGTAAGGAATGCTATAGATCAGCGCTTCTCAACCGGTGGGCCGCGAGGCTTTGTCAGGTGGGCCGCGAGGACGGCCGAAAAATATTTTCAAAATAAAATGAAATTAAGAATGTGTCTAATGTAAGAAATGTTACATGACACAGCTTGAATTCAGTTGCAAATCAAATCAAACTTATTAAAATAAAATTCACAATATCTTATCAGTTCATACGTTAAAAAAAGTTTTGTAAGAGATTCTGTACGAAATGTGGAGTAGGAAGTTATCGTTCACATAATTACAAGATTCGTTCCCTATTTTGTTTTATCATGTTAAATCACGGTTTTTTATCTTCTCATTAAGATTCTGTAAGTTTGGCCTTTAACACTGTTTAAAGACTCTATGAGCAACACAGTGAGCCAATTACAATATAACCAGCAGTCCCCCCCCCCCTTCGAAAAAAAAAAAAACTTTACACCTAAAATTGCTCATTTTATAGGCTTGCCAATCCATAAAACCAAGGAGCTTCAAACAAAGCTCCTTGAGATAACAGCCACACTCTGCCTACTATAGAAGAGATCATCTCCACCCCAACAGCTTCTTGTACAGTGATCATATGAATCCCAGCGATCGTTACGCTTGTCGCGCACACAGATCAGTCATAGGTTTAAGTGTGCAGGCCTTGAGCGATGCACATTGCCTTTGTGGGAGGTTTAAGTAGCTTGTCCATGGATCTTAACAATATTTTTGCTTGTCATTTGCTTGATAATCCCTTTGAGGAGGACAAAAACTTCACAACATCTTAGTTTTGCTAGTATCTTGTTATCTAAAAGCAAAGGAATCTCACAAAGAGTTTTTGAGAGCTTACCAAAACTGTAGTAGAACATTTAAAAGATAAGAGAAGATTAGAATGGTCATTGCTGAACAAACATTAATGTCTGATTACCTTATTCATGTGAATGATGGATACAAATTAAATTTCCCATGCCAAACTCTTGATAAATGATAAATTAGCTACAAAAAGTCATCCTTATTTGAAAGTTATTACAGTCATATTGATGTTCTAGTCTTGCACATTTTTCAATCAGATCTAAAGTTAATCATAACTTGGATTTTAAAAAAATTCTTGAGAAGTGCTGTGCCAATATCAACAGATATGTACACTTGAAACATTTCTATAGAGAGAGAAGAAAGAGTTGAGTTTTATAGATTTGTGGAAGACCTTTTCATATCTAATAAAGATGTTGATTTCTTTAAAAACAATTGGGGGGGGGGGGCGATTTGTACAGAGGAAAGTTCTTGACATATACTTTGTCTTAGAGGGTTCATTCATTGCTTAGGAATTGTTTCATTTTCTTCTAATTTCTTTCTTTCTTATCTCCATTCAATACTTGTTCCATCCATATCTTTTTTATAACACCAGCACATGCCTTTTCTCTCTCCCCATTCTGAGTTTTATTCCTGGAATAAGTCTTTCTCCTTTCTCTCTTTCTATCATTCTCTTATTCCTTTGCTCCATGTGATATAAGAATTCATTTTTAATCACAGGTCCTTAGCAGGAAACCATTGTTGTCTCCCTGGCAGAAGGACATTAGCCGGGGATTTCCCTACTGCTATAGTGCATTAAGAATTCCCTTGCTAGCAACCTTCTGCAGGCACACAGTGCTGCATACTTCAAGGAGTAGATTCACCAGATATGAACAATTTCAAAACCACTTCATAAACACTCCACATCTAAAGAGCTTGACTAGACTCTATGGCTCGGAGATGAAAGCAGAAAAGTATCTACTCTCAAGCTTGCTTACGAAATGAAATTTTTCAGCTTCTCTGAATGGACTGTATCCCTTGCTAGCAACCTTCTGCAAGCACACAATGCCACATACTTTAAAGTGAGAGAAGCTAGAATGAAATATATATCAAATAGAGGGATTATACTGTACTTTGAACTGAATATGACTAACATTGATGAATGATGAAAGAAAGCTCTTAAGGATAGAACTCTGTTATAACCTTGGATACTGTTGCATCAGTAAGTACTAGTATCTGCAAATGTGTCTGTTTTATGTATGTGAAATAATTCAAATAAATGATACAGTACCTCAGAATTTTAATTTTGAAGTCTTTTTCATTAAGAGATGAAAACATATATGTTCGAAATAATTACCTTTTAAAGATAATTTTCCACAAACTTCAATATCCCTTGTTGATATTGTGTATTTTAACATTGAAACACTGACTCTGATCTGTAGTTTGATAATGTTGTCCTTATTTCACATAATGGAAGTAACCCCCCCCCCCCCAAAAAAAAGACAAGACATTATTTACGGTCAAACATGGATTCAACTTTTGTGTATTCACTTTCCATTTATATGAGCTGAGTAATGAGTAAACATTTGTATGGAACATTTTGTACCTTTTTTTGTGCTTACATATAAAAAAGAAAGTATGTACAGGCAACAGGCAAGCATCTACGCTTCATTAGTTTTCTTCTTAAAAGCAATATCCATTTCTAAAAATTTTGAGAAAGTATGTGTTATAAAAACCCAATTGTTAAAGCTACAAAGGTGTCCACTGTGCATTCAAGAATCTGAAGATAGATTCATACAATGTTACTTCATGTGGTAGTCATTGAGGTAAGATAAACAGTCTCTTCCATTATGTTATATTGTAAATGTAGTGTGCATCTCCAAGTCACTGACTCCAGATCTCCTTGAGTAGATACTTTGCAGAAGCTGAACAAAGTTAGCGAAGCAGCAGTGATGGTCAATTACCACAAATACCAGAGGCACGATAAAGTTGAGGTCACGCGGTTACTCGCAGTAGGCGGCTTATCGGTCTAAATCACTCCTGGCAATTAATTTTAGAGGAATGGACTCGTCTACATGTTAATGATGCAGAAACAGAGGGAAATTAACTAAAGATGATGGTTCTGGTCTCCTTGGAAAGGGAAAAGATGGATGGGTCAGCAAGTTAGGACAGATGTAATCTATAGAAAATAGAAGAAATGAAATATGATGTTAAAAAACAAAAAATAGTTGGGATAATTGGAAAAAAAAATTATTTGATAGATTATGTGAGAAATTGATAGAGTAATGTGAGAAAGGAGCATATTAACTACATGAATACGTGACCCACCATTAATGCTGATGATATTTGCTCAGGGATTCGTTTTGTCAAAGATACATGTTAAGGGTTTGAAATACAGGTTGGGGTTATGCTGTTGTTCCAGGCTTTCAGTAAGGAATCTGTACAGCACAGAGCATTTTTTTTCAGAGCAATTTTCATCACTAGATGTGTTATAGAACCGTAAAATGGATCAGAGAGATGCAGGTGATGGCTTCCATCTCCTCAGAGAAGGGAAATGATATTGGTCAAGTTATGAGTGCTGTAATTGATGAAGAATGGAGAATAATATGATGGGAATTGATGAGCAAATTGTTTGTAGATTCTACATTTATATTTTATATTTTATCTGTCTCTAGGCTTTCTCTTGTAGGATATAAATCAAAAATACATGTACCATGCACTCTTTTCGAGGCACCAGTTGAAATTATGGATTCTTCGATGACTGGCATGGTTACTAATGGTGCTATGCCAGTCACCTCAGAGAATCCATAATTTCAACTGGAGTCTCTCGGTGCAAGGTATATTTGATTATGCTTTTCACACAGAGAATTTGGTCCCATACTATCTGCCTATCCCTTGGTGCTAACACTGCAATTGCTGTACTAGCCCTGCTTTTTTCCAGGGCCAGATAATACCATACTATCTTCAGGGCTGGCTCACCTTGGTAAAAACCGAGTGTGAACAGAAAGTGGGCTAAGCTTAATCCCGCAAAATACGTGGGGCTTGGGGGAGGGAATGGTGGCTTAGCCCCATCTATTTCCCTGGGTTAAAGGCATTGGCTAACTTTGTGAGTAGCTGATTTAAAAAATTCTCAAACTAAGATAAAACATGTCTATGAGTACTTGTATTTGTACTCAAAAATTTTGTACTCAAAAACCCTGAAACCAACCATAATTTGGAATGAAAAAGTGTAAGTTAGACGCAAACGGCGATTTTATTATCCTTCGTCTCACGAGACAATCACTGAGAGGACCACTTTGCTTGAATTTGAAAATGTCGTTATGTGCCTCCCGCCACATAATTCGCCAATACACACAGTACGGTAAGGTGAGTCATACGCGCATGCGCACTCCTTATGTCTATTCTGCGCAACCGACCCTCGTATAGTTTTCAAACATTGGTTCACATTTTTGATATTTAAAAATACTTCCTGTGGATATTATACTTTGAAACTCTAAGACTCTTATTTTTACACTATAACCCTTATGTTTATCCCATTTTCAAGTAACAAAACAAGATTTTTTAAATCATAACAATGTTAGCCAATGCCTTTAAGCAAAATTTGGACAGTGTTAAAAAACTTAAACACATATTTATAAGAGTAAAGTTGAAAAGGGCATTGAAATTGTGAACAGTATAGAAACATTTAATGTCAGCATTTTGTGAATTATGACTATTTTCAAGAGTAATTTGCCACCTAAAGCTTGTATTCAATATTATCAAGGGTTTTTACTCTCTGTTGAAAGTCCATGTAGTCAAAGGGGACCAGATTACAGCAAGCATACTGTAGCCAGTGTGGCTTGAAGTCATGTTAAGATATTCTGTCCTTGCTGAGTATGAATAATTCAGTCTTTTAGGTGTAAAACATGCCATGAATAGTTAAAGTTTGAAATGTATGTCATCATTCAGAAGATTGTAGATTTTCACCATGAAGATGACATGTGTAAGTGTTCAGACTGTGTCACATGGTGCTAGGTCTGCATATGATTAGCTCTTTGAAATAAGGTAAGAATAGACAAATTTTCATTTTTTCTAGATTCTCCTTAAGAACTTGATTCAACTTCTAGATGACCGATAATGTACAAATTTGCCATTTTGCTGATCCATACCAAATTTTGTTTTTGAAAATGTAGAAATGCTATGAAAAAAAAATAAAAAATACAATTTGGCAGCTTCACAACTTTCTTGTTTTAAATCTGAATGGTTGGTAATACATTTCTAAGTTAACAGTTTGAAGATGAGTTCTTATGTTCGTTCACACATTTGTGTCCAATATTTTTTATACTCAACCAATCGTGCCAACTTCCGGAGATATGCAATGCTCGTATGTTTAAACATTGAACTGGATTGTTGAAGGTTAAGAATATTTCACAATCAGTAGCATTTTATTACTTCTACTTTTTTTTTTATCACAAAGCCTATATGTTTGAAAAAGAGTGTAGCACGGCTGTAGAAAATAAGAGCAAACAGGTTGAAGTATATGTTGAACTCAGTGAAAGTTTGAAAAGTTGTTTGTTTCAGCAGTCCATGAAATGTTTTTAAACTGTGCCCTTTATAATGATCTCAGACATGGAGGAAGAAAATTTGTCTTCAGCTAAGCTCCATGATGTCTCATATTTTCCAGCCCTGCTCGCATTACATCATATGAATTAAACATGAACTTGCAATTGGGCTATGTGGTGATTTAGTATCCCTAGGGGGGAAATATTTTTCATTAGGTTTGAACTATTTCTTCCACCCTTCCTTGGCCTTTGCTTTCTATTTCTCTCTGTTTAGCGCTTTCATCTTGAGCCTTACATATAAAGAAAAGTTAAAGGAATAATGTATACCTCTGTTTGTTTAATAATTCTTAAAATATATCTTTCTTTGTGTTTCTCAATGAAAGCTAAGATGACTTTGCATGAAATAAAATCTCTTAATAGTGAAGTGTGGAGATAACCCAAAGTCATTATCTTCTTTATCATACAAAGTGCAACTTATTAATTGTATCATAACATAGGAATGATAAGCAAGTGATTTGTTTACCAGAATACTTAATTTTATCAGGAGTTATGCTTGTGAATGAGGAATATCTTGTGTGATTTCCTCCTCAGATGATTAAGATACAGTCTATTTCCTGTTGAATGTATTGACCCCAGGATCATGAGAATAGACACGACTGTAGATTAAGAGAAAGAGATAGGAAAGGAATTTGAATACTTACTAAAATAAGATAAAATGAGAGGGGGCGAGAGGGGGGGGGGGGGGGAGACTTTTGATATTTACTTGAAGAAAATGGAACCATTGAAACATTGAATCTGTCCATATTGATAATGAAGGAACAATGCTATAAGATTACCTGATTGCTTCACCTGGATGGTGAGTGGCAAGATCATAAATTGCCTATTAGTTAAGTGTCTTGTTAAGCTATGAATAATTATACTGGAGTTTCACAGTGCATTTTCATAAATTACCAGTGCTCTTGCAATGATGAAAGAATGTCAAAATTTAAAAAAAAAGTAGTTCTGCAATTTGAAAGTGGCCCAATCATGCTAGATTATGAGTCATGGGAGTATAAAGGGAAGAATAGACAGTGGAGGGGTAGAGAGGAACAGTTTTCTCCAACACAGTTTTCTCCAACACTTAGTAACTGCATGTAAGATGAGCAGAGGAATCATTCAGTCAAGACATTAGTACACCAGACCAATTTCCTAACCACATAATTCCCCTGAAGCGTGACTTCATGAAGGTGGTTTAAATGTAACTTGTCATACAAACCATGTAGCCAGGCAGAAATTCTGGGAAACAAATATGATCTGCTTTTGTGGGATGGAGGGGGGGGGGGGGGGGCTCCAAAAGTTTTTAATTGGTTTAGACCCTGTAGGTTTGGAGTTCCTGTGTAGTCTATGTGAAAGTTTTGTAGTTTCTACAGAAATTTTGTATGAACATCTGTTTTAAGTTGCCTGATGCAGATGGAAGCATTGTAGAACAGTCTTTTTTTTTTCTTTTTTTTTTTTTTTACCAAAAATCAGGAAAGGTTTTTTTCAATTTAAAAGAAAATATGTATATTTGATCATTTATAAAATCACCTACTAGGCTCATTCCTTGGAAGTTTTACCCCTCCCTATACATAATTTAAGGCATGAATACTAGGGAAGAAAAAAGAGACACAAAACTTTGTAGCTGTGGAAAACATTAGTGATGCCTCTTCTAAAGTTAGTTCCTGTCCATGTGAGTATGCATGTTGAGATGATTACCTCGTGCACGCTACACATTTTGAAATTTAGGAAGTGATTGATAATTGATGTCATAACTTATTAACAGACCTTTGATATTGCGTGGCATACTCCTATAGATCTACCCCCATCTCCCTCTCCCCCCGCTTCACCTTATGTCAGTGCGCTGTCTTTGTACGTGTGGAAATCCCTCCTTCGTTCTGTCAGGATGTCAGTTTGATTATTGCAAGAGAAAACCTGGAAAAAAAATGTTGTACAAATCCTATTAGTAATGTGTACTTACTTATGAAGAAAAATGAATATATGTATACCAGTATAATTTATACCGATATATGTTATTTCATCTTTTCTATAATCATACCTTTGTTATGCCATTGTATTTCTTTTCTTTCTGTTGGAAATGAATAAAAATGAATTTGAATATGAATTTGAATAATCTGTGTGTCATTCCATTAATTCACTATTGTTTAATTTTCTTAACGTGTAATATTAATTCGAGTTTAATTCTTTTTTTAAATAGACAAAAGGATTTACCTTGTAAGTCACCTTGAACATCTGTGGAATAGATCATAATGCTACCTGGCTTTTTTGAGGGATGGCTTCAGAGATGTATGAGGGACACTTGCCCTCCCCTGGAAATTTTCCAGTCCAGTGCATGGACTTCTGGTGAATGTGTTTGCTTACCCCCTCCCCCTTGCCCCTTCCAAAATATTGTTTGGCTTATCCCATTCATTATTATTATTATTATTGGTTTGGCGTCACCTGTGCCTGGGAGGGGAAAAGCGAACTGAATCACTGTAACCCTCAGGTCTCTCCTCCCGATATCACTATTGGGGGTGTGCAGGTGGACCACATACACCGGGGTTTCCCCCTACTCTTATACGAATAGTGCAGTGGGATCTTTAACGTGCAAAGGTGGTGACTCTCCTTTACACGGGACCTCCATTTAACGTCCTATCCGAGGGACGGAGTGTTTTCCACTGTAGCATAGCCTGCGTCTATGAAACAGGGGAGGGGCACGATAACACACAACGTAGGCTTCAGTCATCCGCCTTGGCTGGACTCGAACCCACGGTCTTTTGGTTCGAAAGGCAGACGCTTTACCGACTGAGCCAACTCGCTCCCCATCATTAAATTAAATATGTTCTTGTAAATTAAATTACGGTAGTAGAAAGGATTTATTGACTTAGACCATGAACCACAAGACAAAGTGCAAGATTTGGAATAGTCTCCTTCTCAGCAAGTCCTTGATAAAGCAATTAGCAGTTGATTCAATGATAATGTACATCCCTTCACATGGCCATGAGGGAGAAACACAGAGATACTATACTAATGGATGAGGTGTTCTCACAAGGTTTTTTGGAAGGTGATAGGGTCTTTGTCGCTGTAAAAGATTACTCTTTCCTCCTTTTTTTTCTTGCAGGAGCTCTGTTTTTTTTTATTATTGTGTTCAAAATGAAGATTTCTCACACCTGATTTGTATATTTCTGATTTCTTGTCCAGAGCTCTTTTTTTTTAGAGGGGGGGGGGGGGGGATTTTAAAGGAGCTCTTTTAGCCTTCCAGTGACGAATCACACCTTGTCTGTGTATGTAGCTTGAAGGACAGTGTGAAATAGGAGATAATTGTGCATGAAATCGTGTTCCACCTTAATATGATTAGTGGAGAAATTGCTGATATTGAAAAATCTCTCTGCCAGAAATCTTTGCAAGTTTTCCCTAGGATGACAGTGAAGGGGAACCTTGCTTCGAGCTATCTGCTCTAGACCATATCCTGTTATATCATTTCACGTTGAATTTATTTCATGAGTTGCCAGTGCTTTTTGTATGTGCATGTGTATGCATTGTAATGGATTTCTTTCTGTCTTTGAAATGTCATTCATAGAAAATATCTTGAAAAGCTGTGCTTTGCTTGACATTTGCTTGTAGTAATTTTGCATAACCTTTTAAAAATGAAATTAGGGCAGAGTTTTGATTAATTTTCTATGCATATACTTTCTGGTTTCTTTATATGGGTAATTGCTGGCTTTCTGTAAAAGGTTGCTTCAAATACTCTCTTTACCTGTGTAAGGATGACTGAATTCAATTAATTTCCATAGGCTTTAAAATCCAGTACCTATATGGGTTGAGACATTGATAGGGATTTTCAGCATATATATTGTGGTTCTTCAAATTCATGATGGCTTTTCATTGTGATGAATATCTATCTATTTTTTGTTTTGATTGTTTTTTTTAAGTAGTTTTACTTCCTGTACAAGCTATTATCACATCTGTCAAAGGAAGTCATTAATCTTATGACCCTCACTTTGCATTTCTTGGAATTTAGGATACCATCATTTAATCTAAAATTTTATCCATAAATCTGTCAATTTCTCATCGTGCTAATCTTTAAGGAATTCAAAGGAAAGAAATATCACCACAAACTGGCAGTTTTAATATTCAGAGGGAGAAGCAGGAGCTTGTCTTGGTAAGCATAGTTTTCCTGGGTACACTAACATTTTGTGAAGGATGTGAATGTCGAAAAAAAAGGCAAAATCCAACATTTGCATTTTATGCTTCAAAAGTTTGTTAAACTTGCATTGGGGTTCGGAAGCGTCAATAATTGATTGTTTTTAGTTCGCTAGAATTTCAAAAAAGTTTGAAATTTCTTGCGAATGTTTCCTGCATCCCATGAACAACTGTTGAGGACGCTTCCAAACCTCCCCACAAATTTTGCCAACTTCCATTGCACAAAATTTGAATGTGGGATTTTCCATTTTTTTATGTTTGCATCCTTTGCAAAACATTCGTGTGCCTGTGAAAACTATGCTTTATGTCCCAGGCTATAGAGGGTGCAAATGCATGCATGGCCAGCATTATCTAACTTCTGAAAAAAAGCAAGGACTTCCATAGATTCCTTTATCCTTTTATACCTTACAAAATGAAAATGTTGTCTAATTTGCCTGGAACTCCTGTTAAAGCCCATTTCCCAGGTTTCATGTTTACACAATTATGGCAATTTCAAGACTTAAGACACTGTTCATTTCATTTGTAGGAAATATATTTAACTGATGGAAGTGAAAGCACTAACATTGATGTTATTTGAGGCATTGGAGTGGAACAGATTATCTTAAAAGCACCCTAAAAACACCTATAACTGCAATGAAGTGTTGCTTGCAGGTAGTGGACTGTGTGCTATCAATTGATTTTTTTTAATTGGCTTATATTAGGATCATCTCTTGTGTGATTTATTCTTTATGACTAATTACATCACCAGGCAGTTGGCATTGCTGCACAATCCTTTGGGGGACATGTCCTCATTATCTATTTAATGTTCTCTATCCAATAGGATTGGAGATTGGTATTCTCTAGCTTATCACCCATCCCACCCATATAGACCCTGGAAATTTTGAACACCAATGCTATAATTTTACGAAGGGAGTTCCTCCAGCAAATTTCAGAGGGAATTTTTCTTTTTCCTAGTGTGCACCTTACATTGCAAAACATGTAGTGGAACAGAGGTTTGAGATGAGAATTCATTAATAAAAAAAAAATAAAATTGACTTTTCAGTCTTATGAGAATCATACTCGGCTATTCTCTTCTCATATAAGAATGAATATATACAAAATATTTATATTTTACTAGTCCCATGTGTATACCTCTTTTGATATATGCTCCTATAGTGGTTCTCTCTTACAAATTTTCAGCTTGTGTGCAAGGGCAGTCTAGAATCAAAATATTCATTGATATGTATGGAGTTCTTTTCTCTGGGACTATGGGAGATTAGAAACATAAATTAACAACTCTGTATGTCCCCGACACTCAGAGATGTGGGAAATCAAGCTCCCAATCATTTTTTAATTGACTTGTGAATGCTGCTGATATGATGAATATCAAGTGATCTTGAAAATGCTTGAAACTTTCCAAACATGTAGTCATGATATTTTAACCTAGACATTTCTTAGAAGTGCATAGTATATGGTGTTGGTAGAGAAGTATTGGCAATATACCGAAATCCAGAATGATTTCAATTTTCCTTTCTGGACTTTGTGCAGATGATATCTTTGAAAGCTGCAACAATTTTCTCTACTTCAAGTGCATATCTTTGTAAGTAGACTCCCAAGTAAAGATGTCTTGAGGAAACTGAATAGAGCATGATAAGTGTGTGTGTGCTTTTCACACCATGTGGGTTAACATTAAAGTACATGACCATACCTTTTAGACTTCATGAACTTAATTATTTGTGCATCGGCTTGTAGTACTTTGAATAGATTTCCCCTTTACGCAGGGCACCAAAATCATGAGCGTGAAATTAAACCATATGAATTCATTGGGGATTAAATCTTCTAGTTGAGTACTGTGTGTGCATCTAAGAGATTCATTTGGCCTTGAGAAGAGTCCATTTGTGCGTATCCTTCTTTTTTCCCCACCATCATCTACTCTTTTCCCCATACATTCCCTGAATTTGTGGAAGATTCATTGAAAAAGGCCAGTTGAGTATATTAATACTGGATGAACATTGAGCTGTGTTGAAGAGAATGCTTACTTAATCGTTGCCCCATGCTCTTGGGCAAATGTCGAAATAAGGACCCCCGCTAGGATTCTTGAACCTGTCTTTGTTTTTAGTTCATATACTGTTCTACAGATTATCTATATTCTTTTTGTTCTTTACTAATCCTCCAAAGTTTTCTCTGTTCCCCTTTCTTAACATGTTGCCTTAGCTATTCAAAATCATTGTACATTTTACGTTTTCCTTCAGCTGCAGCCAAAATCCAATTCACTCTGTTTTGAGATCAGATGGTAGCTTTTAAAACACTTAAAAAGCTGTTTGGGACTTTGATTTTTATCTGTAGTAGATATCAACTTACCAGATTCTTAGCTCAAAGGAATGTGTAGGTATCATACTTTCACTAGAATTTCTGTACATTTGCCTGTAGAGAATTTACAATATTAATTGCTCAAAGTGATAATACTCACGAAGTAATAGTTAGGCATTTGCCTGATCTTCTGATGTTCAGTACGAATCTCCATAAAGTTTTGATTAAAAACATAAAGTAAGCAAATAGGGATTTTTGTTTTTATGCTGTTTTCTTTTCTCTAGAATCTTCATCTCTGCTTGTGTTGATTATTCTGTGATTTTGTTACTGTTACCATAACTTCCCTCCCATCTTTTTAAGTGCTCTTTTGCCCATTTTTGGCATTATTTTACTATGTTTACCCATTAAACACTAAGCCAGTGATAACTCAGGTTTAATAGGGTCTATGAAAAATGCAAGAGTATACTTAAATCATATTATGCCCAACAGGTTAATAACTTGTATGACTTTCTTTATTTTCCTGTTCTCTGTGTTTTCCTCCCTCTTGGTCTTTCTCTTTCCCCCTTCCTTGTCTTCCTTATCTTTGTTGTTCCTCTCTCTACCTCCTCTCATTCCTCTTCCTCTCCATTTGTTTGTATTTTTATGTTACGCGTCCATTGTACATATCTGTTCCATCTGTCTTTCTTCCTTTTCTTTTTACCTAATTTGAAGGCTTCCTTTTCCACCCCCTTAAAAAAATCTGCTAATTCCTTTCCTTTCATTTTCCCCTTTATTTTGTAGTATGTATTATTTATTTTTGTATTTATATCTTCATTGTCTACAATGTTTCAATATTTTTTTTTTCCTCATTTTGTTACATCTATAACCTGCCTCACATTCTAATTTCCTTTCTCTGTCATGTCTCCCTCTTCCTCTCTCTGTTTGTTTCAGATATACTCATTTTTTCTCAACTTGAATATAACTTGCTTTATTCCTTTTCCTCCTTTCTTGGCAAAAATAGAAGTTTATATTTCTGAGGTTATACACATCTCCCAGGCAGCTATGATTTCATTTTTTTTTTTGGGGGGGGAGTTAAAAAGTTTGTTTTGTTTACATGCTTGATGACATAGAAGATTGCATCTATTGTTCAGTTGTAAACAGGTATTAAAACAGACCATCTCCCATCATATTGACATGGAATACACTTCCAGTCTTATCTCTCTCTCTCTGTGTATGTGTATACGTTCTATTTTGTTTTGCCCATCGCAGATTTTCTTTGCAATAAAAATTGTCGGTTATTGGAAAGATCAAAGTCAAGGATTGAGCGATGATGAAGGATGGATGAGGGCATGAATGATGTATCTTGGATTAGTTCTTGATATGAGCCTTCTGATCCATCGTGAGGTAGTGATGATGAACTCGCTCTCGGGAGTTGATGGATTAGTGGGATAGGCTGCCTGTAGCCTAGTTTTACAGTAGGGATGCTGGATTTCAGGCTTCTTACCTGTATGATCTTGTGCTCAGTCTCTGCCGTGCATCAGGCATTTCAGGCATTCTATCCAGAATGCATTCATGCATAGTTCATTTCACCTTATATATTGTTTGAAAAAGAGCACAAATTGTTACATGTATATAGATACATTTTCATTTCATTTCATTTCATTTATTTTCCACAATAGCAGCAAACAATAATATTGACAGAAATTTTCTCTTTACAAAGTCAATACAAGCATAAAATACAAACGATTAGGTTTCACAATATATGGCTTTAGTTATTATGTTTTAAATGATTAAGTAATGAGTATATAAATGCAGACTGCATTGTGGCGGAAACCTTGAAAGCAATGCTTGTAATTAAGGTTCCCAAATGTATTGTCTATGATGGTTACTTTCGGTATATTTTTGTGATGTTAATGAAGTAATGATAATTATTAATGAAGTTACAAAATAAGTACAAATAGTGAAAACAAATACATAATGTACAAGTCCCTAACATGACTTGTGTGGGTCTTTTTTAGGCTCCAAGTGTTAATTTAAAGTAATGCATTTGGAGTGTAGGCTTCAAAACTTTGAATTATGCTGTTTTTTGTCCATGGTCAAAGTTAACAGAGTAGGCTAGTGAAAGAAACTGAGGAGAGGAAATATCTTAGAACCTGTCAAATTGTTTATCACTGAGCGGCAGGCAAGAGAAAGAGAGACTCCTCGTCTTCTACCAAAAGGCAATTTACTTCAAAGTAGATATGCACATGAACAGTCTGCCTTCGAAAGTTTTCAAAAGATCTTTTTTAATTTCACTTAGCCAAATTCTAGTTTACATAATGACACCATTTTCTAAACATTCTCTATTATAATACTTGAAAATGGGATAAATGTAGGGGTTATAGTGTAAAAATACCAGTCTGAAAGTTTCAGAGTATAATATCCACAGGAAGTATTTTTAAATATTAGAAATGTGAACCAATGTTTGAAAAATATACGAGGGTCGGTTGCACTGACCAGACGTAAGGAGTGCGCATGCGCATATGGCTCAACGGACCGTACTGTGTGTACTGGCGTATCACGCGGCAGAAGGCAGATAATGGTATTTTTTAATTCGTGCAAACAGTCCTCTTAGTTTATTGTCTCTCGAGATGAAAACAAATAAAATTGCGGTTTGCGTCTAACTTACAGTTTTTCATTCGGAATTATGGTTGGTTTCACGGTTTTTGAGTACAAATACAGGTACTCATACACATGTTTTATCTTAGTTTGAGAATTTTTTAAATCAGCTGCTCACAAAGTTAGCCAATGCCTTTAATGTGAGCATGGTCAAAGGAGACATGACCTTGCCATGGCAACATGAGCAGTAGAAAACTGTGCATCTATACGATGTTTCTTCTGAGAGGTTGAGATGTGTGTCTGAACGGTCTGTAGGTTGTGCAATAAAAAATTTTATATGTTTCTTTATTGAATTTTAGTATATCACTTTGTGTCTGAATGGGGGGGGGGGGCTGACCCTAAATCAGGAATGAGAAAATAAGTCCTATTTGAAATCTAGATCAGCAGACAGGTAATCCTGAGATGTTGACTAAGTACATGTACATGTATAAATACAGTGTTTGTGATTGTGATGCAAGGCATGGTGGGAGGGTGGATGCAAGGCCTTGAGGGAAGGTTCTCAGAACTTGTGTTGTGACCAAATTTTTTATTAATTTGTATTCCATTGCCATGCATGGTAGTAGTACTTCAAGAATTCAGTCCCATTCTTATTGTAAAAATGCATGATCAGTTTGTCAAAGATAGATATTTGACAAATGCTGAAAGTCCAAAGGCCTGTCAAAAATTAGAAATGAAATGAGCTATTTCATGTTTCATTGTATAAGGCATCGCTGAAGGAGTTGAAAGTCAGTGATTAAAAAGTTGGTTGCTGATCAGTGTCACAGATGGACAAAAATGTCACTCTTAATCAAGCAGGCTCAAAATATCTATTTTCTGTTGGATATAAGGCATGAGGCCAAGATGGAAATGAGATGTATGGAAGGCAAATCTTTTAAAAGAATATCAAATCGAATATGGAAATATGGCAGTGAAATATGTAGCTTCTAGCCTTCTATATTATTTTGAAAGTTTGTTTAGTCTACATGACATGTTAGGTTTGCTGCAATGGAGAGCATTTGTAGAAGATGTACACGTAGAGCTTTCATTGATGAGTCATGATCAACATGTTCTATGTTTGACATTCTGTTAAATTAAATCATCCAGAAAGAGCCTTGGTGAACATCTAATTGGCCAAATAGTTTCCAGGGTCACTTTGCCCATTTCATATAAGGGTTACAGGAGAGCATAGTCTGGATTCTATGGTGGCCCTAAAGTACGCTCGACAACAGGTCATGTGCGACGTGAATTTCGCATCCCAGGTCCTGAACTTTACATCCCAAGTCGTGAAATTCACGACCCGCGATGAGAAATTCATGACCCGTGGCGCAAACTTTGCATCCCAAGTCATGAAATTCACGACCCACGGTGCAAAATTCAGGACTGGGATGCAAAGTTCGCGCTGCGGGTCCTGAATTTCACGACTTGGGATGCAAAGTTTGCGCCACGGGTCATGAATTTTGCATCGCGGGTCGTGAATTTCGCAACTTGGGATGCAAAGTTCAGGACCTGGGATGCGAAATTCACGCCGCACATGACCTGTTGACTGTTGTCCAGCGTACTTCAGGGCCACCATAGGATTCGACCTGTAGCCCCAAACTGATGTGATTGGTGTATTCACTGTGATTCACTCCTGTGTTAGTGTGTAGATTTGTGCTTTAAAGTGATTACACAATGGTAAATTTTTTTTGGATATATGATCGAGAATAGAATTCTAAGAAGAATAACATTAAAAATCTGATGATTTTCAATCGAAATCAATGCATTTTGAATAATTTTCTAATAAAAAGTCAAGAGTTGACCAAAAAATTTGAGTATGAGGTATGACGTAAAAGTGGGTACCCAGCTTCGCGCATCGCAGTTGTGCTGCGCGCTAGACTGTACAATGTGTATTATACCTTGTGCGCATTTTGCTAGAAGTGCGCGACATGGTACCCATTTTGACGTCATTTTGATGTAAAAGTGGGTATCCAGTTGAAACTGGGTCACAGCTGAGGGGTCAAAAATATCCTGAAATCTTACCACATTTGGGGGTTTCCTTGGCAACACGACTTTTTAAAAAACTTCAGGCAGATGATTTTCTGCTAATAAAATCATGCTCTATTAAATGAGCTAACACTGTTTCAGCATTGGGTACCCCCGTTAAGGGGAGGGTAAAGTCTGGACTTGGTCAAGACTGAACCTGGACGTAGCCCTCTGTTCCATATGATACTATGTAGTGAATGGATCCACTGTTGTCTATTTTATGAGAGCAGGAGTTCAACGAAAGCTTTAAGTACTATCACACAAGTCCTTTTTTTTTTTTGACAGTCCAGTAATGTTTTTCTGGGTCAGCCTTACACAGATATATCTGCATTAAAATTTATATCCAGGAATACAGGCAGAAACATGACAGATGCTCTTAATGCTGCTGAATAAAGCCCACGATGACCAGGGTGACCAGACATCCCATATTTAAACCATTTGTCCTACATCCCCAACGACCTTCCCCAAGATGCTGTTTTGTCCATATTTCAAACTTACTTTTGAAACAAGGGAATATTTAGCACAAATGAATACATATATTACAATATGAATGGTGCATGCAGAAGAGGATAGATTTCTAAATTTTTGCTCGCTCACTTGCTAAGTTTTGAAAGCGGAATGTTCATTATTACCCTAGGGAACACCTTAGCCCACAAACAAAATTATACTTTACTAGCTGTTATCCACAAAGTACAATATTTCATTAAACCATGAATGGGCTGAGATGTTAGAATTTTATTAAAATCCCTTTGCTGCAACAATTGGCTGACATTTTCAGCTTCTACATATAGGCTGCTGCTAACGAAGCAAAACAATTACAGACCCTTGTGAAAAATTTAGTGTGGAACTCTGAACCAACTGTTCCAATAATTGTGACTGCAAAAGACCAACAGTTCATTATGAAGCACATGTCACATTCAAGTAATGATTTATGGCAAAACTATGATAGATGGAGCCAGCCTTGAATCTGTTTAAATTTATTGGAGCTTATTTTGTGGAACGCTTAGACAGTTAATGTCAAAAGACGTCAAGTTGTCATGACCACAAAAAGGCTTGGCTTGGCCCATAATGAAACCTTTACAATGTAGCAAAAAGGAGTCCTTTCAGTTTGTTCAGAACACATTATCAAGATATTTCAAAAGAGAAGGATTGAGGCCATCGATCACCACATGGCAAATTTTTTTTTTAAAATGGCAGTAGGATTAGTATGGGTGTATGATATGGAAGTATGGAAGTATAGATTCTTTCTGATTGAATGACACCTTGAATTAGCAACATGACATAAAAGTTGGAGGTTGTTGTGAGCCTTCGAGTCAGCGGAAGACTAGGATATCGGCAAATCATTCTCGTCACGTGACTTGCCACCAACTATAGTAGCCGATGCAAGAGAGAGAGGAAGAGAAAGGGAGAGAGAGGGAGATAAATAGAAAGGGAGGATGATGTGAGGAGCCGGAAGGGGGAGGCCACAGAGATAACATGACAGAAAATTGCATGAAGCAATGGCTAGATTCTGCCATATATTATTTCCAAGCAAGACTGCATGTTTCTTCTCTGTAATTCCCAGCATGTACTGATTGTGTTGCCCTTGTTTCATCATTCAGACTTACTGAATTTAATAATTCATACAAATATACACTGTAACTGAGCCTCTCGCATGTAATTATATTGATTGGACAGAATCTGGGACAGAAGTTTTTCCATCGTTCTACTGTGCGCTTTGGGATAGATGCCGTAATCGTTGCTGATATTTGCACACGTTGCATTGGGGATGGGAACACCAATTGTCTGTAACAAAACTGGAGTATTGCTTGTGCCAACAAAAGTTGATGATCATCATGATTCCCATTATCAAAAAAGAGGGTAAAATCTCAAACTGCTAAACTGTAGTAGTAGTCCCAAAATTTGTTCTTTGCATACATTCCAGAGAACAGATCACTACTGAACGATTGCTTCATGTAGGGTAATAATTACATACCTGGCGGTCTATAGGTTTTGACTGAAAGGACTGCTGCTAGAGATGAGACATGTAAGGAAAATACTACATGTAGTTACATACAGTCAGAACGCAACGCACAGAAAAGTCGTCTTATTTATCGTACGCGTATGCATGGCCCTCGCTGACATGAATACGTAATGAGCCATGAAACCTAATTTTGAACGTCCCCGTAAAGCGTGATGGAAAGAGTAAATTACGTTATGTTATATATCGTCTGAAAGCTGAGGAGTTGCTCTTTCGAAATACTATGATCGATTTGAAGTATATGATATGCAAAGTATGGTTAATAAAGAATAAAGACAACATAAAATATGCATATTTTTCACTTTAATACGAGGGCAAAATAGACCAGTGTTATAATCCGAGAGCAAGATGAAAGAGGCATGAGGTAAAAGAGAAAATTTTCCTCTTTCAGATACAAATAAAGTCATTTCGATATATTCTATGAACGGGTCAGGTGAACGAATAAATCATTGCCTTGCAGAGTTAATTTTTGACGAATATGACAATATTCTATGTTCGCCGCGAACGCGTGCACCTGATTGGCTCCCCTCCGAGAGTGAAGAGGTCGACGGACTTTCGCGGAGAGAAGGCATTTCCTCCGTCGAAATTATTCCATGAAAACAGGCATTTTAGGCAACTTTACGAAAAAAACTAGAATTAGAACTTCATTAGTATTTCAATCAAGTGGTAAAGCTGTCTTATGAAGCAAAACTGAGCGTGCATTTTTTTAAAATTTAGCTCGGGATTTAATATTTCAGTCCCACGTTATCAGCTTTGTGTATGCTGTCTAGCTAATGCACCTCCACATAACCGACGTGTGAAGCCGGTGCGAAGCTTATAACAATGCGAACATCTGTGCAACTTATCGGCCCTTCTAACCCAAAACACTACCCTAACCCGCTGAAGCCCTAATCCTAACCCCTGAACCGAACCAAAAATCCTAAAGGGGTTTCACAAGTCATTAGGTCTGCGTAGATTACGCTAAAATGCGCTGTGTACACTTACGTAGAAACAGTGTTCCATTACTCTGCACTGGGAGTACGCCCCCCCCCCCAAAAAAAATGAATTCATGGGGTCCATCTTGCACACCCCTATGTATCCCGCAGTGTGCCGTTATGCACAATGGTGTAGGCACTGTGTAGGGCCATGTACTAAGATTGTCGTAGCCCTTACCCAGCAAGGCCCGGTGTGAAATCCCCTTTCACACCAGGCCTTGCCTAAAGTTGCGTAGTGACTACTCAGAGCTTACATGACCCTACACTGTGCATACACCACCCCATGTAACAATACGCAGAGATACATGACATGTATTTTAACTTGAACTGGAACACAATTTCTACACAAGTCTACGCAACTGCCCACCATTCCTACGCCAGTCTACGCAACGCTGTATTATACAGATTGCCTATGCAAGTGTACGCTACCCTACACCATTCCAACAAAAAATCCATACGTCTCCTCACTCTTGCAAAAGGTTTTTCAATGTCCATCCTGCACGCAGCAACATATATATTTTTTTTTCCAGAGTACACACTACAGAGCCTATTTCTGCATACTTGGTATGCAACAATTGTAACTCAACGCAGGCCTGATGTGAAACCCCCTTAACTGTTACACATAACCATAATTGTTACCCTAAAAACTATCAATTCAAACCTAATTAATTAACACACGTACATTCCATGGTCTCCGGTGGTTCTTTTGAACTGCCATTTCGGGGCGGGGGGGGGGGGGGGCTTGATTATCCATTCTGATCTGCAAACTTATAAGATATCAAATCACTATTCTCTCATAGAGCTCATAAATTCAAATTCCGATCTGCAAACCATAACATTACTATTCTCTCACAAAGCTCAGAAGTTAAAATTTTGATTTACAGACTATAAAATCACTATTCTCTCATGGAGCTCAGAAGTTTAATAGAATATTACCATTTCATACACACAGTCTACAAAATGTGCAACACCAACAGATCATTAAATTTAAAAAAAATGTATTCAGTCACTTTTTCACTCTTGCACATGTCCAAAACTTCAATACTTCTTTAAACTCACTCTGCAGTCTGACATATGAAAGGGAATTTCTTATTTAGGTTTTTTGGGGGGATTTATTTATGTTCAAATAAATCAGTATCATTACAAATATTCATTTGCATTACACAGTAAAATGAAACTTCATGAAATTTAAACGAAATGCAATTAATGTATAATTAGATTAAAAAGTAGCTTTAGTAAGATATGTAAGAGTTCCTGAGATACAACGAAAACAAAAGGACACCATATAAAACAATACATTTTGTACATTCAGTCTCCAACATGAAACCTAAAAGCTGACAAAGATGTACTGCTTATAGCACAGGACACAGATGAAATCCTTCTATAAAACATGGTTTCTGCTATTCTCTCTACAGAGACTGAATAATTAATATTAATAGTTGATTTCTGGCATATTGCTTTTATGGTAGAGTGCACATGTCCAGGACCGTACATGGAAATTTTTTCCTGAGGGGACAACTCAAACTCAAAAGCAAGGGAGCAAAGCGACCGAGCTGGTCATGAGGGTGCTTATGCAATTTTTAAAGTGTAATTGAAGGATTTGGTGCACACTTTTGGTGAATTATGTGAAAATTTTCAATAAAAATGTAAGTTTTCAATTGGGGGGGGGGGTTAGGGGCAGCCCCCCGCCACTGTGTACGGCCATGCACATGTGCTATGAAACAAGTAACAAAACTTCAGGCACATTTTGTTTTCTTTTTAAAAAAGAAATAAAAATATGTTAATGATCTGAAGATAATACCCCCGGGGGGGGGGGGGGGGGGGTACTCGACTCCCAAAGTGGTAGGTATGTGCCGCGGGTGAGACAAAAACGGGGGCTTTGGAACGGGCTTATTGTGAAAAGGAGGGTCTTCGGAACGGGCTTTGGAACTACAAATGTTTGTGAAAACAGGGGTCTTTGGAACGGTTCGCCTGTGTGTGAGTGCTTATGTACCCCTATGGAACGGGCATACGTGCATGCAGCTAGCCCGGCGGCACGGGCGCCGGGTGCGCTCGCGCAGAGGCGATGGTCGGACAGCGCTCTGCGGGCCACTTTTCACCAAAAATGCAGCTCATCGTAGCGGCTCAATGCGGCCGGAACGGCGCAATGAAAATATGTGAAGCTTTGGAACAGATTTCTGTCTTCTTTTTTCTCGATAAGAAGAAAATGCCATGCTTTAGAACGACTTTCTTTGTTCTTTTTCTCAATAAGATGAAAATGCTATGCTTTGGAACGGAAATTTGAGTGTAAAAATGGGGGTCTTCTCCGCAGCACATACCCACCACGCATTATATACTGAGTGCCCCCCCCCCCTGGGGATAATACAATGAAGACAGAAAGATGGCAAATTTTGGATTCCAGCACAGATGAATCAAAATAACTTGGTCCCAAATTCCAAACCACGAAGTCTTCATCTTAAGCATGAATATCAATCTAGGCGGCGATCCCCGGAGATTGTCTCCTCCCCCCCCCCCTCAACTTTCAAAGCTTAATATTATTTTTCTATTTTGAGTCACCTTACCAAATTTAGGCCAACCGTTTAAATATTATATAAGCCTAGAAAGCATGACCCTTGATGTGAATTATGAAAAGTGAACCCCTCATCTGTCATTATGAACAGCGGAACTTGAATAATGACTTCGTAATCAGTGACCCCCCCCCCCTTCTGTTTCTGGACAGCGAGCCTTTAGGTTTTATGACTAGTGAGCTTGACAAGTAGCTCTTCTACAAGTCCTAACTAAATACCTTCAACATCTGATTCACTCATGCCCCACAAAACGTTCTTCAGTATCACTGTCATTCCTGCTGTCAGAAAATTTGACTTCACTAGTCACTACACAGTGGGCCGAGGTACTGTCACTAGAAGCAGCAGGAGCAGCAGGTTCTGTATTCTCACTATCTTTACATGTATACAGTCTGGGCCACAGACCTTGCTGTTCTGAAGATGGTGAAGATGTCATGACAAATCCCTTATTCAAGAACAAGCTGGAAAGAAGAACAAGATGCAGGTACTTAGTTAAGCGCTCAATCTCTTTCCTCATTTGCATGAATTTTATCCTTGAAACAAGACCTAAATGCATCAAAATTTCTGTAATTGTCTGTTTTAATGATGGGCTAAATGGAATTGAATTGAATTGAATCAAATTGTAATCAAGTTCAACGAGAGGAAACATATCCTTCAAAAAAGAATTGTATAATTTTTACAAAAATTTCACGTAAACAATTTCTATAAAATGCTAATATTTCATGAAATTATTCATGGCTCGTAATTGATATCAGCATTAAAACATTTAAGTTTGCATGTCCCTTTCACAAATCTGATAATCAGATTCCTTTGACAAGCTGGACTATATTGTAGAGGTAAGTAACTGAAAACTTTACTCAGAATAAAACCGGAAACTATTTTATAATAGAGAAATTAATATAGATTTGCAGTGAATTTCTTCGAACCCCCCCCCCCCCCCAAAAATGAAATCCAACCATTATTCTTGGGTACAATCTTACATGGGTACAATCTTTCATTAAAAAGACATTATGTCCCCAACGTTGTAAGCCTGCATTTACAACTGGAACAGTGGGTGAGGGTGAACTCGCGCACGATGTCGGAGGTCGCACTAACATGACTAACAACTGACGGATGGAAGCAAATTAAATCTATTTGTATAATATCCGAATAAAATCACTTATAGCTTCCTTAACTGTTAAAGCTAGTTTGGAATTGGGTAAGAAAAAATAAACATGATCATGAACATGATCATGATGAAATTGTAAGTTAGACTCTTGTCTTACTCTTAAGTTAGAGAGTACTTGAAAAAATATATAAGAAGAGTCTTATCACAGACTTGCACATTGGCAAATCATTGCCTATTGGCTTCACGATTTGAAAGAAATGTGAAGTAAAAAAAAAAGGATTTTGTTTTTAGTGGCCGAAAACCGAGCATCAACTTCAAAGACAAAGTGGGAGTATACTATAGACCTATGCAGCGTGCATGCGGATATGTGGGACTGAAGTACAATTTCTGCTAAATGCAAACACACGCCAACTTACCTTCCACTTTACGATATTCCGCGCCAAATGAAAGGAATCAATCCGTCGACTTCCGGTGAAAAAAGATGACGAGATTTTTCATTTTTTCATGATTTCAAGTGCGGGAGCAAAATAAAATCAGCGTCGTTGCAACAACTGATATTTTTCTTCTACAAATTTGTCAATTTGATGAAGTTTCAGTCTATGCACGGGTCAAGTGATCGAAAAAAACAAAAGTTGATGCAAATTTTACTTTAATAATAATTGTAAAAATCATAAAAATATCACATTGATTATTTAAATAATGATTTTGCAAAATTGCAAAAGTTACATATCAAACGATAGGGAAATTCATGCTGAATATGATGAGATTTAAATTGGCCACATATTTTAGTTTCTAACTTCACAAGATTCCATAATGTAAACCAATGTATTTTCTCGCTGAAGTTACTCGCAAAATCTCGAACGAAAACGCTACCGTTGCCAGGTCCGAGACGTACGATAAATTCAGTGCATAAAGCTCATTACGTGCGGCGTTGCGGTCTGACTGACATCTTTAGGCAGGAATACTCACAGAATGAAAATGAACCCATTTGCATTTTTCCTTGACTTGTATTTTGTCCTTGAGAGTACATGTGTAGAATACAATGCTGTTTTTAAGGAGACAGTATTTCAGGTAATCAACAAATTCTATGAAACAATGCTTTTAGAAAATGGAGAAAAAGTATTTTAGTACAAATTGTGCTTGTTGAATTTGAATTCATGTATATATCAGCCATTGTGAAATGAGAATGGAGTAAGTGCATTTCGTTTTAAAGTTGATTGAACATTTATTGATTGAATTTTGTGTGGGTGTACTTTTCTCTCACGGCAGGCTGACTACTTTTCTCTTAAATGATCTCATCGGTAATCTGAAGTTTACTCTTGAAACATGTTTCCTGGCATCATTTACATGTATGTTGCAGGTTTCATTTCATCAAAGGGAGATGGTTGGGACTTATGTTTCACTTAGGTTTTTGGTACAATATTGATTTAGGGTTTGAGTTGGGTACAGTGTTAGCCTCACTGTTAGAAAACTGATTAGTGTTATAGAAATGGACTGTAGAAAAGGTGTTGCTTGAGACTGTGTGTTGTACAGTCTTCTCAATGTACAATCAGGAATCAAATGAGCATGAAATGAACATGAAATATACTGCAACTCTAATTAATTCTCATAATAATCTGGTGCTTGTTTGTCTTTCTCTCAAACAGAAAACTATTGTTAAATAAACATGGATTCTGATAATTCTTTGGTATTGGTAATTGTACTCTCCTCTACATGTAGAAGATATTATCTGGTATTTATCAGTCTTTCACATGGAAGCAACCAACTCTCACTGTTTTGTAATATGTTTAGCAAAACGGAGTGGTGCAAAAAGATGAGTCCGGAATACAAACAATACAGACAAATGTGCATTTTGCATTCTATATATGCATGTTGTCGCACCTTGGTCTATCCAATACAATATTACACATTCCGTTATTATGGAGTATTTTTTTATGTACCTTGCGATGAGATGGCGTTATTTCAAGTATTTATTCTAGAGGGTTTACATAGGGCTAAGTATGCTTTTTCTTATAGCTCAGTATGAATAACTGACTCTGTGAGAATTATAACTTGACTACATTGAAAACCTGTCAGAAGAAATTTGTGAAGTTTTCACATTCATGTTTAGTTGAGATGGACAAGGCTATGAATAGTCAGTTTAGAGCTTATGATATAGTTGCCACTAGAATTGGAAGCAGTACATGCATGTATTGGGTGAGGGAATAATGTTCTAGAATAAGAATCTTGGCTCCATGTGTTTCCGTTGAGGTTAAATGCGAGGTTTCCTTTGGCTCGTGAACCATGTTTTTGGTTAACATTCATGGCAATGTCTGTTGTCTGGATGGTAAAGAATAATGTGATTAGAGAGATGTAGGTGCTGTAGGTAGGAGTTATACTCAGGGATTGCAGTTTAGAGAGAGAAAGAGAGAGAGAGAGAGAGGGAGAGAGAGAGAGAGAGATGGGGAGATACATGTAGGAAGACAGAGAATGGTACCGTGTTTACACAGTGACTCGGCTCGAGTGTTGAATCCTCAAGCAGGGTCGAACGCTGCGAAGAGGGCAACTGTGATCGTGTTTATATCCAAACGAAAAAGGCGAGTTCGACACGGCCCGTGGATCACGAACGGAAGTAGAATTAACATCACAAATGCGGGAAATTTGCCTCCGACTACATTTTCCCACAATGTTCACAACAAAATACGTTAAACACTGAACAACGAGAGTGAGGCTGGGTTACGTTAGTTATAAAACTGCCGTGGTGACAGCACTATATTAAATATATAGAAGAATAAGTAATGCAAGGATCATACCAAACAGTGATATACCATACAAACAATTTTACGAGCAAGAGTAGAATTTTACGATTCTAGAGGGTTTACATAGGGCTACACGTAAGTATGATTTTTCTTATAGGTCAGTATGAATAACTGACTCTCTGAGAGTGATAACTTGACTACATTAAAAACCTGTTAGAAGATATTTGTGAAGTTTTCACATTCATGTTTATTGTAGGTGGATATAGTTGCCACTATAGTTGCCACTAGAATTGGAACACAGGTCAGGTGAGAGGTTTGGGAATAGGGGGGGGGGGAGAATATACACTTTGTAATGGAAGGATTAATGCCCTATAGGGATTTGAATTAAAAAGTGATATCTGCTCCTTTTCTTTCTCTTTCATTTGTTCTCTTAAATGTAGGTGGATATATCAGTGCAATCTTTGCTGTAACACCAGAAATATTTCATATAAGTAACAATAGCCATTTTTGCTCACAGAAATTTTGCAAATTGTAAAAATTAATTTTGTTTACAGTATACTTCATTCCAACAAAATTTTCATAGAAATGGACAGAAACATTACTTCAACATGGAAGCATGTTGGTCTGGGTAGCATTCTTCTCATTGATATTTTCTCCCTGCGAAGAGACTGTTGGCAAAGAGGTGCAACGTGAACTGTAATGAATTTTGCTTATATGCCAGGTGTTGTGATGGCCCACTTTCACCCTGTCTTTTAGTCAGGTGACCCAATTTTCGGTGAATAGTGGGGCAAGCTCATTAAGAAAGCTAAGTGGATTTCAATTCCCCTGAGACAATGCAGCATGATGAAATCGATACGTAACTTCTTATTCAGCCTTTGTCTCTTTGTATTGTGGAGAAAATTTACATGGGCCTTATCATTATTGTTGGCAAGATTCCAGGCAGAAGCATTATCAATTATACTTTTTTCTTGTTTGTCTCATTTATATATTTATGTATTCATTTTATTTTCTTTTATGAGAGTATCCCTGCTAGTAGTATCAAGGAAATCTTACCCCTAAAGGTCAGATATTTTAGGCCCATATTTCTTCACCCCCTTCCTCCTCAGCAGTCAGGAAGTGTTCCCCTTCCCCTTTTATGTTTGATATTTAGGATACACTTGCCCCCCCCCCCCCCCCCCCCCCCCCCCGATTGTCATTCGTCAGGAAATATTCTCTCTTTCCTTTTCCATGTCAAATATTTTGATCCCATATTTGTTTCTCATCCACCCTCTTTCTTACTCCTGCCCTGGATCCTCCATTTGTACAGGTGCGGTTATTGATTAAAAAGCTAATACTGAAAAGCAAGATAATACTGAAATAAGAACATTCTGAATGCAGCTGCCTCAAGCTAGCTGGCTCATTAAAAAACTTTTCTGTCAGTTCTTGCAATAGAATAGAACAAATTTGTGATATTAGTACATTAAAAGTATTAATGTGTTTCTTCAACCCAAGATAAGAGATTAATTTTGTACTATGAATGAAATCAAGAAAAAGTTGCATGGATTATTCAAGTGGAGGATAAAACAAAGTTAAATTTTTTGATCACTTCAATCATGCTTCACGATTAAGCTGCCAGTTTGGAATTTCTCTCATGCTTGATGACTTTGACTTTGACTTTGAGCGTTTTCACACGAGTGGAGAAACTTAATTGCAATGCTGAATTGCAATTATGCTATTAGAATTATAGTCCATACACATGACCGAGAAAGGCTTCACAGATTCTGCGGTTATGAATTTCAGAGTGAGAGGAGGTGTGGCTTTTTTCCGGGTACCCATCAATCGTGCACAATGCTTGCGAAGCCATTGAGCGGAAAATAGCATTTCTGTGGTAATAGTTGTGATTGACCTCCAAATCGTGTTTTTGAGGGCGGAGCTTACGGTGACCTTTCAACCATTACGGTAATGGTTGAAAGGTCACCGTAAGCTCCGCCCTGTTTCGTTCCATCATTCGGGAGGATTGTCACTGGAAAACACCTCCGGACTGTCATTTGAATTGCGCAATTCAAATTACCCTCCGTTGCATTCACACAGCCAAAATGCGTCATTAGAATTAAGATTCTGGTGATGCATCACTAGAATCTTAATTCTAATTACGCAATCTGTGCTCATGTGAAAACGGTCTTTAACAATAACCAACTTTTTTGGGTTCTGCATCAAATCCTCTATTTTTTTTTAGGTCAAATTTTTATTATAATGTTAATTTCTTTTATGTTATTTCCTTCGTGCAGCGGCCTTTGCTAATAGTTTAATTTTGTTCACAGGTCACTGGCTATTTTTCAGCACATGTTATCTCCCATGGGAAACCAAATATTCAATATTTGATGATGGGAGCAAAATTTTGCAGAACAAACAATATTCACTCCTTTTTGTCGATAACTGTCGGCTTTAGCGGGTCAAAGTCTAGAGTCAGGGTTTCTACCTGTGTTTCCCTGAAAGTTTACTCTTTTACATAATGCTTATATAATGTATAGTGGGTGTATGTCGATTAAGCTGGAACATATTTGTGTAAACGTAATATTAGTTGTGGTTATTATGAAAAATATTTTTACGTAGTAATTAATATGAAAAATAAGTCTACACATAATGTAAATGTAAGAGAAGGCCATTGTAGTTTTGAAACTTAGCAAACAGTTAGCGAAACCTTTGTGTTTTAAAAGGGGGGGGGGGGTCTTATGCTCAAATCCTCATCAAGTGAAATGCATGATAGATGTCTGAAATGTGAGACTATCATATTCCATGTGCTGTAGCTGCTCCTCCCTCAGCCAAAGACTGACAAAATAGGGCTCTATACTTCCAGGTTTTTACTTGGAATTGTTCTTGAGTATACAGACTAGCAAATGCATGACCTTGAGTACAGACCATCCACCACTTGTAGTGTTGGAGTTAAAGGGAAAGTCCACCCCAGAAGTTTCAATGTTTCAATAAAAGGAGATGAATTTGAACAGTATTTTTAAAAAAAATTTAGCAAAATCGGTCAAAGAATAAGAAAATTACACTCATTTACATTTCCAGTAAATTTCTCTCGGCTCTGAAAATTGGCAACACTGATGACATCATATGCGAGAAGCTCTCCATTCACTTTGTACATGAATTTTACCATTTTCTCAATTTTCTTGGAAGGTACACATTTCCTCACCCCGTAGTCAAAGTATGTTATGTAAAAAGCAATTCTTCTGAGCATACATGGAGTATGGGGGTTAGAAAATGTGTAACTTCCAAGAAAATTGAGAAAATGTGAAATTTCATGTACAAAGTGAATGGAGAGCTGCTCGCATATGATGTCATCATGTTGCCAGTTTGCAGAGCCAAGAGTAATTTACTAGAAAATGTAAATGAGTGTAATTTTCTTATTCTTTGACCGATTTGCTCATTTATTTTTTTAAATGCTGTTCAAATTTAACTCCTTTTTATTTAAACAAAGAAACTTCTGGGGTGGACTTTCCCTTTAACTATAAGCTAGAGACTACGACTTAAAGTTAAAGTTTCAAAACTATTTAAGTGAACTTTAAAGTTTCAAAAGTAATTAAGTAAACTTTAAGTTTATGGACAGCAGTGTGAACATAACTAATCTTAATGAATGATATCTTCAGGAAGAATCAGTAGTAAACTATGACAAAACATAAATGACCATTTTAAAATCATTGGTCCCAAGCAAAATCATTTGAACAGTATGGGTATAGCATGCACTGGTTGAACTGAGTAACCATCAGACTATCCAAAGATGATTCAGAAAGTTACTTCGTTGGGTAGAGTACTTGGCATAACTCATCTGGTGCTTTAATTTTGTTGAAACCAGAATGGAAGATTACCATGAGCTCTTCATAATCCCACTGTACTTGGTTTATTGGAATAGCAAAATAAACGTACCATGTATTGAGTGTGAATCATGATAAAACAATACAAAACAAAGTTTGACTTTGACGTATTCATGACTCATTTTGGAATAAGTCATGTGTACTATCATGCGGCACCCGGTACAATATGATAATCATGTATGCATGAACACATTTGATCCTATGCCTATTGAAATCTCTAGTTCCCATAGGTTTAATACATGGATCACCTGGTACCTATAGTCAATGGGTTAACTGCGTTGTGATTATCATTCCAGTATGAATGCAGAATGAAAGCACGTTTCTTGAATGGTTGAGTTGACAATGACAAAAGCTATTGATACATACACATGTAACAGGAAATTGAGGTCTGTAAATTTCATAAGTTTTTCACAGTATTCCTTCTCTATTTGTTTTTTCCTTGGCTGTTGCATTTAGACAACAGTGAAGCTCTCCCTTTTAATGTTTTTTTTTTCTGTAGCTGTAGATATTGCATATGACCTACACTGTGTCAATTTTTTGAATGGAATAATTAAGATTGATTGATTTTGGGTATTGAAAAGTGTATTTTCCCTTTACTTGTTATTCATATGAAATAGGGATATAATGGAGAAAACAAGAACAGAAAGAGATATAAAAACTTTCACTCAGAGACTAAACAGAGAGAAAGAAAGAAAGAAAGAATGAAAATGTAAAAGAGTTAAGATAAATAGACAGGGGAATGAAAAAAAATTGATAGAGGGATACATGAGGGGATAGAGAGAGAGAGAGAGAGAGAGAGAGAGAGAGAGAGAGAGAGAGAGAGACAGACAGACAGACAGATTGTAAAAGAAAAGAGAATCAGAAAGAGTAGGACATGTAGTCCATGTCTCTAGCCAATGAATTCAGTGGAAAGTAAACTCAGAGAGAGAGAGAGAGAGAGAGGGGGGAGGGAGAGAGAGGGGGTGGGGGAGGAGGGAGAGGGAGGAAGAAGTAAAGAACAAAGACAGAGCACAAAGAGTGATGAGACATAAGATGTGCAGTCTATCATGTCTCCTTGTCAATGAGGTCATTGGAATGGAACAGGTAGGCATGCTCAGGGGACACGTCTTTGACACTTGATACTAGCTATCAACACTTCACTCACACTCTCTGAAACTTTTACCAAGAGTCAGTATACCTCCCTGGCATGACTGAACAAGATGAATCTGGAACTTTTTAGATTTGGTGCAGAAGATTCATAAAATGACAGGAGCTTTATGTTTGAAGTGATTATTGAGTAATGGTACTGGGTTGTTGGCTGATATAAGTGTAAGAGTAGGGTTCATACAAAATCATTTCTAGCACGCTCTTCTCAGGGACAACACAGCTGAGATGTTTCTAGGATGGCTGTCTGCTGGTCAACTGCTTGTAACCAGGGTTCTTTTTAATGAGTCATTCCAAATCATCCACATTCTATGCAAATTAATCACTTAACAACTTACATGTATATTCATGTGATTCCAAATTAACATGACAAAGTATGTTGAATATTTAAACATACACACAATAGATAAATGTTGTCTATTCATGAACATGTAAATAGTCTAATGAATATTCATCAAATATAAACCAATGAGAACCAAGAGAAAAGGCGGGAAAGTTTAAACCAATCAGGAGGAGAGGAACAGAAGATGATAGATGATACAAAAGGAACATGAGTGGAAGCTGTGTGTAAGTGATAATGTGAGAGCTGTGGGTGAAGGATGGCAGGTTAGTATGAAAGGGTGAAGATGAATGAGGGATGACCGATTAGTATGAAAGGGGTGAATCATGGATGCAGAGAGAGAGAGAGGGAGCAAAGAAGTTCAAAATAAATCCCTACATAAGATTTCACAGATGCAGACCTACATGTACATGTAGTATGCACAGGTTAATCTGGGCCCCATTTCATAAAACTTGTTATAATTAAAAGTTGCAATATTATAAGCTACAAGCTACTGAAATCCAAGCATCTGACTGGCTGAGAGCAAATTTGTCATAGAAATTTTTCAGTTGTTACTGATAACAAGTTTTATGAAATGGGGGGAGGGGCAGGACCTTGAAGATAATGGCTATGACTATGATATCTAACTCACATTTTTGTTGCAGTTGTCTATTTACACCTGGGTAATGAAAAGAGAAAGTACAAAAATTTAGCAGGTCATTCCAACTTCCAAGCATTATGTTAAGAAATTGAAAACATAGTTTTGAGGAATATGATTTCCAGCAATATTTTCTGGCTTCAGTGTTACTGATCTACGTACATCATAACCCACCCATCTACTACATCCCATTTACATAATTATGGTGTAGATTCTTGTTCACACCTTGATAACTGTTCTTGCAATTTTCTGAAAATATTTAATCAGTGAATATTGTATATCCTCTAGATTACTACCAAGGGCCACTGCCCATACCCTTAAAAAAATCTCTGCTGTCCTCCCTCTATTTTTCTATTTGCTTCCTTCACATATTATTGGTTTTCTTGACCAGTGTTCAGCTTACTCAGTGTTATTCCTTCAAAAGGTTTGTTTTCATTTTCATTCATTAAGATCAGTTACACATTCTTGCCCTGTTGACATGTACTCCAATATTGCATAATCTTCCAAAGATCTAGTTAGGCCCTATTGATCCCCCTCCCTCAAAGCACCCCACAATTCACTCTTGCCTGGATTCATGAATGGGGATGGCTCTTATCGATCTCAGGAGGTGAACGTCCTATTGTGCTTCCACAAAGGCAATTAGAAAGGGGTTGACGTAAATTCTGAAATGGTTGAACATTGTCACAGTTAACCCATTCGTGACAGGAATTATCTAAAGCCTAATTTGATCAGCTTTTATTCTTCAAATTGGCAACACCAACATTTTTATTATATTGCTACATTTTTCTTTTAAAACGTCATATATCTGAAATGAATATAAATTGACAGAAATTATGATGAGAAGTCAAAAAGTTGCCAATTTGCAGGGGAAAACAGTGATTTTAAACCTTCTATCACACTGCCAATTTAAGGATTTTAATGCTTATTTTCCTTTAAAAAAATTTCAGCATCAAACAACAAATATCGACGCAACCAAAATGGGCAGAGTTTGTGTAGAATTTTTTGCTCTTTTTGGTCATGTATTTAGTATGATTTTTAGGGCTCTGCATCAAAAGATATTAGGCCAAACCACAAAATGTGGACCTCTGTCACGAATGGGTTAATCAACCATTTAGTCTTTTTATGTAGACCCTCGATTTTCATAACAGTGCCCGAAATATTCATTTTCATTTAAAAAAGAAAACTTCATAAAACTTCACCGAGTGGTTATAATCACAGTTGACATTAACTTTGATACATGTAGTGCCAGGCACTGGCTGTGAGTGAGTAGCTTTGAAATGAATCATTTTAAACATGTATTTTCTTAAGCATACATTTACTGGAACCTACCAGAGGAGATATGCTGCTTGTATCTCTAGATTTCATTTTTGTGACCATTCTTTCACCTGGAGCTTGCTCTTTCCTTATTATTATTGACTTTACCATTTTTATTCCTTGTCCAGATTATGGCTGTTGTAGAACTGACAATAAAGTGATATGATCTTTATACTTAAAGTTTATTATTCATGGCTTACACTAAGACTAATCGGTTTCTTTGAGATTCCCGATAAAAAGGGGGGGGGGGATGAGGTAGTTATAATTGTATACCTCTATGCAGTCATTGCAAGCTTGAATAGCTGTCATTTCACTTCTATTATGCCGCAACCGGAGGATGTGTTGGAACTTTGGACAGGTGTTTTGTTTAGAATACTCACATCAAAAGCTGAAGGAGAATGCTCACGAGTTCGTTCGACGGGGGGATCCAGAGAAGCGATGCCCATTCAATCAAGCTCGAGTGACACCATTTTAACCCAATGTGGGGAAGAAGAGATACTCATCAGACAAGACGATCATTCATTTGATAAGACTGATTCTTGATGTTACTTCATTGCTTTCCAGAGCGCTTTGGATGCTAACTGATCGCATGATAAGGCAGGCAATGCAGTTGTAAATTCAACATCAAGATTAGCACCCCTGATTAGCACACAACTGTATACTTTTACATCTAGTGTGAATGTGTTGACAATGTTTAGCGAGGGAATAACCAAAGTTGCATAAATAGTCCAGCAGATTGCTTAATTGACAGCAACAATTAGAAGGCAGGGTTGGAAGCATTGTTCAATTAATTCCAGCTTATGTTTACAAAGACGGGAGCTTAGATTTCGTCTCGAGTGTGATGTGACACTAGTAGTTTTTGTCATGCTTATCTGTTTGAGCAAGAGCTACTTATTAACTGTGAGCTCTTCTTCTACTAGATTTTGATGTAAGACTGTCTGATATTGCTTGTTCTGTTGAAGGGACAGAAAACATTGCCCGATTGTTATTTTCATTCAGGACTTGGGATCACTTGGATCGGGAAAGGTAGATGTTTGTTTGCATCTCTGATGTGTATCAATCCTGGTTATGGGCATTGTTTTCAATCTTGATATTCTTCATTCGTACTGCTTGCATGATCCTTTCATCTTTTCATCTGCCTCTGACAAACGACAGTTATCCCAAATTGGTGAGGATGTCTCCAGAAAGCTACTTGAGGAAATGAATAGGCTGGAAGGCATGGAGTAGACACATTCAAAGTTCATTCTGCTTCAGACACAGACAAGGACTCTTTTATGAAGGACAAGAAGAACAAAAAACTATTTCAAGATCTATGTACATGGATTAGCAAAATGGGTTGATAGACATTTGGATAACTCTGTCTTGTGGAGAAAATGGGCCAAAGAAATTCCCTGAACTTTACAAAAGGATTAAATGAATAATCTACGTCTACTGTGTTTTTGTTTTTGATAGTCAATACATCAAGATGAGTTGCCATAGATCTTTGGTAAGCCGAAAGAAGATTTTTTTTTTATGCATTTGTGTTTTGTAGAGGCATGTAATCTTTTTTTCTTATTTGCATACTATTCATGTATAATAACTTCATTATTATTCTTTGAACTATTTTGGTAGGGTTCAATTGAATTATGTTTTGAGAGTCAGAGTTTGTTAGGCCATTTTTCAAACTCTGACTTATTCATTCATTTATTCATTTTATTTTTAGTAGGGAATTGAAGGGGTCTTTGTGCAGTAGACTCCTAATGGTGACAGACCCTGCTTACACTGTAATAGACAAAACGATTTGAATTCTTATACGTATGTCACTGTATACAAGCGATTAAGAAAAGATACACAAATGGAAATATGTTATTTCCAGTACATTTAACTGCATTTACCATGTGAGGAGATAACAAAGAAGGTGCACAATCAAGAGAAGTTAAACACCTGCTATTGCCATGAAGATTAGATAGACATCATAATATTGTAGTAAATTTGCAGTAAGCTTTTGTCCATTATTTCATAATAACTGAGGTACAATTTTACCAGTGGATAAGAATTTAAAGATATATTTGATAATATTTAATTTTTAAATGATTTAATTGTGAAATTTTCTTGCCATTTCAAAGGTGGCGAAATTTTGAATAATGCAGAATATCTACCCACACTTGCAGGTCATGTCGACTTTTAAATCTGTTGACTATTTTTGTTCCTGTGGACCTACACAGGAACCATCCGGTTACTGACGGCATCAAGTTTATTAAATTTCTTTGCTTTACCATCATAAAAAGCCTGCATACACAAGATGCTAAGGTCATAAACTCACAAAAATCCTGAAATCGATAAATCGAAAAGGCAGTTCTGTCACTTTTTCTGAGGATTCTAAGAAATATGCGTTGCATACTGCTGACACACTGATGCTTATTTGTGCAGGGTACTCTTCTGAGCAAAATTCAGTTTATCTTTCATAATTGGATGGTGATCTTCAAGTATATTACTCTGTAATGTGAGTCTAATGAGAGAGGCCATGGTACTCAGGATAAAGCTCCATTTGCACAAATATTTACGTAGAGGAGATCCAGAGTGTTATCAATTCTTGATTACACAAAGTTCAAGTGGTCCATTTTGACCATTTCATATTCAGTGGACTTAAAGTCAGTCCATGTCGTCACCATAAGTGTAAAAATACTGTATATAAAGTTAGTATTATACTGTAAGATTTGTTTACATGCCCCTTAACTTTCAGCCCTTTCCTTTAGTGTGAAAATCATAGCCATATTTCAAGATAAGCAATTGGTTGACAATTTCTTACATGTATGTTAGCACTATGTAATAACAAAACATAAAAGATGTAATCAAAACAAAGAATGGAGAAAACGTAGGCCAGAGTAAAGGTTATGTAAGTTAAGATTCAGATTGGATTTGTATGAATAATTATGTGTAGTTGTGGGCATGTATACAACAGCACTTTGAAGAGGTTCTTTATTTATTTATTTATTTATTTATTCATTTATTTTGCTTACACTTACACATATCTGCATAACTATGGTAACTTAAAAATGATTCAAATCAGCAACATTGATTTGTGTTTCATCTCTCTGATATTAAATCCTCTGAAAGCACTCTGATTGCCAGTTTAGCCTAAAAGTTCACATGCACCTGGCAAAAGCAGTTTTTCTCATATTTTCACAACTGCACTCCTTCCTACCAACTTTTTTCTTGTCAGGATAAACATATCGGGTCTTACTCTCTAGGCTATGTACATCAATTAAAACTCAAACTCAGACATATGATTTATAATGATTACTGATAGTAGATAAATATGAGTTGCAAAATATGTGATGAAAACAGTGATACTATCAGACATGTCAGATGTACTCAGATGTATACTTCTGGGCCAAGCTTTAGGTCAGCATGACTGCAGTTAGGCTTTCACTCTGTTTTTGCTAGGCTACCTAACAAGTCTGGTCCATTTTCCTTCCAATGTAAATGCAAAGTTTTAATGGTTGCCACCCGATTCACTTTTGTTTGTGCCCTACAGGAGGATCTAGAGAGCCATGTCCCCCTCTTTGCTGATCATGAATCCATCAGTGAACTCCTAGAAGGTTCCTCTGCCTTTGGAGGATCGGGCAGAGTCCAGGCAGAGGCACAAGACCCACCCAGGACCAGGACCAGGTTCATGTCCCTAGATGTTACTGGCTCCTCTCCTAGTCCCTTCCTCAGAAGGTCTCTTAGCAACCCAAAGAGGTCCAAACCTAAAGGTAAGAATCTTTTAGATTGTATTTTTTCAAAAGTTTATCAAGTGTTTCAGGTAAATATACTTCAAAGATTGCTTTGGGGATTTTTTTCCTTCTTTAAAAATTATCTAAGATTTCCTTCCTTTAGTTTAGTTGATATGATTGTTTTTATCCATAGGTCTCTTGGAGCTTTCCAGAGCTAAGGCACTCACCATTACTTTTATCTTTATTTTCAAAAGTTCACCTGCAGGACTTCAGTGGGTACCTCAAAAATCAAAATATGTATACTATAAGGAAAAGTCAAGATGGGTCAGTCATATGCTTTGTCATGGATTTTGATGGTATTGGAAATGTTCCCTCAGTATGAACTCAATGAGTTTTTAAGAAATGAACTCAAGGGCAATTTAATACTGTAATATGGCCTGAAAATATGTTCATGCAATATGATTTGACATTTTAATGTATAAAACATTCCAAACAGTGATGCGCAAGGCTATTAAAAATTACCTTAGGCTGATTTCTTAGTCTTTACAGTCACGCAAGTGCAGGAGAGATAATTAGGGATAAGAACAGATTACATGAAAAAGGAATCTATGACTGACTTCACCTCACAGCATATAGGGATAATATTCATATACAAACCAACCAAAGTCAATGAGAAGAGTTGACTCAATAATGCATTGTTAATTGCCAATAAGAATATATTTAATCCAAATTTTCGGGGCCCTCCCCCTTCCTCAGGGATAAAGACGATAATGCAATATGTACAAAAATAATATTCATGATGGACTGAAATATGTAGTGAGGACTCTATCCTAGCTGAGGGCCTTCATTTGGTGCAATGTTCCAACCACGATGCTTTCATCACCCTTTTCACACCTCATATTGTGATACATTGCTCTCTTGTGTTGCTATTTCGCTCTGTAAAGCGTAATGATATAACCTCGGGTAATAAGAACTTTAACCACTGATTCATTCTAGCCTGAAGGCAGGTTTTTAATCAGTGCATGAAAACTGAGACTGTTTAGCTCCCCTCTCTGCTTACATCCTAGTAAAGTGGAGGGAAACCCCTGGAAAGAATCAGAAAAGCTACTGGCAATAACCACCAACATATCATTTTTGTCTCGCCCACCGGAGGTGAAGGCGAGACTAAGGGATCCAAATGGCGTCCGTCCATCGTCCGTCATCCGTTGTCTGTCGTCCGTCAGTCACAAATGTTAAAGTTTACCTACAAGACTCTCTTATGATGCATAACTTGGCAACTGCTGGTCCAAAGGCAACCAAGCTTAGGTGGTAGGTGCACTAGGGGTACCATCATGTTGGGGTGCTGTTGGAGGTCATATAGTGAGGTCAAAGGTCATTTGAGGTCACATTGTTATAGAGTACCTGCAAGACTCTTTTTACATACGTTAAAGTTTACCTGCAAGACTCTTATGATACATAACTTGGTAACTATTGGTCCAATGGCAACCAAACTTGAGTGATAGATGCACTAGGGGTAACATCATATTGTGGTGCTGTCAGAGGTCACATGGTGAGGTCAAAGGTCATTTGAGGTCAAACGTTAGAGTTTACCTGCAAGACTCTTATGACAAAAAACTTTGCAACCGTTGCTCCCTTTTCAACTAAACTTGGGTTATAGATGTACTTGGGGGACTTTCATGTTACAGTGGTATCGGAGGTCACATGCTAAGGTCAAAGGTCATTTTATTTCAAATGTTAAAGTTTACCTGCAAGACTCTCTTATGACACTTAACTTAGCACATGTTGCTGCAATAGCAACCAAATTTGGGTGATAGATGCACTAGGGGTACATTCATGCTATTGTGCCGTCAGGTCACATGGTAAGGTTAAAGGTCATTTTAGGTCAAACATAATACCTGCAAGACTTTCTTGTGACATCAAACTTGGTTAGGGATGTACTTGGGGAAATCTTCGTGTTATTTAGTCACGGGTGGGCGAGACACAATCTAGCTATTGCCTTGTTAAAAAGGCAAAAATCACCTGTCGACACTATACATGTTTGAGGCATTTGACTGGTTAGGAATGAAAGATGTAAGACAAGAAATAATTTCCTATCAAGACCATCATTAATTTTAAATTCACTTCCATGCATGTGTATTCATATACTTTTAAGTTTGTCAACTAATCTACACTTGGAAATATCCCTGCTTGACAGAACTTGAGTAATGCATAAAGCTGATATATTGAAATCAATGTGGTATAATGACATGGAACCCCAAACATATACAGAACAGCAAATCACAGATATAGCTTCATTTCTAATTCATATATTCAACTTGAAATTTTTTATTGTATTTTTACAAAGTTCTGTAAGAAATCATGAATTCAGTAAGAAAGTCTCTATCTTGTGACTGTGTAAAAGGTTGGCAAAACTGGTAATAATAAAGAAAATTCAGCTTCAGAGAAGCTTCAAATCCTTGTTCAAGAACTTTATCAATATTCATAAGATTCTCTGCCTTAAATCCATCACCCAGATGAAACTTGCCTTAAATTTGTCACCTAGATTATTGAAAGGCTGCAAACCTCAGCGTGATATCATTTGACAGCTCAGTCTCAGCTCTCCTCACACTTTTCTCAAAGTGCACTTGTGTTGATGTTAGCCTGTAAAGGAATCATGCTATCGGTGAACATTTATGGTGATATGTAAATATATGAAAATGTTACATACTACCACATGTGGCTGTACTCACATATTTTGCATTCAAACCATTTTTTCCAGAGGCTGTTTAGAGCCAGGAAGTTTTTAATGTGTTTAAAGTGTAGAAGTCAATACCCTTCTTGCTCTAGGCTGACAGTACTTGAAGGATTTTTGATGAATCCATACTGATAGGTTTGTAATCATCTTCAGTAGATTTGGAGTTAATGGAAGTACAATATTCAGTGATTTGCTTTTACGATATGATGTTTACTTCCCCCTCACTCTCTTTCTCTGTGTCTCTTTGCCTTCCAACTCTCTCTGTCTGTCTCTCTCTCTCTTTGCCTTCCAACTCTCTCTGTATCTCTTTCTCTTTGCCTTCCAACTCTCTCTGTCTCTCTGTCTCTGCCTTCCAACTCTCTCTGTCTCTCCTCTTTGCCTTCCAACTCTCTCTGTCTCTCCTTCTCTTTGCCTTCCAACTCTCTCTGTCTCTCTGTCTCTGCCTTCCAACTCTCTCTGTCTCTCCTCTTTGCCTTCCAACTCTCTCTGTCTCTCGGTCTTTGCCTTCCAACTCTCTCTGTCTCTCCTCTTTGCCTTCCAACTCTCTCTGTCTCTCGGTCTTTGCCTTCCAACTCTCTCTGTCTCTCTGTCTCTTTGCCTTCCAACTCTCTCTGTCTCTCTGTCTCTGCCTTCCAACTCTCTCTGTCTCTCTGTCTCTGCCTTCCAACTCTCTCTGTCTCTCTGTCTCTTTGCCTTCCAACTCTCTCTGTCTCTCTGTCTCTGCCTTCCAACTCTCTCTGTCTCTCTGTCTCTGCCTTCCAACTCTCTCTGTCTCTCTGTCTCTTTGCCTTCCAACTCTCTCTGTCTCTCTGTCTCTGCCTTCCAACTCTCTCTGTCTCTCTGTCTTTGCCTTCCAACTCTCTCTCTGTCTCTTTGCCTTCCAACTCTCCCCATCTCTCTCTCTCTCTCTCTCTCACTCTTTCTCCTCCTTTCTCCATCTCTGTCTGGAATCTCTGTCTCCTCTGTCTCCTCTGTCATTGTTTCTTACTTCCTCTCACTTATTTTGCTGATTTCTTTTCTTCTTTGTCGTATTTTGTAATCAGAAACAATATTTCATTTTTTGTTGTTGCAACTTTTCATTCCCTTGTGGTGATGTGTTAGAATCCTTCCTCTTGAATTGCCCTTGCCCTTTGTCCTCTATTTCTCATTCTCTCTTTCTTGGACTCGTTGCCCTCCTTTCTATTCCAGGGCATGTCCTTTGATGTAAATATGCATGATGTTACCATAATTCAGGTACACTGTTACAGGAACTGCCAAGAGGCTACAGAATGCAGGAGCAATTCCAGAACTCTTAATTACATTTAAACTCCATCTTTCAATGCAAGTTAAACATACTCCTTTCAAACAATTCCTCTGTCCACTTTTGAGTCATGCCAAAGTGGAATAAGGAACGAGATTAGTGACAACTGGTGAATTGCTATGAGGCAGGAAGTCCTTTCCTTCGTCTCTCCAGGGCAATTGAAATTAGACTGCACCAAGAATTGATCGATCACATGATTTCCTTATGAAAGCTTTTAAAAATTGTTCTGGTTCTCTAATGAATCCTTTATGTTAGCTTTGTTGTCAGGTTATAGAGCGAGATTGAGGTACAAGTCTTGCCTACCCCTTCTTTCAGTGGCCTGGGATGGTATTCTGAGACTGTTTTAACTCTGTTTTAAGTCTGTTTTAGCAAATCTGTATTCTGAACACCGTTTTATCTCTGTTTTAACTTTTGTTTTAACTTTTGTTTTATCAGTCTAACCACGCATTTTAATTTGCATGCTTGGCGCAAATAAAAGTGCCATATGCAATAACACGGTATTCTGAAGACCGTTTTATCTTCTGTTTTATCTTTTTCCACTGGACAATTCATGCTCATGAGATAAAACAGGGTGGGAGGTGTTTTAACTTTGTATGTGGTATGTCATGGCGGCAATTTTTCTCGCTCATTGTGTTTTTGGTTGCAATGAGGGGGATAACGAGATCCAGTAAACCTTTCTGATATTCCAAAACAACATTTCGAGAGAATTTTTGCCTCGCGTGGATAAATTTGGCAATTGTCTGCGATAATATCAGAGATGATTTGCACAACTAATTCTGTCACGTCATCGCATCAGTTAATTCAAGCAAGAAACTAAGCGCAAATTAATGCGCTCATTTACAACGCGAATATATAAGTTCACGCATTTCACGCACCCCTTCCCCAGGGGGCTGTCTTATTGGCTGGATCATCTTAGAACCATCTCTTACGACTTCCCTATTGGATGATATTTTTGTGGTGGGTGTGGCTTTGTTGACTTACAACACTGTTAAAACAGTTCTCAGAATACCATTTAAAGACTGTTTTAGCGGTGTTGTAAGTCAGTGACTTAAAACAGAAGTTACAACAGAACTTAAAACACAAAAAACAGTGTTCAGAATACCACCCCTGTAGATTAAATTTAAAAAAGCTTTAACCATTTGTAGTTGTTTATAGACACAATCTAGTCAGCAGTATGACCTTTGAAGATTATGAATTTATGTAAATCATACAGTATCCATTTAAATTCCAATGAATGAATGAATTCTATATTTGCAGGTATTTTTTTCCTATCCGTTTTTTTTTTTGGGGGGGGGGTTCTGGATGTAGCCTCCATTGCATTGGATTTTTCAGGAAGGGTTAATTACATGTATTCCTCTTGTGTTATAGACATTTTTCTCTCTTTACCGCCATTCCATATGGCAATTTTTCCTATACCTTTTTTTTTATGAGCTTCTTCTTTTGTTAAATCTAAAAAAATTTGCATTACTGATCTACTCTGCATTATCTGTGTTATTGCCAGTACCTCTAATCTTACAAATGATGACTGCTGTTTTGTGTCAGTTTATAAAGTAAATTAGGTTTCTATTTTCTGTATAAAGTTTGAAGTCCTTGTGATCTGACCACTGATCTGGTATAATTTTCTCAGGGCTTTGTTTTGTCAGAGACCTGGGGTGAAGGTAAAGGTTGTTAATGAGTGGTAGGTTTAGGGTTAGGGTTAGGGTTAGTTGTATTGTTTGGGCCAGAGTTGAATTTAAGAATTTAGGAATTTGTTTAGTGTTAGATTGTCGTAGAGCATCTTTATATAATAATCCAATCTTCTTAAGGACAAGGATGAATTCTGGTAAAGGTCACAACAATATGTGCACTCTTGATTTCTGTGTATGCCATTGTAGAAACATGTCCAAAAAATATCCCCTGAAATGGACTTCTCTCCAAATGCCCCCAAATTTAAGATGTGATGACTAGAAATACTCTAAAACTTTGGAAAGAAGTTTCATGCTCATCTACCGTTTTTCTGTGTGCAGTGGTTTTCACACCATGATGATTTCAAAACACATAGTAAACACTAATGATTATTTACTATAAAATCACCCTTATTTTCTTGCAACTTGCAGACGTTTTCTTTCAGAGTGAAATCACCTGATCAGTTCTCAGCTTTCCCTTTATCACCTTCTTCAATTACCCAAAACCTCTCTGATGAGGTGCAGTAAACCATTTGTATAATGGACTCTGTAATAAACACCATAGTGAGGCCCAGAGTATCATTTCATATTCCTTAGTGGGTTTGTTGCCATGGATGCTAAGGTATTAGTTTATAAATGCAGGGTTGTTTATTTTAGATGGCATGGATTGGAGATCTGTGTCAGCTTTAAAAGCCCTCAGATGAACATTTTCTGCCCTAGATTTAATTACAGTCTCAATGTTGGATTTTATTGATTTTCAGTTCTGTCAGGAAGGATTGTGCCCTCATTACATGTTATACAAAAATTATACAAGAAAATATTGATCAACAGTCATTAAACATATAGGTTTATAATAGTATAAGATACATGTGCTTACTTTTTAAATACATTATTCCTGTAATAGGAGAAAAATAGTTTAGTTGAGATGCTGTATTTGTAGTTTCCTCTCCTAACCCAGGTATTTAATAAAAAGGATGCCATATTTGTATATAGATTTTATTTATTTATTTATTTATTTATTTATTTATTTATTTATTTATTTATTTTATTTATTTATTTATTTATTTTTTTTTTTTTTGGGGGGGTATATTCCTGGAAATGCAGCATCCTGTGAAAAATGCTGCCTGAGCTACGTATAGGTGTAATAATTATTAAAAAGCTTATGAATATATCGTATGATATGCATTAATGAAAAAAGAATGTGTGGGGGGAAAAAAGAATGATTAATCATAACACGCAATCATTTTCAACACCTCTTTAATGCACCTAAAGAATGTCTGAGGCTAGTAGCCCAGGGCAAACTGCAAAAGGCAGTTTTAAATTCATTGAAAACCAAAGGTAAAAAGCAAAAGTGAAGGTGAAAACATGACTTCATGTTGATTTTTCGTAAATCAATGAAATAACCCACTGTATGTCGTGCAAAAGTAATTGAAGTTGTGTGCATTCATAGAATCTAACAATCAATAATCAAAACAAATGCCCCATTTGCTAAAAGACTGTATGATTCAAAGTTAATTAACTGTATATGTCCATCAAGATTTATTGTTAATTTCAGATACAAGTTCTTTCCCCTTCCCTTCCGCTTTTACTTTTCTTTTGTATCTATCATTAGCAAGGGTGTACACTTCGTCTTATATTTAAAAGCATGAAGAGGATTGACTTTTCTTCATTGTATTTGATTCAGATGAAAATGGTTTCTTCCGATGCAATTTTTGCCAATTGAAGAGTTTTGAAATGATTACTAATGAAATAAAGGATTCCCAGCAGGGCTTAACACCACACCAGTCAACCATGTAAGTTAAGTCGCCTGAAATAATTTTCTTTGTCTATGACTTATTGATTTCTTTCTCTGTTGATGTGTGGTATAATATAGCTGAGTTGAATGCTCTTTTAAGGATTAAACTGGTCAGTCAAGTGTTCTAGATGTGTATATAAATTGAAGTATTAAATCAGTTGATTAAAAGGTACAAATTAATAGTTTGCAAGCTAAATAAAAAAAGTTTATATATAAGAACCAATTTTGCACCTTAAAAAAATTTGTGAAGCTGAGTTTAGCCCTGAATCATAATTATTTTTCTGTTTGTGAAAGGGTAACACATTCTTTGTCATAAATAAGAGAAGTCACTATTCAACCATATCAGGGAAAAAATACATGGGGGCTGAGGGCGAATTCGCCCCCGAAATGCCAAAAAGAGCTCCTGAAATTCTCATAGGGTCCAATGTTAGCTGTAATACAGTGTAGAAAATTTGGGCCGGTGGGCTCAAAAAGTAGCCCCGGAAAAAAATTAATTATTTTTTTTCCCTGAACCATATCCTTGGAAAGGAGTTCTAACATTTTGAAGCAAATAAGATGTTTTGAAATTCATATTTAAAAAGTTCCTGGTGATAAATTAGAAAATAATGTTTTGCTGCAATGATGTGAGGAGAGCCAGAAAGCTCTGTTTTAAAGGATACGACTTAACGCAAATGCTGTTCTTGCACTCAGCAGATAGTACATGTATGTGAATGATACAAATAACCTGCATTATCAGCATCAGTCGTGAATCTCAATCTAAGACCATTTTCTGTAGCTACACACTAAATTTCTAAGATGTGAAACAGGGACCAATCCAACAATCAATGAAAATTCTTAATCTAATGGATTTAGAAATCCACGTTATTGATTATAATTTCTTAATCTAATTATGAATTTCTCCCTAATCATAATCCCTAATCAAAGAAATTTAGAATGTAATATAACTGACATAACTGCTGTGAAACTGTAACATTTTGATATCATGCATGATTTTATGAAGTAGGATTCTTGCGCATTTGATGGACATACTCTGCTTAAAGTGGAGAAGCAGGTGAAGGATGTAACCTTCATTTGATGGAGGATAAAAGAAATGTGGTTGGTCTTCCGCATCATAATTCATGCGTAACAAAATAGTTAATCACAGTAGTTAAAGCAATGTCTCTCCGGCATCATTAAAGTTATCGATTCTTTTTCAACTGATTGCTCTTTTTAAGCCACCAAACAGCATCATTCTAGTCTACAGACCCTTGTGAGATGTAGTGCTCTACAGAGTGCCTGAACTGGCAGACTATGGAGACTGCAGTCCATAGGCCCTGTAATTTAGCAAGTCCTGACAAAGATTTGTGCATGTATTGACAAAGCCAGTAGGAACATAGGTTAGGCTTTACTCAAGACACAATATGTTTTGGGAAAGTGTCAAATTGGGGTCTGTGCATGCAGACTATTATTAGTCTAGACCCCAACAGTCATTAACCCAACTGCTGCTGTAGACAATACACTGTAGAGAACCAGTTACATGAATGACATGAGATAACAAGTGAATTAATTCTGCACAGCTGCTTGAGATAAGACCTCCTTCTTTTAGTCACCCAGCAACATGAATAAAATGGAAACAAAATAAAATGTTCACTTGATAAACAGTGCCAGTTTTTATCTCCTGATGGCACGGAAATTGATTCTTTTGCAAAGAGTCAGGAGGGGTATTACCCCATGTAAAAGTTTCATGTTAACAACCTTTTGTCTGTCAACAAATAAAATGAAAGGTTTTATAGATATATAAAATATGCAATTACTGATGATTAGGTTCAAATTATTGTGCAGCCATACTCATGCCATGTTTTGAAGCAGTTAAAAGCAAGTCATTACAGTTCATTAATCAGCATAGGGCCATCTCTTTAAAGCGAAGGTGGTGTCCCCCCCCCCTAATTTTCTCCGAGCAAGTACAAAAATTTGGGGCTTTTGATGGCAAAGTTTAGTGGAAATTTGGTCCAGCTGACTCCTCTCCTATCTCAAGTGATCTTGTGATGCCCCTAAATGAGTTTGTAAGGAAACATACAGTGTTTGTATGACTCAAACATAGCTGGTTTTATAGTGTCAGCCCTAAAACCACGTGTACTGTTTGACAGTAACAAGGAAATGATTATAATTAAATTAAGAGGAGTTAGATCTTCTTGAAATACTGTTAAAATAATGCAACAAGTTGAGATCATGTGATTAGCTTCCACGAAGGTATGCCTGGGTCTTGCTTAACAGTCCGAGTCAGAGTTGTCTCACTGCAGTAAACACCTTATAGATGTCTATATGTCATAGGTGTCTATCTTGATTCATGTCTGTTTATAGACTCAAGTTGGTGCAATGTATCATGTTTAAGGTGTCTTTAAAAAATTATTAATCATATACCTGGAAAAGTTGAAATATATATGATATGCACAAAATTTCCTACATAGTTCATTGATTTTTTTGTACATAAGAACATTTTTTTGTTTTTTTGCAGCAGGCCTTTCAAGATTCTGTAGATTTAGAATAGAAGACAAAGGTTGAGAGTCTTCTTGACATTTCAGTAGATTGCAGTCAGAAGCATTGTCATTTCCTTTCACCTACTTTCATGTTTCCATATTCTTAACTCCAAAAGATAAAGATGCTTTCAGTGAGCATTTATCTTGTGTTCCTTTGCACCTTTAGTGCTCAATATAAGACCGACTCAGTCTCTCTCTCTCTCTCTCCTCTCTCTCTCTCTCTCTCTCTCTCTCTCAGTCTTTCTCTTCCAGTAATATAAGGTGTATTCTTTTCAATTTGAGGGTAATGAAAAATGCATTAGAGTGTTAACATCTTAACCCGTTGGCTACCATTCAATTTTGATATAACACACATTTGCCATAGACTCCAGCCCACGTTATCTCTGGCTAAGTACCCAACGGGTTAGAGCTAGCAGGATTCTTTTCTTAAATTTCTGTTTCTTTTTTTAAAAACCATCCTTGGGAATTCAAGTCCTTTTGTGATATTAAGTTGTAAAAGGAATGTATGTCAGTGATTTTAAACACAAATACTTGATAGATACAACATGAATGGTTGTAGCAAATGGGTGTTACTAACTTATACTTTTCTTTCTTTTTTTTCTTTAAAAAATTAAAGTTAGCTTAAACATATCATTCAATAGAGAATGTGTGGTCAGCCTGGGGTTTGTTCAATTAATTCACTTAGCAAACAACAATTTCTTCCTTATTGTTAGGAGAGAAAAACCTCACAAAGTGATATGATAGATGGAAAGTAGTTCATCCAATTTATCTTTAGGCATATTGTGGGCTGTCTTTAACCTAAACACATCCAACCGCTACTCTTCAATAGAAAATGATAGAGGTATGCGGAGTATCATATCTTTTCAGTGAAATACTATACCAGTGATAGCCTGAAAATATTGAATATTCAAAAGTCTGGGGTAGTGAATGATTTCGACAAACAATACTCTGTTTGAAAAATATCCAGTGTCAGTGTGCAGTATCAGTAACAAAGAAGCAGTCCTGAGGCTTTTTCAGTTCAAGTAGTAAATGATCTTGAAAACTTGTGTTATGTTCCTCTTTTACACTTTTATGTCATAAGAAAATATTTTGTTTTTAGGTGTCTGTGTCACATATATGCTGTAATCATTATGCGGACTCACTTGTATTTATAATCGATCAGTTATTTCAATTTGAGTAAAAATTGTGGGAAAAAATTATTTTAAAACTTCAGAAGAGATGCATTCATTGTCATAATTATATCTGAATACATAATGATGTAACTAATACATAAAGTTGCCCAATGTCTTGACATTCTTGACATTTTTACATAATTTATTTTTTTATTGCATATATTCACGCTGTGATTAAATAAAAAGCATGCTTTCAGTGGGAACATTCTGTAGAGGTTAGGTTCTTTCATAAATATTTGATAAATCAGATTTCCTATTTGAATCTTTGAGGCTTTTATGAACTTGTAAATAAGGCTTGTATTTATGGACATTTATCAGTAGGACTATAATACTGTGGCAAATATTTACTTTAAAAATGAATTGAAATGTGACTTTAATCCTTTTAATTGCTTTGTCCTTATTTATGTTATGTGTTTTTGGTTTGCTGAACTAATCCATTTCAAATTTGGAAATAAATTGAAGAGCCACAAAGCATGGTTGAGTATAGTGAAAAAATGATATGGGGGAGAAAATAGGATGCATCGTGCATCAGTATAATTCCTGATATTTCAGTCTTTTAGAAGAGGCATTTGCATCCTTACTTTGTATGTACATGTACATTGGGTAGAGATACATAATAATATTCTCTTCTTGCATTTATGTACTTTTCAGGTGATTTAGAATAATTATGCTGACTTAAGATTATGCTGACTTTAGCTCTGGCAGGTAGTAATCCCCAGTGTATTCTAAGGATTGGATTCTTCCAGGTACCCAAGAATATCACTTCATAACAAATGGCAAATGTGGAAAATGACTTGCCAAAGGACATACTATATGTAGTAAGCATTATGCCAGGATTGAAATACCTTCCACATTGCTTGTTGAGTATTTTTGAAGTGTCAGGAGTGTAACGCAGCTACAGAGACAAATTACTGTGATTACTACTGATTTTCTCGGGAGAAATAGGCATTGCCGTAAGTAATGGTGACTTTGGGGGTTATCTCACTGTATTCCACATAAATTTGTAGTATTAAATGTCTGGGGAACTTTTTTGTTTTTGTAAGTGAAGAATTTCGAAAAGGATTTAATTCCTTTTGTAATTAAGCTCTTCAGATACACAAGGTTGACGTACATTTAACTGATATTGTCAGCAAAGAGGTAGAGGAGCATTTAGAGCCAGTGTATAATGTATGGAGTTGAAGCTTTTCAGGCTTTTAGTAGGCATTATTTGTTTTGCTTTCCAAGACTGGACAAGTGACAGACATAATTGTTTACTTCTTTTGGTGAAGTGCTGTCTGTTTGCCTTTCTATAGTGTACACTAAGATTCATCACATCATCTGCCATAAGGGCATTACCTCTCTAAGAGATGCTCTGATAATTATAGTAGACACCCTTCTGGCTCTTATGAAATATACCTCTTCTCTATGTTATAGTAAACACCTTTCTTGCTCTTATAAAATATACTTCTATGTTCATTACATGGTTGAAAGCTCCAAGGCATCATTGGGATTGAATGATTCTTGTTTATCTTGCTCTTCTCATCACCTTCATAATCAGTGGATGTTAAGAAGCGATCTGTCAGACAAATGAATTATGGACCCTTTACACACTTCATGGAGTCAATATTCATTTATTATTGTCTGCTGGGGCGGGCCATGCATCGTTTTAATTGGTTGGGGAATTGCTCTGCGCCTGACTGTTTGCTCTCTGCTTAAGATATGAAACTGTTACTTTGTCTCTTTTTTTTTTTTTATAAACTCTCTAAATACTGTGATCAACATATAGTATAAATCTGCTTTCTTTGATGATGATTTTGATTTTTTAACTCGTAGCAATATCCCAGTCCCACTAAGCTTTCCATCTCTTTCATTCTGTGTTGCATAAACCATTTCTCTCTCTCTCTGATTAGCTGTACGTGACTACGTGCATGAACAGACATACTACATGTACATCATTTTAAGTGTATCTTTTCTCTTTCTCCTCATATCTCAGTCTTTTTATTCCTTCTTTTCCTCTCCGGCAGGCTTTATCCATTCCAATTCTGTCTCATATGGTTTTATAATCTTGCTGCGTTCCATTTTTGATATGTACCTGGGAAATCACACTGTAGAGAATTAAGGATGGTAAGCTGATTAGCAATATGGATCAAAGTAATGTGATGTCGTACCTTGATGAGAAATTGGCGCAATACCTGTCAGACTGTGATGAGATGTAGATAATTGGATTTGGACTGTGATGTTGATCATCAGTAGACTCCACCATTTATGTTATTCTCATTTATATCTTCTGTCTAGCTACAGGTGTCAGTCCATTGGCGAAATTCTCTTCTCCGCCTGAACCCTCCTCTTCTTCGGAGCAGGTCTGGGTCATTGATGAGCAGAGGTCTAAGGCCACTGATGAACACCTCACAAGCAGCACCGAGAACAACCTCAACAAACCTCCTAAGCCAACTGCCTCCAATGTGGCTCAGCATCTTTTGACCAGGGGGAGCAGTGAACGCATCAGGGGTGACAGGAGTGCGAGACTTCGGCCCCCGAACATTACCAGCAGGCATCCCAGGAGCTGTTCCGCAGAGAACTTACCTGCGATCCCCAGCAGTAGAAGTGCCATGGAGGACAAGTACGGAATGGAACCGCGTAGCAGTTCAATGAATGACATAGTCAGAATGGCACCTGAGCTGAAGATCCCTGTCATAGGCATTGAGGAAGCTTCTGATCAAGAAGAGGAAAGGGTTGAAGGTGAAAAGATGACATCCAAAGAGGGAGAAGAGTCAAAGTCACCCGTGAGCTCTCCCGCTCTACCAAGATACCTGAATCCAGAGCTTGCTAAGCGATTGTCATTGCCCAATGAAGGGAGCGGTAGTAGCCTTTCTACCAGAACTGGAAGTGACAGTGATCTTAGTTACAGTGGGAGCATTACACCAGATATCAATGAGTACAGGAGGAATGTGGGAGAAAATGGTAAATTTCGTAAAAGCAGGTAAGCTACAATCAATCTCACTTTGTATCATCCCCACTCTTTCGTTCACCTAGATCTTTTTAAATTCTAGTCATTCAAATTTGATTTTATAGTTAGAACTGGTTTATTCATTGTTCATAGGAAGTTGTCAGAACCATCTTCTTCAAGAATAACTAACTCATAACTAATGAACTCATAGGACAATCTTCTCTCTGTCATGTTAATTGAGGTTGGGTCAAGATGAACAGGTAAGCTGTAAGGAGGATCGATTCTTTAATTCAGTTTTTTTCAAATGCCTTAGAAATGTTGATTACTTTAAGTGTAAAAAATATTTTAGCTTATTATGACCTGCGATCTCTGTACTAAATTTAATGTGTGCCCCCTCATGGATACTAGCTCAGCCAAAGA
>CM057153.1:36397661-36589589 GCA_029962745.1 Echinometra lucunter
TGTACAGTAAAACCAAAACCCTCATAGCCACGCCCACAAGCATATTCAGGTAAACAGATCCTCCCGCCCTCTGCTATGCACAAAATGTTTGTAACGAAACAAAGTCAATGCCCGGCGAAGTGAATATAGCAGGCTTAATGAGAGATCATAATTAAAACTCCTCTCTGTTTATTTTTATTGGTGGAAGGTTTTGTTGCAAAATTGTCTGTTGCATTCTATTTTGTAACAAAACGGTTCATGTTCATGAATTCTATGAATAAATAAAGTTTTGAGTGAGCTTTTAACACTTAATTGTGCAGTTTTGGACCAAATAACTTAGTTAACACTTGGCGCCTCATACCCAGTGAGCCGCGACCCGAGTGTTTTCCAGTGCGACGCGACCCAAGTGTTTAGTAAAAGCCTTACAAGCAAGCATATACGAGCTGACCCACAGTGTACCCCATCTTTATTCTAAACCCTGAAGTCCTACAAGGTGTCACATTAAATCTTTTGGTTCCAATGACACATTCTTCAAGTTCTGCCCAAAGCACTATTCATCACATCAAATTTGTCTTTAAAATGTGATGAGATATTATTTGCGGAGACATAAACGTTTAGAATGCCAATATCTACAAATTATGTACAAAAGCACAGGTGCGGGCACAGGTGAAATTTCAGACAGTGATAGTTAGTTTTGCATTTAAATACTAGTTGAAATTACTTGTGAACTGCTTTTTTAAAAAAGAATTCCCTTTAGGAAGTGTCATGATTGCTTGGTACCGGTTTTTCTCTCTGGGTCTAAATACAAACTACCTGTCACTGTCAAACATATTATATCAAAGAACATTTACATTTTCAGTCCACAATTTCTAATCCAGATGTTTAGATATTTATGCTAATGGGAAATAATGCATTTATCACAATGTCAGTGTCTAATAAAATAAGAATTCATGGCATTTGCTACATACTATACTTTCCTTGCAAGATATCACATTCAACAGCATTTTGTCATGCAAAGAAAATGGATAATAACTGTGCCCTAGTTTTTATGATTTTTCTTGGTTTTCTGATTGAACACACACACACTTCTTTCTAGCAGCATTCTATGTGAAAACGAACATGCTGCAATTTTTATTTTCACCTTGTCTGTGAAAGGTCAGCCAGTGTATCACTGCAGAAGACACATATTGAAGGAATGAGTGAGAGTTTATCTCATTGCCTTCAATCATTGAATATCAGCAGGTGTTATTTGGCATCGCATCCTGCTGCCTGCAAAAGTGATTAATATCTCCTCACCGTGTCTCAACAATATACATTTCTCATTACCATGTCTCCAAATGTAAGATATATTTTGTGAGACAGGTTGTTGGCATAAAGGGTATATTAAGTCTAGCTATCAATTGTGTATCTGGCAACATATTTGTTTGAGAGAATAGTAGTTGGTAATCATCAGTTTTCATATTAAGGAAGTAATTGTTTTTCAGTCAAAGTCCGTGAATGAAAATTATTTTTGGAGAGGAGGGGTTTTATCAAAGATTTCACACTTACCTCTGATCTCCACAGCATAAATATTCAAAAACATTCAAATCATCTATTGTATGTGGAGAGAAATGTGATCTATTCATTACCCCCCCACCCCCCCCCCCCCCCCCCCCCCCCCCCCCCCCCCCCCCCCCCCGTAAGTCTACAGATGTCACTGCTTCATTTTAACACTGTATTTTAGGGCATTTCATGATTATAGTCTAATTATTGATCATTGTGTTTGATGTGCTCTTAGAATTTGCTTAAGAATGATAAGCATTTATTTAGTCGGTGCAGGAGCACTGTGGTGTAGTGGTCAAGGATCTCATATGAGAGGTCCTGGGTTTGATCCCCACACAGTGCTTCGTACATCCGTACATGTGTCCCTCTTGACTCAGGTGTATTCAATGGGTACCTGGCATTGCTGGGATGATAATACTTGCAAGGCCCACAGGAAGAGGAGTAGTAACACTGACATGGCTACCCTAGGTAAACAAAATTCAGTTATTATGATTATTGTTGTTGTTGTTGTTATTAATGGAAATAGAGTACAATAACAGAACAAATAAACAAAAATACGATTCATACTGGCTAGGCATTTTTACATCATTCCAGCAAACTTCACATGCTAATTCTCTGTCATAGGAGAAAAGAATTATCAATTCAGCTTGAATCAAAGAACGTGATTTGACTTGGTTGAGAGGACTGGTGTCATTTTGCTAGCAGCAAGGATGAAAGAATGACTTAAATAAGCATCTTAGTTTCAGTGGCGTTGCAGCTGTTTTATGTTGGTGTTGTTTGATTTAAGAAATCAATATGAATAGTGATGCAGGTGAGGACAGGAAAGGGGTAGAAACTTAATGATTAAAGAACTCAAAGTAATGAACAAGGAAGATTAAATGTAATGATAGAGAGAGAAAGGTGGATTGCAGGAATTCACCAGGAATGATAGTAACAGATGCATGAAACTTCACATTCATCTATTTAGAGATGGGAAAATAGATTAAGGCTTGAATTGTAGTCAGCACAGCAGAAAAGATTGATGAGGATATGTCCAAACAAGAAAGAGAGACGAAAAGAGAGAGCTAATAAAAAAAGATGATATGACTCTTTATGGGAGCACAGAAATATGACCATGTCTGGGTCTGTGACTGGAATAGGTAGAGGCTTGGAAGACAGGATAGAGAAAGAGAGAATGAGAGAGAGAGAGAGGGGGAGAGAGAGAGAGAGAGAAAGGAAAGGGAGACAGAGATAGAGAAAGAGCGGAGATAGAGCTTAGGAGAGACTGACAGAGCCATAGTTTTGCTTTCAGTGGTAGATATGAAGTAAGGGTCTTTAATGTATGTACTTACATGTAGGTAATGGGTTCAAGCCTTTCAAACTCTCATTTGATTGCATAAATTGGATCCTCTGCCAAAGGAAAGAAATCAAGACATGGAGGCTCACAAATACTTTTTATATATCTCCCCCTGAAAGCAATGATCCTAGAGTTCTGTCTGTTCACAGCTCTATGTTGAGATGTTGTACTTACCTCCAGCAATGAATAATAACATAGCCATATGCCCTTTGTGTGACATTATGATAAGGATTCTCCCACTTGCTTGCGGGAATCTTATAACTTGAGTAATGATACGTGTAGTGAGGAACATTCAGTATGAAATGCTACATCAGTGGAAATCCAGTTGAATGAATGAATGTAAGCTGAAAAGGCATAACATGTTTGTGCAGTAAGTACTGTAGTATCTCCAGCAGATTATTTTGTATCTTTAGGATCAATGCTTACAGGAAATTAATGAAGTTAAGGCATCTTTTCTTTATGTTGTTGTGCGAAAGAATGTGTACGAAACGTAAAATGGAAAATTATTGAAAGTCAAATTTTTCAAACAATGATAATTTATAGGAATTTATGGGTAGCATGTAGACCTTGTAAATTGCTATACAATCTTTTTGTGGCATGATCTTTGCTAAAATTCTATTTCAATATGTCAAAGTAGACATTTTAATTTTCGCATTTCTGTATTTTGCGTTCCGGACGCTTTCTTTCCCACAACGACATAAAGATAAAACACCTAATTCATGTCTATATTTAACCATTTTTAGTAATATGTATAGAAAATGTAACATGAAAAATACAAGATAATAAGATGGTGGCCCTGATTTGGATCATGCTGACAAATGATCATGCTGACATTCTCCTGAGCTGACTGACCAAAGTGACAGAGGCATGATGGAAAATTTAGACACTCATCTTGCTTCTGGCTCTCTGGTGGTTTCAATGTCCTGAACACCTGACTTACAATTACCCTTAGAGAGTATATAGAGAGACTTTGAACATTGATTACTGGTGTAATGTTGATGTTATTGATTCCATGCTTAGGAAAGTTTAGTGAGGGACATTCGAGGTATTTTTAAATGGAACATCTGCAGCTATGTGTATTTGAGAAATCTAGAAGCTGCATGTGTTCAAAGAAATATGTTTAAATGTACGTAGATCCAGTATGTCTAATCAATGTGTAATAACATGTGGAGGGAAAATGCGGGGGGGGGGGGGGGGGGGGGGGGGAGGGGGAGGGGGAGGAAGAGGGGAGGGGGCTCTTGGTTTCCAGGAGGGTTTAAAGTGCAATTTAAAACACGCAAATGAATGAGTGCAAGGCCTGGGGGGGGGGGGCACTCGACCCAAAAAGTGACGGGGATGTGCCGCGGGCGAGATAAAAAAACAGGGACTTTGGAACCGACTTATTGTGAAAAGGAGGGTCTTCGGAACGACAAATGTTTGGGGGGGAGGGGGGGGAGGGGGAGGAAGAGGGGAGGGGGCTCTTGGTTTCCAGGAGGGTTTAAAGTGCATTTTAAAACACGCAAATGAATGAGTGCAAGGCCTGGGGGGGGGGGGGGGGGCACTCGACCCAAAAAGTGACGGGGATGTGCCACGGGCGAGACAAAAAAACAGGGACTTTGGAACCGACTTATTGTGAAAAGGAGGGTCTTCGGAACGACAAATGTTTGTGAAAACGTGGGTCTTTGGAACAGTTCGCCTGCATGTGAGTGCGTATATATCCCTATGGAACAGGCATGCAGCTAGCCTGGCGGCACGGGCGCCAGGTGCGCTCTCGCGCGGAGGCGATGGTCGGACAGCGTGTGCTGGCTGGCCTACGAGCGGGCCGCCTTTCACCAAAAATGAAGCTCAAGCAATGCGGCCGGAACGGCGAAACGAAAAACATGCTGCTTTGGAACGGATTTCTTTCTTCTCGATAAGAAGAAAATGCTGTGCTTTGGAACGGAAATCGACGTCTGAAAAATGGGGTCGTCAAAGCGGCACGTCCACCTATATGCGAGTGCCCCCCCCCCCCCCCCCACCACTCCCCCGGTGCAAGGCAAAAACCCCTGGAGTTTCTCCCCTCATATCTGATCAAGCCTTTAGTTTTTAAGGAATTTTTTTTTCTGGAGTGGAAGGGGAGGGGTACATAAATTTGTAGGACTCCTGCATTTTTTATCCCCTTGGGAAATCATATGGGCAATAAAACATGGGATGAATGAAGGATACAAGTTGAATGAAACCTTTCAGCTTTACTCTTTTGTAGTACTCTGATTTAGACAGAAGAAGTTGATCTGAGTCTTCTCATGGTTAAGATTGAAATCATTTTGACACACTGTATAAATCTCTGTCAGTAGTAATAGTTTCAAAATCTTGGGGAATTCCGAATTATAAAGCAATGTCCACATCTTTTAAGGGCAAGTTTAACATTAATGTCCCAGAGTAACGACTACAAAACAGGACACTGATTTGAGTGATCTTGGCAATTGTAGGACATTAAGTTGATAGCCTTATTGGAGTGTGAATATGCTTTGAATATTGAGTAGAATATCAAATTTTCATATCATTTTGTTAAGGATTTAAATTCATTTTAATTGGAAGTACTTAACAAAACTTCCCTAAATGTAAAATAAAAATTCCTACTCTTTATTTTCTAGCATGATACTCAGTAGTTTTGACCAAGTATTTTCACATACCCCTTTGCACCTATTCTGATCGATGCACTTCTCAAACATTTTTTTTTTTCATGGTAGATCTTTAAAAATTATTATTGAAAATTAGAGGTCCAGTCCTCTGTGCTGCTGAATCATGCCAACAGCATCAGGTAAACCTCCGGGAGTAGAAATGAGAGGTGGAAAATTGGCTTCTGCCTTGCAACTAATACTGCCATGATTGATTAGAGAGGAATGCTGTGGTGGTGGTGGGGGGGGGGGGGTAGGCTCTTGTAAAGAATGTGAACCTTCAATGGAAGACGGTACTGCTTCAAACTCCTATGCTCCATTCATTCTGATGGGGGCATTTTAAAGTGAATGATCCAGTCTTTCTTATTGCTGTATTCCACCATTTCAACCAATAGCAGAGGAGAGCTATCTTAAGGGCAAATTTAGCCAGCTTTCCCCCCTCACATTGGCAATTTTTTCTTTTTTCTCTCCTGCATAGTGTGCGTGAAACAGAAGTATATATGAACAAATAACGGCAAATTTCAACAACAACCAAAATATGTTACTTAAGTATTGATTATATATTTTTCACTCTGTTGCCAATTTAGAGACTTTAATGAGTAGTTGAAATCAAATCGCTTCTATTCAAGAACGACTAGACGTACTGCATTGTTTATGGACTCAAATTTTTAAATTCCTTTATCTCTTTCTGCTCATGTATACTGTGAAATTCAGCCCCACATTCTGGATCCAAAAATACTGCAGAAGTGTCACAGAATGGAGACACTGTACTGCTATATTCAGACTGTCTTAATTTTTTATTTTAAATTTCACTGTGGTAGATGCCTAAATCAGGTGAATTTGAACCTTTTCACAATGAGAACTGGGTACTTTCTGTGTTTATGCCTATGGTAATGAGAGAATTGCAAAGATGTTTAAGTACAGTATACAGTACACTGTGCTGTATGTTAGATGAAGAATGTGATCTAGATATCAAATCAAGAATCATGTATATGAATTAGCCATGGGATTCATGGTAGAGTGAGTGTGACGTTTGATTTATGACAATATTATCTTTCGTGGATCCTCAGGGTTAGATGCGAGAGTTATGGTTGGTGGGAACGAGTAATGATGTTCTACAAACAGACTTGTGACATAAGATGTCCATCATGGTTCTGTAGAATGTTAAAGTACAGTATACAGTACACTGCGCTGTATGTTTCTGAAATTGATTAGCTGTGTATTTGTATTCCCCCCCCCCCCTCCCTCCAAACAGACCTCACTTTCTCAACCACCATCATGATATCCATGCCAGAAACACTTTCATATATTGATGCCTTGTAATAATCAATGGTTCTGTTGTATGGTTTGCTGTAAAAACATCAAGTGTTACACCTCCATTCTAAAAAGCTGATATGTAAGATTTAGAATGGTAGAAAATTAACCTTTTAAATTGTAATGTGTTTTTCTGTCATCTTTCTAGACATGTTTCTTTTTCCCCTTTGTTTAGTTGATACTTTGCTGTGTGATTTTGTTCATGTTTTGCGGACAATGGATGCATGGGATTTGCTTTATTCTGGTTCAACCGTGATTTGATGTCAAGTACCTGTTTCATCTTTTCACGTCTCATTGACTTTATTTAATATACAAGATTATTAAGGTGACTAATGATGATCTTTTTACCAGCTGTTTTTACCAACTGGAATCATACTGATGACCATGCATTAATATAACATCACACTGGACAGACAGGTTCCTGTTGTTGCCTTTTTTATAATAACTCAAGTAATATACATCATTCTAACCTTTAAATTGTTTCAAGATATCTTTTGTGTTTGTTTTTGTTGATCCATCATGATTTTATTTAATATGCTTTTCAGGCATATTCACAACAGTTGATGTATTTGGTGTAATATTATTTCAAATGCATGCTAGTTGGAGAAGATAGTTGTTGAGGCTTCTTAATTTGCCTTGATGTTGGAACTCATAACTGTCCGAATCTGATATTACTCATCAGTTGTTACTTGATATTACTTCATATTAATTCTTGTGTAAGAGAGTTATGGCCTTGGCCAAGAAGTTGCTTACATGTAGTTCCAGGAAACCTTTGTTTTTAACAACATTCAATCTATTTATGGCTGCCTCAGTCATCCCTGCCTCAATCATGCGATGCTGAATCACGAAACACAGGTTCCTAACATGGAGTTGTTTTTTAATTCATACTGGCTTTGTTTCAAAGATATATGGAGTGTATACACATTTTGATTAACATTTTAAGAAGAGAGATAATTTGCTTTATGATTATTATGTGAATTATGTATACACCTTTTTGAAGAAAAAAGTAAAGAATGGAAGAAGAAGAAGAAAAGAAAAAGAAGAAGAAGAAGATGAAGAAGAAGAGGTACTTGGCAGTGGTCATTTCAACAGCAACATAGCAGTACAGTAGCAGAAGTAGAGATTGCATGCCTATTACATCATAGCTGCATGATTCAAAATTTCAAAGACTATTAGGCAATATGATCTTATTTATGCAAATCATCTGCCGAGAGCTTAGAGATTGTAGTCAGTTTGACAATTTGCAAACCTAGAAAAGTTCTTTCCGTTGAAGTTTTTTCATTGATTTAGGTTCCTACGTGGTTTATGAATATTTTCAGCTTGGTTGCCCAAACAGCAACTTTAAGCAATTTGCATAATTTGCATAAATGTATATGAATACAGGATATGCCAAGCAAGACAACTGACACAGAATGTGTAAACTGAACTCTGTACGCATTGTGTATGTGCGGTGATACAGAACATTAATAGCATTGTCAATCTCTTGAATTCACCCTGTGATAATGACAATGAAATGAAAAGGGGTACACTGATGTGTATACTTCCATAAAATAGGGGGGTTTGTAGGAATGTTGAATAAAGTTTAAACATATGTTTGCAATTACAGGTCAGGGTTTAGTATATATCAAGGATATGTCAACTTCGTTATCTATAATGACTGAAAACTGAGTCTTATGCATTCATAAAGAATGGTACTAACAGTGGTTTATACTTCCTTTAGGCCTATCTTTTAAAAAAAATGTTTACTACAGTCATATTCTAGTAGGACTTAAGTAGCGTTCATGCACAGAATCACATATCAGTGGGAAAGTGTTTGGGCTCTATAGATAGCATTTTAACAAAAATACAAAGTCTTATAATTGAATAGATACACATCATTAGGCCCCCTATATGATTGCAACAATCATATCACATTAAAAAAAAAAAAATCTTTTTAAAATGTACAATTGAATTGGAAACATACTTGTGGTTTTCAGGTGTTCAAATAACGTTAATTTAATCCATATGGCTAACATTACATGAAGATGTACCCAAAAAGAAACTAAAACAATACAAGAAGGCTGCCAACCTGCTTGCGCACATTATTACCGCCATTCATTAGGAGCAGGTCTATCCAGTGCAAAAAATACACTCACAGTTGTTCACAGATAAGCAAGTTGATAATAGTACAAAAGTGTGATTTCTAATTGTAAGAAAAAAAATAATGCTGAAACAGGGGTGGCGCCGGTGTATTTTGATAGGGGGGGGGGCAAAATGACCCATAGGTGAATTTATTGATGTTTTCAATGAACAAACACGGGTATTATACAGTTGCAAGCCCCTGGCCTCTCTTTCCCCTCCGTCTTCTTTCTTCTTCCTCCTCCTTTTTTTGTCTTTTCTCCTCTTTTTTTCCCCCCTTTTTTATCACTTGAGAAATCATAGGGGGCATTCGCCCCCTGCCCACCCCCAACCCCCGTCCTCTGTAGTACTGCCCCTGCACTTAAATGATTTCCATGTCCCACAAACCCCAGTTGGATGTACATCCATCTGTATTAAGGTTGTTTCGTTTTATTACAGGTTGCATTCACGAGATGGGCAACACTATTAGAGTTCCGTATCAGCGCACATACACAATTCAGTTTGAATATTCTGTCAGGGCTGTCAACATTGGATAATAGTTGAGAGTGAGATTATACGAGAAGCGAAGCCACCAAGCCCAAGCCCAAGCGAGGGAGTGGGGGAGGGTGTGGGAGGGGGCAACGCCCCTCCCACGGTGTGGAGCCTTTTTTATTTTTCAAGGTGAAATGTGTGATCTGGTGCACACTTTATAGAGTATTTTAACATATACCTAAAGGCATTATGAAGAGAGAAAATTACATAATTTTACATGCAAAGAAAATGATAAACACGGAATACCCACTTGTTGAAAAATGCCAACCATGTCTTTATTTGGTTCCCTTCTCTGTTTGACCCAGGTTTTGGATGTAGTTACTCTTGGATGCAGATGATGGGAAGATGCAACAAGCAAGCATCCAAACAGAGAATTTATTGTATCAAGCCTTCTCTGTTGCCATCTTCATTGTCATTATGGCTGAAAGTGTTCCATATGAACATAAAGAATTCATGTGTTGTGCGTAAACGGTATGGTACGGGCCGGTCATGTCAGGGTATCAATGCATTATAATATAGCCTAGCCCCGCTAGGCGTGGATCAGATCTTACCATAGAGATCCTATGAATTAATCGCTGTGGATCTACATACACACGCGCTCGAAATGAGATCGAGGGCTTTCGACAAAAGGCGGGAAAACTTTCACAAGTTTTTCAGTGCTTCCTAAATTCTTGAGTTGGTCGCTGTTTTATTGAAATCTATCATTTTTTATTATTATATTTAGTTATTTCAGATTCGTGCGTGAGAAATTTCATGATTAGCGTGAGAGCGTGAGAAATGGGTGAAATGCGTGAGTCTTACGCTCAATGCGTGAGTGTTGGCAGCCCTGATTCTGTGTAAGTTGTCTTTGCATTGTACAACCTGTATGCATACAGATTTATGCAAATTATGCAAATTGCTCAAAGTTTCTGTTTGGGCAACCAAGCTGAAAATGTTCATAGACCACATAAGATCATAAATCAGCCAAAATACTTCAACGGAAAGAACTTTTCTAGGTTACACTGTTAGCTAAATAGGACGTCAAACTGACTTGCTTGATAAACATTATGTTATGCTTGTTATGCTCGCAGCTGTAATTTTTGCAGGATGCGCTCTATACCATTTTATCACACTTCTTACAGTATTTTTCCAGTGTTAAAATCAGAATTTTATTGCTAAACAAGACCTAAACTATAATACGGCATGAACAAATTTGTACTACAAATTAAGTAGTGCAACCTGATCAGTTCATCAACCAGAATCAATTGTGATTTCTAGGTAACCTGGTCCATATCACAGTGTATAATTTAATTGTTTGGTTTTTATTATTAAGAAGTTGCCTCATCACCTTGGCAACTGAATGGACACAGAGCTCTACAGGAAAGCAGAAAAAATGGATGTGACAATTAACTTCATGATAAGAAAAAAATTTCTGGAGGTATCTGGGAATTACTGTAGCACTTTCTGAGGCGTTAGAAAAGTGAGGAAAATGAAGGTGACGGGGTGGGGGGGGGGGGGGTTAAGATGCTCTTATCTCATTTCGTAAATTTCTAATACTTCAAAGAAAATTGCACCTCCTTTATTGCACCTGTTAGTGGGCAGTCATCTGGGAAAGGAGTAAGTATTTAGATAATGATCTCAGATTTCAAATTTCCTGTACTTCCTAGAAAGCTAGTAAGCATGTGACCTGCTAGATGAATCAACCCATCTGGAGATTATTGGTCAATTTATTATTGGTCATTTTTGGGTCACTCATTTGGTTTTCAGGGGACTGATCAATCTCAGGACTGATCAATCTCATTTGCTCTAAACATGGATTTAACCTTTAACGATTAACACCATGGGACCCAGTACACTGTAATAGGATCCACGGTATGAAACTTAAAGCTGCAATGTTATCTGAATTGCATTTCAAAGGTTGCCCGACAGAGGGGAATGAGCGCCCTTGACCGTCAAGGGAACAAACAGAGATGTGGTCAAATATTGAGATATTTTAAGAAATCTATGAATAATTACTACAAGAAATTTCTTGAAGTAATTATTTATAGATTTCTTAAATATCTCAATATCTGACTGCATGTCTCTTCATTCCTTTGTTGTTCAAGGGCGCTCGTTCCCTTCTGCTGGGCAACCGACAATTTGTAGATAAGGTAAATTTGTAAAATAAGGTAAACACAACTATGTTTTCTTTTTGCATTTACACGTTTGTTCATATGTTATGAATATACACATTCTAAAATTGAGCTCTCCAAAGCAGAATATCCCCTTACCTTCTTCCAATTAACCTGTTGAATACTATGCCTGAGGTAACTCAGGCTTGGGTCTGTGAAAAATGCATGTTACTGTATAAGCCAATATTTTCGCGTACAGATAGTTTTGTGAATCACAGGCTCACAGACATTTTCGCAAGTTGTTGTTTTCACGAGCGCAAGAGCATTAGCAAGATGGGACTTGCAGTAAACTTATTTGTACGTGAAAGAGCCATATCGGCAGATCCGGAGGATTTCTTTTTTTTATTATTTTTTGCCAATACTATCACACTCGTAGCTTGCGATAAACAAAAAATGGCATCATAAAACCCCTGATTTCTTGATTTATAACACGTTTTCGGCGACTCTCTTTCTTACCACCTAAAGCCCCGCATGCCTTTCAAAAATGGCACCAATTCCACATTTTTGGTAGCAGAATTTGGCTTCTTATAGGGGTTTTTGGAGGTGACTACGGAACTAACTTGCAGTGAGTGACAATTTCTCTGTGTGTTGTACACATGGAGGACTGCTGCACTTTCCGCATAGTGCATGGCAATGGCAACAATGTGCGGATGACGAGAGCTAAAGCAAACGTGCAGATATTTTCGCGTGTTGTTAAATTCGCGATAGGTGTGTGATTCGTGAAAATACAACCACCGCGAAAATTTCAGCTCGTACAGTATATCAAAATTAAATCGTTCTCAATGGGTTAAATACATGTAGGTACTATCTCCATCAGTTTTCCATTTTTGTTGTGCATTTATTGGTTTGTCCAAATAATCAGTGTACTATACGATTTCTAGAATATAAAGGTGCTTTCACACATGTGTTAACACACTGTCTCGACACACTTTTTTGTCTTCATACAATATGATAATGAACGCACATTAATGCATCAACTCTTTAATAAGAGAGCATATTGTCAAAACTTGCGCAAACAATCTCATGGCAACAATTTTGCGCTAACTTTTTAGAAATTTGATTGGTGCGCATTTTTTTGTATCTAGGCAGCAAACTAAAATGTGTCCTGCCTCGGCGACATTTTTTGTCGCTCTATACCCCATAGGCTTGTACACAAAAAGTGTGTCGAGACAGTGTGTTAACACACTGTCGCATCATGTGTGAAAGCACCTTAACTCTTCAAAGGAGAATTATTTTTATCTCCTTGTACTGTAGGCTTTTTCCAATTAAATAGGCTCTGTCCCCCGGCCCCAAAGACAAAATTGATACTGATGGTTATTAAAAGCCATGCAAGCTGTAACATTTTGTAACATTTTTAAAAGAAGAACAGGACAAAATAAGAAATAATAAAATAAATGAAGGGGGAGCATGTGCTATACTCACCTCTGAAAACTAGGTAATGATCAAGATGTTTACCAATTTGAAGGTATTGGTTAGCATTATTACAATTTTTAAGAAATCTCATTTTGTTACTTGAAAATGGGATAAACATAAGGGTTCCAATTAAATAGGCTCTGTCCCCCGGCCCCAAAGACAAAATTGATACTGATGGTTATTAAAAGCCATGCAAGCTGTAACATTTTGTAACATTTTTAAAAGAAGAACAGGACAAAATAAGAAATAATAAAATAAATGAAGGGGGAGCATGTGCTATACTCACCTCTGAAAACTAGGTTATGTTCAAGATGTTTAGCAATTTAAAGGTATTGGTTAACATTATTATAATTTTTAAGAAATCTCATTTTGTTACTTGAAAATGGGATAAACATAAGGGTTCCAATTAAATGGGCTCTGTCCCCCGGCCCCAAAGACAAAATTGATACTGATGGTTATTAAAAGCCATGCAAGCTGTAACATTTTGTAACATTTTTAAAAGAAGAACAGGACAAAATAAGAAATGATAAAATAAATGAAGGGGGAGCATGTGCTATACTGACCTCTGAAAAGTAGGTAATGATCAAGATGTTTACCAATTTAAAGGCATTGGTTAGCATTATATTTTTTAAGAAATCTCATTTTGTTACTTGAAAATGGGATAAACATAAGGGTTATAGTGTAAAAATACCAGTCTGAAAGTTTCAGAGTATGATATCCACCGGAAGTATTTTTAAATATTAGAAATGTGAACCAATGTTTGAGAAATATACAAAGGTCAGTTGCACAGACTAGACTTAAGTGCGCATGCGTGCATGGCTCACCGGACGGTACTGTGTGTATTGGCGAATCGCGCAGCGGGAGGCAGATAACGGTATTTTTTAATTCAAGCAAAACGGTCCTCTTGTTTATTGTCTCTGAGTCGAAAAATAATAAAATCGCTGTTTGCGTCCACCTTACAGTTCTTCATTCCAAATTATGGTTGGTTTCAGGGTTTTTGAGTACAAATACACATGTTTCATCTTAGTTTGAGAATTTTTTAAATTGGCTGCTCATAAAGTTAGCCAATGCCTTTAACCTTTTCACGTCATTTCCAAACCTTTAGAATACTAGAATAGAATATACTGACTCATGTGGATCACGACATGAGGGACAAAAGGGTAGGAGCTACCGCATGTATGTTGTTTGGTTATAAATGAACATGATCGTGGCCTCGCGTGAGTTGGGCGGCCTCCAACCTTAAACTACCAAAGGAACAACAAGTACTTTTTAAGCCAAATAAAGAAAGGGCAAGGCCACAGTAAACATGAATCATTATTTGTTATGAAATGTTAACAAATTCTATGACAGGATATGTTACAGGAAATGTTTTGTTTTATGGCCAGTACACCGTTTTTTTGTAAATATATCTAAACATGTGAAAATATGCTCTGGATTAGAAGCAGTTTCCTAATGAAAAAATCTAAGCAGATTGTGTTTAAAAAAAAAAAAAACTGTTTAAAAGTTCTCAGAGGAAATGCCACTCTTAGCATACAATAGCAGATCCATAGACACTGCCAAGAACACAAAAGGAAAAAAAAAAAGGAGTCATTTTCACAAGTATTTAAATTTTGAACAACATCCAATTGGTGTGGTACTTCAGAAAAATAGTTGGAGCTCTGTCTCACTACAGATGTTTTAGCCACAGCTAAATGTATTGTTATTTATTCATCGTTATTCAACCACACATTCCTAGGTTTGCCTTGTGGTCAACTCTACCAGATTGGTATACTGAATCTTTATCTTTACAAATATTATCTTGTTTTCCAAGTCAGTCTTTCATAATGGTTGTTCAGTCACAGTAGCATGGAAAATATTGGCTTATACTTGCTGGTGAGAAGAGCAAAAATTATTTATCTACACTCCTAAGTTATGTTCACATGACTGTTCCTAAACTTACTTGAAGTTTAAAAAGCTCGAGGTTATCAGAGCTGCATGAGGCTAGGCAAGTTGTTTTTTCTTCGAAATGGAGATAAAAAATTACAGGAAAAGAATTCAATAGTACAATAAAAGAGAGAAGAAATGGATAACTTATTGGTGAATTTTACTAGATTGCACAAATTGCAAGCCAACAAGAAGCAATTCTGTTTTATTGCATAAAATCGCACAGACACAACAAAGGTTTTCTTTTAAGTAGCAAGTTAATCACCCTTAATTTCATTGTGTTTTGCTCTGTAATTGTGATATTGATGCTGAAAACACAGGGCATTGCAAGAGCACTTTGCCAGTAGATGCTCAGAAATAATTTCTTTAAGGAGCAAAATAATTCGATAAAATATCATGGATTTTAGCATTTGTGCTATATGACCCATAAGATATTTCAAATTTGCCAATATGAATTTTTTAAATGGAGGAGGGGGAGAGATCACATCCCCATCATGTGTTCCCCCAGTGAAAATGTGCTTTCCATGCAGGTAATACTATTTACTAACTAGAATGCGATGGCTGGCCTGAAGTTCAGTGATGCGATTTCAAAGAATTAATGAGCTGTGCTGTCATTTTCAATTTGCTGCATCTCATACATGCTTTCAGCAACATTTAATAGAGCTCTGTATTTTTTTTTTGCTGTATTCTCAATCCTTATTTCTCTTTTTCTTTCTCTGCCTCTCTGCCTCTCTCTCTCTCTCTCTCCCTCTCTTTTTCACCCATTCTCTCTCTGTCACTCTCTCCCATGCCTCAGTCTTTGTGCTCTCTGAATTCATTCTCTCTCTTTTTCTCTCCCTCCACTCTCCTCTCTTGCCTTTTGCCCTTGCTTTGTGTCATTCCATTTTCTACCTGTCATTTGCAACTTTCTATCTAACCCATTTTCTGTATGTTTATATTTTCTTGAAGTATCTTTAAAGTTTCTGTCTTTTGTTTATTTTGACTTGTATAACAGTGTTTCTCATGATGTGAGCACCTTTTCTATCCTCTTTATATATATTATATTGATTTTTGTACTTGGTCTCTTTCTTGCTCTACCTATACTTCTTTCAGTACATGTCTTTTTCATTTCCATCGTACATAGTAAATGTGTCAAATGTATGAACACAATGATGTTTCTATTCACTTCTTTTGAAATAACATGAAGAGTGACAAGGGTTGTTATTTCCCGGTCCCTAATCCATTTTTTAAAAATACTGTTATTTTTTGTTATTACATCGGTACATGCATGAATATAAATCCTCATTTTGTTTTCATAACATAATTTGATAACGTACATATATTCACACAAATCAGTTAGCAAAGAAGAAAGAAAATGGATTGGAATCTGTTATGAAACAACATACAACAAGCCAGGGACCCCTCCCCCCCCCCCTATTTTTTTTTTCAACCATACATGAAGTCCAGCCTTTGTTATGTGTCCACTAATGACTAATCTGTTCCACTCAGTAACCATTCAATCTTTTGTGATATAGAGGTCTAGCGCCATCTATAGGCTGAAACATGATAACAATTCCCTCTGGATTTTGTATCCTCGTAGCTATAACTGTAATGCCTCCGCCCACCAGATGTGGTGCCGGAGGCATTATTTCCTATGGTTTTAGCAGTGCTAGCAGGAATATGTTTTTTTTTTTTTCTGGATTAGGAATGCAGACCAAAGACAGGAAACTCATGAGGTTTTTGTGTAATTTGGTTTTACAGGGCATTGCAAGTTGCTTGAAGGAAGTGGAAAGTGGAAACTGATTGGTGATATTTGGTCAAAGTCAGAAACAATAAAAACTTGTGAATTGTGAAGTATTCTAATTTATATACATATATGAAATTCAAATAGGTGAATTGGATAATTTCATCAAGATCTTCAGATTATCAACCTCACTTTGTTAATTTCTCCCCACAAAAAAGACTGCATATATTTGTAACTAAGATAAATCTTTTGCGTTTGATATTTTTTCATGATATAGCTAGCTTAGTACAGCCCTAAGGGACAGGATGTCTGGAAGAGAACTAGAATTTCATTAGATTTCAAGTTTCACCCGTTTATTTCCCTGACATTTTTCTGGGTTTTTTCCCCACTCAATTCATCCTGATAGAAAGGTTTGAATTATGATTTACCGCATCTTTTGTCCATTTGTATATTTTATTAGCCAAGAAATATAGAATATTAACAGTGGATTTTCAAAGATAAGAAAATTATGAAAAACAAATAAGAAATTGCTTTTTAATGACCTTTATTATCCAGATATTTTTACATTCTGGCCCATTTCTGTTTTACTTCCTCCAGAAAATATGGAGACAAAGGTATGCTAAATTCTTTTTCTGTTGAATTGAATAGTGCAGAATGAAGAAGTATAGGGAAGGGGAGGGAGGGAGGAAACATCAGATCAGTAACCACATATAAACTCTAGTGTTTTTGAGCAACTCCCAATTTTAGGGTCCATGAAAAAAAAAATCAAATTACATGCCCCTTTAAGAAGAAAAAAAAAGTGACAGAAAATGCCACATTCAATTTAACCCATTACACTATTGTAAGGAAGTGGGTAATCCCTGTATGAAACCTGTGGGGAATATCAGAATTCAGTAATCAGTGAGTTAAGCCTATGGGAATGAGAGCATTCAGTAGCCAATGGGTTTACGGGGGTGGATCCAGGGGATGGCCGAATTGGCCATGCCCCCCCCCCTTTTGAAAAGCAGAAAAAGCAAAATTTTGGGGTAAAATACAAGTGACCTAAGATTTGAATGTCAGTAGCTGTAGATTGTCTGCTGAACTATTTTCATGTAACCTGCAAATTTATTATTGTCGCGCCTTGATCAAAAGTTTTTGGATCTATGTGCGCATTAATATTATTGTTCTTATTATTAAAATGCTGAGGAACTTTTTTCTGGGTTAAACAGACTCCTGAAAAAGCGGATTCCCCCCCCCCCCCCCCCCCCCCCCCCGCCTTTTGAAAAAATCTGGATCCGGCCCTGGGTTAAGGACGAGATTAGGTTTTGGAATGTCACAAGCTGTGTCTGAATGCAATAGACTATTTCTTCCTTATTACGCTGCATTGTCTGCGGTATAGAGGCTCAAACCCTCGTCAGTTAAAATGTAAACATGTAGCAGAGATTTTGAACTCTAAGACTATAGGCTAGATACTTGCCCTTAAAAACTGACAAAATTAGACTAGGCACAAGGCTTTGTGGAATTTTATTAAATGTCTATTACTATTAGAGTCTGTGCCTTAAGACTACATAGTGCCTTGACCCCAAACCTATCCAGCTGGGAAGAACCCTCCATAAGAGTTATTTGTCCCAAATCACCCATTCCTAAGAAATACACACCGTACTGATCGTAATTCAACATTTTCACAATACTTGTGCGCGGGAGAGATGATGCCAGCAGTACAATGCATAGTCAATATTCATGCACGTGTTTGTTTATATGATGGGTTGAAAAGAAACATGGCTGTGGAATATGGATGAAGAATACGGATGATGAACATTTACTACATGTATGAGCTGTATGTCTGGAAGGACGTTGGATAAAGGCCAGAAAATTGTGAATGAACTGCTCGGAATAGCTTCACTCTTTTACCAATTTTGTGGTGATGGATGACCCTGTTTAGTAAGTTGTGAACTCCAGATAGTACTGTGTGAAAATTTCTTTCTGGTGATGTAAACGTAAAATATTGGTATTGGCTTAAATATTGCGTGTTATCATTTTGGTGATTGAGTGAACAAAAGTGCAGTGCCTACTATGATGCTTTCAAGCACTATAACTCACGGTTCATGATGTCTGGTATTATCCGGAAGTAATATTAAAGCTCATGTACAGTTTTGGTGGGAAAAAGAAAATTAGCATGAAACAGTCTCACGTTATCCGACATGCATGTAAAAAGACACATACATGAGATCATGTGATATTCCATTCATGATTTCCAATGAATTTCTGCGTAGTTATTCGAAATGAATGCATTGTAATGGTTACATTGTGCCTTACGCTAGCACCCCTGCATAACAATCACAGTGCTTTGTACACTTGTCATGTAAACAGAATTCTCATTGTTGGCTTTACCAAGGAATTATTGATAATAACTTTTGGTAGTTATTGATAATGACTCCTTAGTTTTACATGTTTGCAGGCCTGTGTGTTAGGTTGCTGACCAGAGATTAAAATCTTTTTCGCCTTTCGTTTGTTAAATATTCAACTTGAAGATGAAAATACCTCACAGCATCTTAATTTTACTTCTGTCTTGCTACTGATCAGCTGAAAGCAAGGAAATCTGATGAATAATTTTTGAGGGCCTGCCAAAACTTTACAATTTACAAAATCTTGTAATCTCTCTGTTTTGTCTCTATATCAGTTGTTTTACCCTCTTGCACACTCTTTGCCTATCTTTGTTGATATGTCACCCTCTTCCTCTTTGTGTCTCTCTTCCTCCTCTCTAGGCGCTTTCACACCTACCCGATCAGGAAAAATACCTGGTATTTTCAGATCGGGTATTCTACCCCGATCAGAAAATATCAGGTATTTTGCCAGTGTGAAACCAAATTATGCGTAATATCCCTGTAAGAAAATACCCGTAAATAAGTAGGTACTTTCTCAAAATTATGAGTACTTTCTCCAAGGTCGTGGGGATTTTTGTAATGTGAAAGCAAATTACGAGAACTTCTATTCCATCAAGCATTGGCGCACAAACCGTGTACTGTACTGTGTGTATGTATGTTATCGTTTGTGTACCCGCACAGTCTGATTTGAGATTTGTATTGTCTATTTCTAGCTACGTCGTTGTTTTTGTAAAATTTTGTTCCCCTTGCGTGTTTTTTATTTATGATTTATTCTGATATATTGATACGGTAGTATGTCATCCTCTGATCATCGCTGATAGCGATGTGGAGGAAGGAGGAGGGGTACACGGCCCAGTGGCCTCCTCCAGCCAAAGAAATAGGACTATGCTGGCTGCAAGACTTGCCAGCCTCGGGTTTGAGAGGATACCTCTCGAAATAAAAAATAAACTGAAAGTTCTAAAGAGAGATTATCAGACTGCAAGTGTACGTCAATATGTAGAGACGTATCGATGATCGCATCGAGCTAACTAGCTAGCGTTACCATAGCAAGAGCTGAGCTAGCTGAGCGAATTTAAAAGCACGAGCCTCATCTGCAAAATAAATCGTTCTGTGCATGCTCGTAACTTCTAGAACTTACCCCGAAGAGGTCTGGTTTCGGGTAGGTGTGAAAGCGCGAAACAGTTATCTGGTATTTTAGGGTCTTAACAAGTTCTCGCAATTTACGGGTATTTTTCCTGATTGGGTAGGTGTGAAAGCGCCTTCTTTCTCCCTCTCTCCTTCTGTCTGTCTCTGTCTCTTTCTCAGTCTTCATCTATCTCCTCTTTCTTTCTCTCCACTGTTCCAAAATGTGACACAGTAAGTTTTTCTTTGTTCTAGCTTATGCAATGCTTACCATTACTCTACTCTCTTTATAAAAAAAAGAGTGAACGCATTCACTCTGTTAGAGATGAATTTCAGAAGAGAGTGCGTTTCGAGTGAATTAAGAGTGAATTAAGTGTAAAAATTCTGATATTCATGCTTTGAGGGATGACCTCAGTGATCACTCAAGGATTTTTAGTGATCACTGAGGTCACCCCCAAAAGAGTGAATAAAGAGTGAATATCATAATTTTTTACTCTTAATTCACTCTTAATTCACTATGAATGCACTCTCTTCTGAAATTCACCACTAACAGAGTGAATGTGTCCACTCTTTTTTTTTTAAAGAGAGTACTGGTACCTCATAAAGGTCTTTGTACTAAGACTACTCCCACATAAAGTTTAGAACTACAAATAAATGCAGCAATAATTTATGACTTGTGTATTTTGCTGGATAGCCTCTGTAAAAGAGTGCATAAAACTTTCTTCTGCAGTACATACTCAGGAGACAAAATTAGAAAAGTAAGAGCCATTTGAAAAGGCTTTTTATCATTTAGTGATCATGCTCGGATTATTAGTAGACAAAAGGCGGTGCAGACAAACATCGTTTTGTGCACTGTATGACAAAATGGCTTTCATGTCATTCTCAAAAGGTGAAATACATTGTAGTACATTTGAAGGTATACATGCATGCATGCATTGTCAGGTGATGCTGTCAACAGCCTTTTGTTATATGATTTCAGAAAGCAAATTGCAGGATTCCTGCCAACAAAAAGCTGCTCCTACATTTAAAGAGTATCGTGTAAATTTGAAATGTATTGTTGCATTTCACATGAGATTTTAAAAATGGATTTGCTTTCAAATGAACATTCCTTTGGACTTGGCTTATGTCATAAACATGAATGAACATGATCAAACAGAATGAACATGTAAATTGAATAGTCTTTAAAGGCAGTGTAAAGCTCGCTGTAAATTTAATTTCTGAACTGACAACAGCTTTGCATTTATTGAACATTGATCAGTGTACACTTTACTCCAGGAAGTATTTACACATTAATTATAAATACAGCAATAGTCAAGCTCTAAAGAACTATTGATAGATGATAGGGGCGTTCACACACAAGGTAAAAAGTGAGATTAAAAAATCAATTTTCTAATTGCGATTAGAATTTCAATTTTATTTTGTGTGTGGACAGAATAATCTCACTAGTGATCGCGATTCTAATCGCGATTCAACTTGTAGTGAAAGTGTGATTTTTCAGAATAATCGCAATTATTAGCTGTGTGTTGTGTGTGTGAACGGAATTGCGATAGAAAATCGGTTTTATCCATCCCATCATTCTTTGTGCATGTGCGATCGATGCGCTATGCATGCAGTGTATGTTACGTGAAGGATGCATGCACTGTACTGCATAAGCGTGGACGCACTGCATGCTGTCTTGGCACCGTTGGCAGAGTCTTGTATAGCAAACAAATATTTTGTATAATAGTACAAAATTATTTAGCATTTGATTATTGAGTTTGTTGTAGTACTTTCTGTAGCTCTTCTACTGCCGATGTGTATATTCTCCCGTCGAGATCGTGTTTAACAGAAGTTTAAGCTGAGAAGTTGTGGGCTCTCCTGCCTGTTTTCGTTGCTTCCTCGTGTATGTGAATGGTCAAAAACAAGATCGAAATTTGAATCGCGATTAGAATCGCGATCCAAATTTCCATCTTTCCTGGTGTATGAAAGGTCGCAGTAAAACTGAAATTTGGATCGCGATTTGAATCGCGATTCAAATTTTAATTCCTCTTGTGTGTGAATGCACCATATGTAAAATAGTTGTGCACTGTTCTGTCTTGGGGTTTTGATTTTTGTGCTTTTGTAGAAATAGGAAGTCCCTTGTACAAACTGCTGTACATGTAAATGCAGTGAAGCTCTCCATGTGACAATATAAATTTACATAGACCCACTTTGGTTCATACACCCTTTCAAGATAAAATATGAAAAGGTCATAAAAAGTCCAAAAAAAAAATTTGTGATTACAGATCACAATTGCCCGTTATAAGCCATAAAATTGTATAATACACATAAGGGTCTGGTGAGAGCCAGAGTGGCGTTGACCCACTTAACACTTTACCCTTCTTGCTGTCAAGAGACAAGTAACTACAGTTCAACAACGCCATGATTGCACTGAGTGCACTTTTTGTAGGTTTTGTTTGCACATTATCATGTTAATGTATTATTAAGCTGATAATTATTTACCCATTGTTCATTACCGGTATTTGATTCATGGATGTCGTGTCATCCACATTTTCATGGTTATCTGGTTAAAACAATTTGTTAAAACAACTACTTATTACACCCAATAAATCTACTTATCGGTCATTAATTCTATCGCCCCCGTAATAAACAGGAATTAAGCGAGACGACATACAATTTGAACTTTTGGTGTCCTTTAATATCGTTATAATAAATTACAAAGTCCAAAGTCATTTCTGTCCAACTGTGATAGAAATAGATATTTATGAACCCTCAATAAAGATTTAACATATCACCAAAAACGAAGGTGCATAGTGCCCATTTGTATATTAACAATAGTATTTGCTATTGCAATTTGCAGCTCACATAAGCAGGGTTGTATTAAACAAGTCTCCCTTTTTACAGTCAAATAAAAGTTGACGATTTGTATATTGTTTTAACAGTCACAGTACCATCAAGCATGTTTCTTAATGAGGTCATGAACAACATTTTGGAAGTTATATTTGACAAGAACATTGGGTCTACTAACTGTATAAAGGAATAACTTTTGTGAGGACATGGTATTCTGAAAGGAATCAGTGAATCAAAAGGGTTCATTAACTTAGTATATATATTTAAGGCTATATTCATTTCATTTTTAACAACAGTTCAAATGTTGAGAGACATTGGAGGTACATTTCTTGAGTTCATCCACCTATTTTGATAATGTCATTCTTTGTGAGGATATCCCTGTCATCGACAAGAGATAGAGGCTGTTGGATCACATATTTTTCTTTGTTTGAGGCCACATAACTGGAACATACCCGTACAACAATTTTTAGTCACCATTTCCGGATAAATTCAAGGCAAACCTTGAGATGATGTCAAGCTTTATTACTGACCATTTCACCCCTGGACCTCTACTCCCATCTCTTCTCTCTCTCCACCTGGACAGCTTACGCAAGAAGCCACGTCCCCATGACCCCAACCGTCACGTCCAGCTGGCTCTGGACATCGTCAAGGAGGAGGGAACTCCCCCATCATCGCGGAAGTACAAGAAGCGGGAGGATGGGCGCTCCAAGGTACAGATCCGCATCGGGGATGATGAATCCGATGAGGAAGGAGATAATGTGGATAGTGGAAGAGACGATCAAGATGACAATGGTGAGTGCTTGTTTTAATTATTACAAAAAATGATAGGATGCTAAGGTTGGCATATACAGTACGTAGAAATTCTTTTTACGTGAGAATGAGAAAACCTTGGAATAGTCCAAGTAACGATATAGTTAATGCACCCAGTGTCCACAGCTTGGAAAACAGACTAGATAGATATTGGAGAAGTGAACCAGTGAAGTGTAAGTTTGACACTGACCCACCCAGTCATGATTCCCAACCTTAAAAGACAACAGAAACTTGAGCTGAATATAGAGGGCTTAAGCCTGCGTTCAGAAGCATCCATATAAAGTATCCTTAAATATATGCAGTGTGTGTACTTGGCTTTTTTTCCTTTGCAGTTGAAATTTAATTACTTTAGAGAAAGGTAGGAAATAAATTCTTGAAGTTTTTACAGATTGTCATTCCCACTGCCAGAAACATTTTGTGAATTGCAAAAGCTGAAAGTTCTAATTCAATTCGTTGGTGAAATGAAACTTATGTGAATGTGGATGATTTGAAAAGTTTGTGATAGTATGTAGTTTATAAGGCTTTTACTAAACACTCGGGTCGCATCGCGCTGGAAAACACTCGGGTAGCGACTCGCTGGGTATGGGGCGCCAAGTGTTAACTAAATTATTTGGTCCAAAACTGCACAGTTTAGAGTCAAAAGTTCACTCTAAACTTTATTTCTTTATAGAATTCACGAACAGTGAACCATTTCGTTACAAAATGAAATGCAACAGACGATTTTGCAACAAAAACCTCCCACCAATATGAATAAACAGACAGGATTTATAATTAGGCCTATGATCTCTCATTAAGCCTGCTATATTCACTTCGCCTGGGCATTGACTTTGACTTCAGTTTTTGACCGAATAACCTAGTTAACACTTGGCGCACCATACCCAGCGAGTCGTGACCCGAGTGTTTAGTAAAAGCCGTTTATAACATATTTTTTCTGACACTCTTCCTGTTCTAAACCCACCTTGTCTCCTGCATTCTGTTTTTCTCTCTTCTGCGTTCTATTTTTCTTCTCCCTCGTGTTTTCTTTATCTTGTTCGAATGTTCGTGCTTTCTTTCCTATCTCTCTCTCATGCTTGTACCATACTCTGTATTCATTTTTACTAAGGACATACCATTCCCATGAAAACAAGGCAACTGCATACAGATGTTTGTGTTTTTTCTTTGAGAGACTAGAATGCATTAGCAATTATGAGCACTGAAGTGAAACCACTTATGAACTGACAATGAACAATAGCAAATCCTTCGCTTCTGCAGTTCCACTGAACAAAAGCTCTGAACGTACGTGTTTTGACCACATGCAAGGCATATACTTACATGTACATATATGTACATTGTTTGAGCGGTGGGTTTGAATGCTGACATAACCTTGTGTACAAGTATATAGTTAGAGCCTGCACCTTAGACTGAACATCTTTTGTTTCAACTGAACATTTATCAAGGGGATTTCATTAGGAGATATCTCTTATTCAAAGCTCTACATGGGTAGAGTCCACAGATCAAGTACAACGTTCTTTCAGCTGTTAAGCTGCATCCGTTTGCAGTTTAGATCAGATTAGTGAACAAGTTGCTGGTATGTCATAAAAATGTTCCAGCCAGTGAAAAAGCATGTTTTCTACATGTACACAAACATTGCTGGTCTTGTTGTTTCTGAATGGATGTGGATGTTTGTCAAAGGATTCATAAAATGACTACAAGTAGGCAGTGCAGGTCCCAGTTGCTTTGAGTTTAGATCCAATCCTGTACCAAGTCATGACTAGCACACAAGTCGGCAGTGCATTTGGTTCCACTTGCTAGAAGTTTCAAGCCTGTTCCAGAACTATTGATTGAATATCTGGTATAGTTTTGTCAGTACTCCAAGAATCAAGTAGAATTAATCAGATGAGTCGGACTGTCACTCTGGAAATGTTTATCTTGAGTCTTGGATGATTGAAAGTCTAAATTCTCATCAACTCCTACATATCAAGATCTTCATAGAGTCTACATAGAGTCTACATATAGTCTACATAGAATTTACATAGAAGAAGAATGAAGGTAGATGAAGCTACCAGGAGATTCCCAGAGAAGGATTGTAGATACAGACATGTTACTCTGGAACAGGATGGGGTTCAGCTGTCACAACGTAAGTTAGTGTATTATGTGGTCCAGTCCATCTCGTTCCAAACTTCTAATTATCATACAGCAAGAAAGATGATGGTTTCAACTTGTAATATGTTGTCATAGCGACAACGAGGATTCCCTGGTTAAGAGTTTGATGATGTAAGATTACCCAAAACCAAAATTTCTGTAATGATTTATTCTTTACATGGGCAGGGGCAGATCCAGGGTTAAGGCCCGAATTGGTCATGCCCCCCCCCCCCCTTTTGAAACATTTTTATTTGTTTATTACTGAGAATTTGGGGGGTAAATACACTTGAAAATGCTGAGGACCTTTTTTTTTCTATAGCCGACCGGCCCCCCTTTTGAAAAAGTCTGGATCTGGCCCTGATGGGGGGGGGGTACCAAATCTGGGCTCGTTCAACCTCTAGGTCAAACTCTTGTGGTAATTACATTTTTAAGACAGTGTAACATGGTCCTGAAAAGGATAATCTTAAACAAGTGGATTTCCAAATATTTACATATAAATATTTACATATACATTTTGCATCAATAACTTTTTTTTCATGGAACATCCATTTTCAACATTATTGGATAGGAAATAGGTCCTTTATGCTGTGAGCTCTTGAATAACCTCTTTAAACCTAATCAATGTGCATGCCAAGTTGGACTGATGCCTTCAAAGTGTATGGTAGGTACATTATCACAGTACTGAAACAGAATCTCGGGTTGCTTTTGTGTGGAGGAAACTATTGCATGTAGTTCCCGACTGTGAATGTCATGAGGATGCAAGTTAGGGCTTGCTTAAATGAAAATGAATTTGATTCTTTCCTTTTCCAGGCCTAGTCTGACTTCCTATAGAGGAAATAGGCAAATGTAAACAGAGAATTTTTTCTTTTTCATTCTGCTTTTGGAATTGCACTTTAGCATGAAAGTTTACAAGTTATGGTCTTCAGATCATTCAGGCTCTAACATTCTTGCATCATGAATTTTTTTTGGATGAATTATGCTGTGTACAAGTGTTGACATGGGAATGTTGAAAGGGAATTGGGATGGGGTACATATTCATTTGAAAGGAGCATTAGATTATGTTTCATCCTGACCAACATTGAGACAGCATCACCTATCATCAGAAGGTATACATGGAAAAAACTTGGTGCCTGACTCTGACATATCGGTAGTTGAGTTGTTTTAATATGACATTGCGCGGCATTGTAAAGTTTATGACATAGGTACACTGCACAAGGAAATGTCTAAGAAAAAGGAATAACTACAAACAACACATCAAATAAAAAACAAACACAAAACAGTGAAACACAGCAGCACAAGAAATACAAAAAAGATAATAGATAAAACAAACAGTACAAAAATATAATGAAGCAAAATGAAAAAAAACTGTCAGAGATGATCTGAAAAGGAAATAATTTCAAAACTACATACACCATTGGCCATGGGGGGGAATGAGGGGGTACACCCAATGCACTTTTAAACTCTGTCTTCCAATTGATACTATGTATATTCAGTAAAGAATACTTCACTGTTAATTCAATTGATTAAAAAAGTTGTTTCGGATAGGATGTATTTGCTCATGATTGAGTCATTTTCAAGGGAGGGGGTGGAAATGATGTAGCAAAACACCTCTCCCATACCTGACAGATGATATCCTGAACTGTTATTCATGGATATCTCTGACTTTTTATCAGCTATTATCAACATCAGACTCAGAGTGAAATCGAAACTCCACTGGACCGTGCAGATTGAGCTTCCTGTGTGTCTCCTACAGTGGATACAGTCAATTTAGACAGGGAAGTTCACAAATAGTGGTCATTCTTATTCCTGCAAAAGCGGATATTACTGTCCAGTACATGACAAGAGCTGTTTCCAGTAAACTGCTGGACATTGGAATAATATTGTTTGATTGTTGGTTGGATGCACAGATGAGGTTTTGACTTGACAGAAGTTTGAAGCAGAGATTGCTGTTTAGTGGAAAACAATATTAGACGGGGATGAAACGACGCTTGCTTTCAGCAGAAGGTATTCTTCAAGAGAAATTTTAATTCCATTTGACAGGGATATCATTGTGACTCAATGCCTTCTTGGGAGTCATGTATTATCAATAATTTCATTTTGATGTATTTTCTTCTTTCAGTAGCTTCATTTAACGTATTCTCTTCAGGACACCTTTCGCTCAATTTACCGTATTTCCTCACTCCACGTCAGTAGGTCCGGATGGACTCAACATGTTGAAGTGATCAGAGACTCCAACCCCAAGCACTTCTTAAGTGGGAGATTCTCCCACTGAGACCCTCTAGCAAACGGGAGACTCTGACTCGATGTGCGTTTAGCCCACACCAGCACAAAGCACTTTTAGGGTTATAGAAAGCTCTCTGGTGCTATCTTAGGCTTATTTTCTAGTATAATGACAACACTAAATGAGTTAAAATCCAATGATTCAGATTCCTTTTTTCCAAAAAGGTGGTTGGGTGGGAGAAAATGGGAGAAACACAGCTAGGCGGGAGAAATTCAAACTCAAGCGGGAGAGTGGGAGATTTTGTGAAAATGGACTCAAAGCGGGAGATCTCCCACCGAAAACAGGAGAGTTGTAGTCTCTGAGCGATGTATCAGTCTATAAGTACACATTCATTAAAACTGCAGCAATGTGATGTTAACATGAACCATATGCAAACATGAACTGTTTGTATTAGGATTAATGCAGGACTTGTATTTTGAAAAGCCTGTTTTTCTTTGTTTTAAAATGGCTTTCAGATGTTGGCTATACCATATGACTTTATAGGAGCTGAGTCATCTGACCCATGTGACTGCGGTGAAACTCGGACCATTGACCATTGAAGTCTTCCATTACATCATCTGTCATGCTCCCTATTGTTTTTAAGGCTGCATTTGATGATAACATGGAATACTAGCTTTCAACTGGCACCCCCTAAAAACTGATTTGGACAATAGTTTACAGCCACACACCAAAAACCCTGCAGAAAAAGTGCCATGTGTATGATGGTATTTGGACAAAATTACAATCAAAATCATGAAAGTACCATGCAAGTAACATCAAATTACCGTGGTACCCATGGTACTTTTTTTTTGACAGGGGAAATGAGGCTCTCAAATCATCGAGCTTGCTGTTATATTGCCTATTTCCAGAGATTAGACAGGCGTGTAAATGGCTAAACATAAAGGATTATAAGGTGATGATATCTCATCTTAATTCTGTTTTGTTTCTTGTTTGTGTCTTGTAGGGTACAGCGGAAAGAAGAGAGGAGTCAATGTCACACAAGAGAGATTTCCCATCAATACAAAAAGAGCGCATGAACCTCATGAGGTAAACTTTCCAATTCCAATTTTTATACAGTAATGCTGGTAACTCCTCTAAGTGATATTTCTGGCAGCTTACCAGCCAATTTTTTTATTCAAGATGGTGACTACAATGATAATGACTTTTTACTACCTTTTTGTATATTATTTCCAGTTGTTTGATTTACTCATATCTACAAGTGTTGTGGTATGTTTCAAGATTAACAGCAGTTAGTTATCAGATACTTTTCATTTGTAGATATAAATGCATTGTTGAAGTTTGCTGTAATTTGCCACTGATGTCCTTTATATGTATATACCTGAATGTCAATCCTACTGTAATAATTCATCTCTAAGGCTGCGAAAGTGTTTTTATTACAGTGAAATACCATTTCAATTTAATTTATTAAAGCAATTATATTTTCTCCAGGTTGGGAGAAGGATGGAAGGGGAGGAACTGGCCCATGGTATTTTTGGCAATATGTTACTCTCGTCATAGATTTTAGCACGTCTGAGTTTCATATCAAGTTTATAGCTTGATTAAAGCATAATCTGGCCAAATATGAAGGAAAATGGGACTTGCAATATTAACTACCATAAATTTGTTATTCTTTTTTTCCGTGTACTTGCTGGTATTATTGCAATTCAGAGCAACTAAATAATGTTTGACATGTGTGCATTTTCGATTTTTGTCATATTTGCATACAAATTCATTGAATACATGGTTGAAAACTTCTCACAGTAGATTCTATGATATTTGATAAAGGAAAAATAATTGGAACAAAAAAAACACTGTAAAGTAAAATAATCAAGTAAAATCTGATAATCCCCATGAACCTAGGAAAATAGTACGAAATAAATGAATATCAAAATGTATTTCAGTTTGTTCATCAGTTGAGATAAATCTATGATATTGCAGCTGATGAACCGCAAAGATCCTACATCTTTTCTAGTGATCTACCATGTCTTTGTGATTCATTTTCCTGTGATATTTTTCTTTTCCTTTGGTACAAAGCTCTTTGAGGAGGTACATTTATGGCAGTAGAACTAGACTTCGTGGCTTTGTGGATGAGAGAATCAATATGGATCAATTTGACAACCATCAGAAGAAACTGTGAATCAGTTGTACTTGCCAATATTGATTTTGTTGATAGAAATACCCAGTCATCAATATTTTTTTTCATTTTGTTGAAACACAGCTCTTTGTGCAGCTGGACTCATGGCAGTACAACCAGAACCAATCCGAGGAAGGCTTTGTGGAGAAGATCTGGAAAGAGAAGGCAAGATGGATCAAGTTTGAAGAAGATTGGGAGGAGGGATCTGAGAGATGGGGCAAACCTCATGTTGCCTCCCTAACCTTCAATAGCTTGCCTCAGCTTAGGAAAGGACTAGAAAATGGTAGGTACAAGTACTGGTGCACAAGGGGGTTGTTCATTCCTATAACTTTGTATTTAAAGATCATTACAAAAAAAAAAAGAGGGGCAATGAAATGAGTTTTAGTTGTTTGGAAAGCTCTAAAAAGGCTGTGTGATGTCGTAAAGAGCTCGGGGGGGGGGGGGGGGGGGGGAGTGTAAGGCACCTGATTAAAATTCGTGACCATTGGTTTTTAGAGTCTTTTTCCTGTGCAGGAATTTACATCGTCTTTCCCGATCCCCTGTTGTTTTATCTATGGAGGAACGGGAGGATAGTGGACCAGAAGATGCTGAGTGGGAAAAACGCTAAAGGCTGCGGTCAAATTGGGCTCTGACTGATGATAAGAAGCCTAATGAAGGAACTGCCCTTACAAAATATTATTTATTTAACTGAAAAGTTAATAATATGGCACATTCATAGTCAGTTTCATGCAAGTCTGTGGGAAAAACTATGAAAGAGCTTTGTAATCTTGTGGAGAGCTCTAGAGAGGGAATAAACAGTCTCCCTTTAGAAAACATTGTTTTTATAGCAGAAAATTTAAAGATATTGAACATTTAGTGTCATTTTCATGCAATACCGTTAGAATTTTTTAAAATCTCAGACTTGTGATTACAGATTGAAATGTTTTCTTTTGATATTTCCAGGATTGATGCTGTTGGACTGCAAGAAGACAACGTTACAAGGCATCTTTGATTCTATCTTAGATGGTCTTGAAGAGGAGCACAACATGGGAAGAAACGATCGTATGCTCATCTCCAAGATGCTCAAAGCAAGTGCAGGAAGGTAAAGTAGTTAGTTCTTTGATAGGGGATTAGTAAATCATCCACCTTGTTTTGTTCAATATGTTGTCCCATGACGGTATACCAGTATCAGCTACAGTATTCATTATGCCTCTGCCCACCAAAGGAAATGCTGGAGGCATTACTTTTAATCCTAAAAATGCAGAATCCACTCTGAAAGAGGATTAAAGTGACTTGCAACTGAACTTTGTATTGCACTTGTCAGAACTTGCATAAAATTTGGCATATACAGAAATAAATTCAACACTTATTCTGTTTGCACTTTAGTTTTAAACTTGTGTATTCCCTTTGTGCCCTGTGATTGTTGACTATTTGAATATTTCTTACAGGTTTTTTTTCCAAGGGGGAAACTGTTGGCATATATCTTCCATTTAATTAGTTTTGTTGAGATTGGTCCCCATCAAAGACATAGGTCTAACTATAGACATACAAGCATGTTCTGACTTCAGTCACGAGACGTTATTTATTACCACCTCTATTATCATTGTCACCCTTTCACATCATTCTGAAACATCAGAGGTGTTGCACAAAGACTAAGATTGACTCAAATCGCTCTTAACTATGGCAGGCCATTCATGCAACTGTTTCCTTTCATCATCGGTCTCCCAAGGGATGTGCAAATCTTTAGAAGAATTTCCATTTTTTGCTTTTTCATCAGTGAATTATAAAAAATTGTAAATTCTGCAGATTTGTTACCATGATTTGCAAATCCTTTGAGAGATCCATGGTGAAAGAAAACAGTGGCATGAATGGCCAGAAATAGTTAACCGCAATTTTAATCAATCTTAGTCTTTGTGAAACACCCCCCAGACCTCTTTATTCATGAGAATGTGAATATTGTTGAATTAACCCATTCAAGACATTATCAGTACAGTGGATGATGATTTTAGTGTTGGTTATTATCCTCTTTAATCCATATTGACATATTTTCATCAGAACGCATCATAAGATGCTAAGAGGAAGTTTTAGCAGGTAAGAGATCTAAGACTTCATCTACCGCATGTTTCATTTCATCGTCATCATTATCATCGATGATCCAACTTTTGCTCTGGCGATGTTTGATCTGCCCTTGGTTATTAAAAAATGAAGGGTTAAGGTGCTTTCACACATGATGCGACAGTGTGTCCGACACACTTTTTTGTCTTCACACAATATGCTAATGAACAGGCATTAACGCGTCAACTCTTAATAAGAGAGCATATTGTCAAAACTTGCGCAAAAAATCTCATAGCAACAATTTTGCGCTAACTTTTTAGAAATTCAATTGGTCATTTTTTTGTATCTAGGCAGCAAACAAAAATGTGTCCTGCCTCGGCGAGATTTTTTGTCGCTCTATACACCATAGGCTTGTACACAAAAAGTGTGTCGTAAGCACCTTTAGGGTTGCGATTAGGTTTAGGGCTTTCAGTTAGGTTTAGAGTTTGGGTGACAGGTCGTGTTTGGTCAGTTGTCGATAAAACGTTTTTACTAGAGTAAAGGGGTGTTCAGATATGAAGTGATATTGTGGCACCACAAAATTTTTAGTGTTCAGATATGGCGTGAAACTGTGGCACCACTTATCTTAGTGAATGTGCATTAACATATCACATCTCAAATAAAAGAGAACTTCGTCAAATTTTGTGAAGACAATCTCATGTCAATATATTTTGCGCTAACTTTTTAGGAGTTTGATTGGTGCGCATTCTTTTGCAGCCAGGCAACAAAAAATATGTTTCCTCACCTGCCTTGGCGACAATTTTTTCCATACCCCATTGACTTGTACACCAAAATTTTGTGGAGATTTTGTGGTGCCGCAATGTTGCCTCATATTTAAATGCCCCTTAATGGGTCAATCACATAACAATTATCGCCAGAGTATCTGTTGTGTTATCTTATCATCTCCCCTCCCCCCCCCCCCAATCTCACAATCATGGTTTCATTATTAATCACACTTTCATCTCATCTCATGGATGCTTGGTGTGAATTTGTTCAGTGTAGAGCTGATATGCGTGCATGCAGAGAGCCGCCAGAAGGACATTTACTATTTCATGGTTGAACACAGACCACAGAGTTAATAGACCATATTACCAAAAGAGGTCTATAAACCTAGCTGACCTTGGTCAAATGATTTATGGTAGAGCATGTCATCCCTGCAGTTTTGTAGAAATCACTGTCATGTAACAAAATACTGACAAATATTTTTTTTTTCATCATGAGATTGAAGTAAAATAAAGTTTCTTAGAAACATTGTTTTTATTCTTCATTTTGCATGAATTGTATAGATTTAAAAAGTTGACATTTTGCTCTCCATAAATCTAACTCATTATAGTCAAGTTGGGTTTCAATCTATCCTTGAATTGGGCAGCCTTGTACATACAGGCCAGTTTCCTTCTGACTGTGCGAACAGATGAAAAGTTAATTACAAAGTCTGGTAAGGCAAGACAAAGAATGTTCTGTCTGTGTGCAGCGTAAATGCAGTGCGGAGATTCAGTGTGGAGATCAATGTTTTGTGCCCCATCCACAATTGTTGAGTTTACTAACTTCAGTCATGTAATCGCCATGGCCATGACCCTACATATCTCCAGCATGCACTTCTGATGTACATGTATCTACCCTCATGTTGATTGTCATTGGGTGTTATTGTGATTGATCATTGCGGTTGAATTTTCCACCCACGTGCACTTGTCATTAGAAGTAAATATATGTGTAATTTTCCTGTCCCTCTTCCTCTCCTGTACAGACACCTACCCCCCTCCACCCGAAAAGAACAGCAAAAGCAAAGCAAAAAAAAAAAAAGAAAAGAAAAAGAAAGAAAGAAAGAAAGAAAAAGCAGCATTTTATTCAAGTAGATTAGATCACTAAAAATATATTTGTAAACCAAATACATGATTTTTATGCCTCCGCCCACTGTAGGTGGTTGCCGGAGGCATTGTTTTCGGGTCGTCCGTCCATCCGTCTGTCCCGTTTTCGTTCTCGCGATAACTTAAGAACCGTTTGACAGATCAACTTCAAACTTAGCTTGTGTATGCATATGGGAGGGACAATGATCTGATTAGATGTTGGAGTCTCAAGGTCAAAGGTCAAGGTCATAGAGGTAATAATACACATGAAAATGGCTTGTTCTCACAATAACTTAAGAACCAGTCGACAGATTGGCTTCAAACTTGACTCATGTATGCACATGGAAGGGACAATGATCTGATTAGATTTGGGGTCACAAGGTCAAAGGTCAAAGGTCATAGAGGTCATTATAGAAATGGTTCGTTTTCACCATAACTAAACAACCATTTGACCGATCAACCTCAAACTTAGCACATGTATGCATATGGGAAGGAAAATGATCTGATTAGATTTTGGGGTCTCAAGGTCAAAGGTCATAGGTCATAGAGGTCATTATGTACATAGAAATGGTTCATTCTCGCGATAACTCAACAACCATTTGACGGAGCAGCTTCATACTTGGCACATGTATGCATATGGGAGGGACAGTGATGTGATTAGATTTTTGGGTCTCAGGGTTAAAGGTCAAAGGTCATAGAGGTCATTATATACATAAAAATTGCTTGTTCTCGCGATAACTTAACAACTCTGTGACAGTTCATCTCCAAACTTGGCTCATGTATGCATATGGAAGTCTCATAACTGTCTCATTAGATTTGGGGGTCACAAGGTCAAAGATGTCATTTTATACATGAAAATAAAAAAAATCAACATAAATGTGCCATATATTTCCGATCTGGCAAATGGGGAGGCATAAATTTCGACCGCGCGCGGTCAAGGATTCATCTAGTTCAACTCATGTGAAAGACCAAACAAATGAAATGCATATTTTGTCATTGTGTCAAACCGTTGTGTAAAGGCCATCCAAGAGAAATAAAGAGAAGTGACCTCTGATAAATTATGTGCCTCATATCTCTTGTTAGAAGGAGGCATTAGAGATGACCACTATAGACAGGTGGTCTCTATAGTAAGGTAGCATCTAAAAAGTTTTGAATGTATATTTAAATCTGCTTTAACAACTGCCTTCATTGAAAAATACCTTTCTATATTTTGTTTCCCTTGCACAACATTTCTCTTTGAAACCTGTAATGATGTAAAATACAAATACTGGCTGAATATTTAAGATAACTTTTCTTGTCTTCCTGGAGCAGTCTTTATGTACATTCTCTATCTTATCTTCGAGCAGTCAAGATGAGCCGTCAGGCATCGTGAGGGCCTCCATCAGACGTCTGTCCACCATTGCAGATTTCAGTCACCACCGAGGCTCCCACCCCCATCAGAACCAGCACAACTCAGCCCACCTTCCTACCAGTAGATCCATGAGTGCTATGGATGGCACAGAACACATCAATGGCAATGGGGTGAGCGATGGAGGTTTCATTGCCATGAGGAATTCACATTTTTCAAGCATAAACATCTTTTTGAAAATAGCTCTTTGGAAGATTAAAACTAGTATACTACAAACAGTTCCAGATACTTTGGTAATATCTAATTTTGGAAAACATGAAATATTGTGTAAAGACAATGAAAAACAATGAAATTCAAATGTGGAATATTTTATATAGAATTTGGATGTGTTAGTGATTATGTAATGGTTGTAGAAGTTTTTGTTTGCTTCTCTTTTTTTTTTTTGTTAAGAGCTTTTCTACAATTTTCTTATGTTTGTATCACATACTGAAATGCTTGCCCCTAATAATTTATCTGGAAAACTTGCATAATGAACAAACTAGCTTAAACTCTCTCATTTTGTTCCCCACAGTTCACAGATCCAGAATCCAAGGCCTCCATGATTGAAGCTCACAGGCAACAGGAGAAAATTGTTCACCTTAAGGTTAATAACGACACTGGATCAGGCGTCAATCGCAACCTCTCTACTACAACGCTAGCTGCTGTCCAACAGCACAAATCGGATGGTATTATCAAGAAGATCCCACCAGACTCAGAAGGTGCGCTGGTGATGGTTGCCAGGGAAGAATACCTTGAGGCGCCTTACATGGTCCTAGTGAGACTGGATGAACCCATCCACTTTGAGAACCTGCTGGAGGTGCCTATTCCATTAAGGTATGTTTGATGAGAGAGAGAGAGATAAGGAGAAAGAGAGCAAAAGAAATAGACAAAGATAATTTGTAAACATTTCCATTTTATTTATATGAAGTGAGATGTCTTTTTAAATTGGATGGAAGAGTCTTGATAAATAATGATGAAATCATGTTTTTTTCTTTTCATTTCATGCAATTATTTGCCAGATTTTCATTTCCATTTTTTTTTTTTTTTTTTTAGTACTGTCTAAATTATAACCTCTTCTGCTTGATCAGGTACGTCTTCTTGGTAGTTGGACCTCCCATGCCCACCCTCGACTACCATGAAGTGGGCCGGGCCCTTGCTACTCTCTTCTCTGACGAGGTCTTCCGGAACATCGCCTACTCCGCCCGAGAGAGGAAGGACATCCTCGTAGGCATCAATGAGTTCCTGAATGACACAATGGTGCTACCACCAGGAGACTGGGATAAGGAACTACTGATGCCAATTACAAGGTTGCAGAAGAGAGAACAGGAGAAAGTGAAGAGGAGGAGGAAGACAATGAATTTGAAGGAGGAGGATACGATGGGTAAGGAGTGAAGTATTATTCGTGCTTAATGGTAGACATTGCATTGATGGAAGAATTTAAAATGCTTGTTAGTAGCTGTTATGGATGATTCATTTATTGATGGTTGTACCAAGAAGTGGTCAGTAAGGCTGAATGAAAGAAAAGTAAACCATTTTTGACCCTCCACCACAAAACGACCAATAAATCAGAAATTTGACGTTTTTAGATTTCAGCATGGTTTGAAATCTTGGTCTCTATGCTTTTGAATGATAAATAACCTGCCTTGTCAAGACCATGCAAACCCTTTGAAATTATAATGAGAATGAGAGCTTGTCAGACAGGCTAATCACCAGAATGATAGGGAAAAACAGGCTGTAATGGTGACCATTCACGAGTGCTGTACTGGTGTCCCGTTGTTTGTCTCTTTATTTTATTTGAAACATCATTCGCATCTGTACATGAATATTTAGTTTGCAATACATAAATTAACAACACAATATTTTGTTGAATAAAATATTCTGGTATTGACTATGAAGGGATTATCTGATTAGGCTCAAACTTGGAATTGTTTCAAAAGAGATATACTTCTCTCTTGGTTTAGATTTTCATAGCCACATACTGAATATCTTCTGATTTATGTGCACATGGTAATATGAAGGTTATGCACAGCATGCTGGCATACTTATATTTGAAAATTCCCCCCCCCCCCCCCAAATAGTAATTTCAAATCAAAGAAAAACACATTTCTACATTACAGATGGTTCTCAAATTTGGTCAGCTTCCAGATCAATAAATGAACTGTAAGAAAATATAAAAACCTTCAAATCAACTTTTCAACCCCCAAGCTCTCTATTTTATAGCTGTTTAGTCTAAAGTCTTCCATTGCGACTTTTTGGTTGTTTTGTGATGGAGGGTCACATTTGAGTCCTCGGGTGAATATCTATTACAAAATTTGAAGGAGTTTCTTACCTCAGAGAATAACAATCAGGCTGAAAGTCAAAAGTTGAGTATCATAAAAGTGAACTATTTTGATAATCGGATTTAAACCTTGTTACCTATCTTACAAGGGTTCCTTCTGTTGGAGAAGATTCATGTTACCTTCGCAGAAATATCCATAGGTTGTGAGGGCACAGTTAAGTTATTGGATTTGAATCCCTGCCACAGCACTAATGTCCTTTGGCAAGACATTAATCTACATTTGCCACACTTTACCCAGGTGTGGTAAGTGGGTACTTGGTAGGATTTATTCCTTGAATGCGCTGAGCGCTACGGTAGCCATGCTAAAGCCGGGGTAATAATATGCTTGCAGGGCCCTCTGGGAGAACAGTACATAGTATGAAAGAGGCTACCCTGGGTAAACAAAACATTGTTATTATTATTTTCATTAAGTGACATATTTAACTTTCTGTTCATCTATGACCAGCCTTGCAGCAGTTCCTTACATCCGAGAAGATTCATGGAGACCCTCTCCAACGTAGTGGTTACTTGTTCGGCGGTCTCTTCCGTGATGTCAAGAGACGATATCCTCACTATCTATCTGATGTATTAGATTCCTTCAACATCACCTGCCTAGCTGCCTTTGTCTTCCTCTACTTTGCATGTCTATCCCCAGCCATCACCTTCGGGGGTATCCTAGGTAGGTATCCACATAGGGTATCTACAGATGATTGTTGACACCTGGTCATGCCAGTAATCCCTGCTGGATTTCCTAAATTCTCCCTACTGCAAATACAATGTTCAACAGTAGAGGGCGATATTTCCCACACATTGAGTAGGCAAAGGCATTTCCAGTTCCCACACAAACACAATAAGTCGAGTCTTAAAAAGTCCCATAAAATTTATCTTTTTGATCCAAGAAATTGTAATTAGCAAACTCTGATGCTACCTACATAGATCTAATGATATTATCAGGAGAGTTATGAAACCTGTACAATATTTCGTCAACTGAGGAATTTGTTTTGTATATGCTTGGCTACACACATTTTCTATGGAAGCTGGAAGAAACCTTGTCGAATCGTCTTCCCTTGTTTTGTATCTGGGCATGTGCTGACCTGTACAGTGTGCAGGATATGTTGCCCTCTACTTTTGAACCTCATATTTGTGGTAGGGAGAATTGGTAAGTCTACCTCTGCTCAAACGATGATAACCTCTCCTTATCTATTACAGATGAAAATGGGAACAAGTAACAAAAAGTTAGCATAACATTTGATAAATGATTTTTGCCACATGTGAAAATATGGAGATATTTGTTTATAACCTTGAAGTGGAGAAATGTACAAGTTAATAGGAAGTATTTTTTTGTATGTTTTCAGGGCAGTAGTATAGCATAGTTAGGAGTATAGTAATGGAACTTCGTAGGTCTCTGGAGGGTCTCTGGATTTGATCATGAATGCAGTATATTAAGCTGTAACTATTGTAATTAGTAAAGCACCCTAAAACTTGCCATAATTTCACAAGATCTTCATTTCATTTTTATTTGCTCTTCACCATTTTCACATCCTATTTTTCAGGTGAGATGTCACAGGGCCTGATGGGTGTGTCCGAGATGATCATCTCCACATCTCTAAATGGCATTGTCTTCTCATTACTCTCAGGACAACCTCTCATCATCATTGGTCCTACGGGTCCTGTGTTGGTCTTTGAAGAAAACCTCTTGTTGGTAAGAATGATGAATAGGGATGATATGGTGATCTGGTGGTTATGGTGTAATCTTAACTTTGGTGATGGTGGTGATTAAGGAAGAAGATGAGGACGATGTAGTGGTAGTTATAGCCAGGTAGTAATAAGCAACTAATCACCGTTGGTGAAGGTGATGGTCAAACTATCACTTCCGAGGCGATCTTGATGTAGTTATCTATCCGAAGCGAAGCTGAGGGAAGATAGCGTGTACATCCAGATCGCCGAGGAAGTGATAGTTTGTCTCATCACCTGAAACCAAAAGGTGATTATTTGCTTTATATTCCTCATCTGCAATCATTCTAGAAAGAAAATTAACTACCCTGTAATAATGTTAGATTCTCTATGAGAAAGAAAAAATATGACCTACACGTCATGTCGGCTAGCCAAATGACTTAAGCTTGCGCGCGTAAGCTAATTGTGATGTCACAAAAGAATTTTACCGTTGCATGTAATGGAGAAAAATGGAACAAAAAATCAGAGTGGCAACGAACTTTTATTTGCGCATTCTGAAAATAACTGATAACGCGTTGTGACTCTATAGACTAAAGTGATCAGCGAAACACAAAAGTTCCATCACTGCGAGTTGAAGAATCTTTCTTATCGGGTGATGATTGATGGGGAAACTACACTTAATCACGTGATTGAGTTTTGACCAATCCTACAGCAAGATTCTTAGTATGTGAAATATAATAAACATTATCATGATGGTGGTAACAGTTTGTGCCATAGATTAGAACTGTTTCATTCTTTAACATAGTATCAGTTTTGTCTTCTCCTTTTGTTATCAAATGCTGACAATAGTATAAACACTCTGTAATAATATTTAGAATACCCATACTTGCATTTATATCCTGTCAAAATAGTCTTCCTTGAAGTAAACCCCAACTACAGTTGACAAAGGATATCTTCTCATGACATAACCCAGTTGTGATCTGTCTGAATGTGACTGTTCTTGTACGAATTTAAGGCAATGATTTTTGACAGACAAGGAAAAATTCCATGTTCATTTCTTAGATGATATCAGCATGCAGTGTAGAACACCCCAAAATTATAGTTTTGTGTGCATTTTGTGACTTTTACTTTCAGTTTTCGAAGCAGATGAATATCGAGCTCTTACCATTCAGAGCGTGGATCGGTATATGGACGTTTGTCATAGCAACCATCTGTGTGGCTGTAGAGGGCAGTGTTCTAGTTCGGCATTTCACAAGATTCACAGAAGAAATATTTGCTCTTCTCATCTCCATCATCTTTATATATGAGACTGTCAGTGGACTCAAATATGTAAGCTTTTTTTTAAAACTTGATCATTTAAAATCAAAGGAATTTAGTTTAAACTTATATAAATTGTTTGTGTTGTCAGTTATTTTATTGATTTGCAGTTTTATTTATGCATGGTTCCCTCTTCAGTGAAAAAAGTGCATTCAGTGAGGAATAAAAATGTTATGTAACTGTGACATACAACAAAGTGAACAGACTTAACCTAAATTTACAGACTTTCAAATATTACTCCTAGTACTTTTAAGCTGTAGCTTTCTGTTCACACCATTTGCCTGGTCATGGCATTATTTGTGCTCATAGTGAGATATGAGATAGAACTCGTTTGCAAGAATTTGTCAGTAAGCTAGTAAAAGGAAATCAATGTCTCTTGTAGTGATGTAAAATTCTGACTCATTTAGCTCTGAGCTGGAGTGATTGGCCTTTTTGGGATTCTCCTTGCAGGGACTGCTGGTATTGCCAGCTGCCAGAGTGGCTATTGTTTGCAATTCACTGTATATACAAAAAGAAAAGTGTGTTATGTTGCATATAGCATTATAGTTATTCCATTGTAAAGATATCGCTGCAACAACAAATTGCTTATATTATTCCTGTGATTTTTTACAAGAGGATATTTTCTCTCTCTCTCTCTGTGTCTGTAGGTAGCATGTCAGAATCCCTTTCAGGAGAATTACTGCCTTGCTGATATGAACAGCACCATGTACCCTCCTGCCTACAACTCCTCCAACATCTATGCCTTACCCACCGATACAGACTTATTCTCTAGGTTCAACGTCACTACCTCCCCCATTCCCAGCTCCATCACGAGTTCTCCAACATCGCACCTCTTCGAACAACATGTTACGTACTTCGACCATATGATGAATGATACAGGACATTATGACGAGGATAAATACAGTGAGAAAGCAGGGAAGAAGAAGAAGAAGTGTTATGTACCCGAAGGATGGGATCCCAAGCCCAACACAACACTGATGTCAATTATTCTGACTTTTGGCACATTCTTCATAGCATTCTTCATTAGGCAGTTTAGAAACAGCAGATTCTTGGGGAGAACGGTATGTAAATTATTCCTTAAACAAACTTTGTTTTTGCAGTAATGATGTAAGAGAATCTGATAAAAGAATTCAAGTTCATTCAAATCTGTATGTACCTGTAGAATATTAAAATTCATCTAGCTTTTCATGATAATTATGATTTTTATCAATTATTTTGATTCAGCATGTATATCATAGAGGGTTGTAAATTACATATCTGAATGTTTAGCTTTGAATCATCTAATTCAGAGTTATCAGAGAACTTTGATGTCAGATTTCCTATTGACTTCTAAAGATTTGGAGTGCATTATCTTCAGAATATGAGGCATCATTTTTTTTTTCCAGATTTGTGCTTTTCTTATCATTTTTATGCTTTTCTTATCATTTTTATGATTGTAGTCACCAAAGATTTCTGTAAAACAGATGATATTAAGTAGTTATGGGATATTGCACTATGCAGTATGTATGTGTTTTCTTCAGCCATATTGATAAGGTCAGATGCAATTTCTCCTTTTTTTGTTTTCTTCCTACAGTCCAGAAGAGCTTTTGGTGACATTGGCATAGCAATAGCAATCACAGTCATGGTAACAGTATCATACTTCACCAAAAATGTCTATCTTCAAGTGAGTTCATGAATGTCTTGTATTTTATTTATATTTTTTGTATGGACACTCATAAAATTTTGAAGTATGCATTTGAAAATCAACCAAAAATTATAAAACTCACAATCATAAGACTGGTGGTAGTCACAATAATTCCTTGGAAATTTCTCCTCCAGTTATATAATATATATGATTATAAAGTTATTTATTGCCAAGTAGAAATACATTATCATTGAAGATTACTTGTCCTGAAATTTTCAGTGATAGTTTTATCTTTAATACATTCTAAGATGAATTTAAGAATTCATCAGTTTTCATGACCTTGTCAAATTTGTTAAATGTTTTAATCCTGATTCTACAGGCAAGTTGCAACATAAAAATGTAGGATGTCATGCTTTTTAAGTGATGAGGATCTTGTATCGTTTTATCAACCCACAGAAACTAAGTATCGGGCATGGGTTTGCTCCAACGGACCCATCTAAGAGAGGCTGGTTGATCAATCCGATGGGTATGCATGAACCCATGCCAATGATTGCCATTCTAGGAGCATCAGTACCGGCATTCCTTGTCTTTATTCTACTCTACATGGAAACACTTCTCACAGGGTAAATGCATTATGATGATGATGATCTTGATCATGGTTACTATGGTGATGACTGTGATGATGATGATGATGATATTGACGATGATGATGATGGTGATAATGATGATGATGGTGATGGTGGTGGTGATGATGATGATGATGATGATGATGATGATGATGATGATGCTGTTGATGAAAATGATGGTGCTGTTTATAATGATGGTGGTGATGATGGTGTTGATCATGCTGTTTATGAAATGAGGGTGGTGATGATGATGATGATGGTGCTGATGATGATGATGATGATGATGATATTGACGATGATGGTGATGATGGTGATAATGATGATGATGGTGATGGTGATGATGATGATGATGATGATGATGATGATGATGCTGTTGATGATGATGATGATGATGATGATGATGATGATGATGCTGTTGATGATGATGATGATGATGATGATGATGATGCTGTTGATGAAAATGATGGTGCTGTTTATAATGATGGTGGTGATGACGGTATTGATCATGCTGTTGATGAAATGATGGTGGTGATGAAGATGATGATAATTATTATGATTACAGTTATAGTGATGATGATAAGATGATGGTGGTGGTAGTTGTCAGGATAGTTATGATAGTGACTGTGATGTTGATGAAGTAATGGAGTTGGTGATGACAATGGTATTGATGATGGTATCCATGACCATATGTACTCGTGTCATAAAACTTGGTGGTTAGAATTGCAGGTGACAGTGGAGGCATGGAAATAGTGTAGATTAGTGATTGTTGCAGCCATGATTTCACTGATAGGATATTGAATAGTATTGTTGGTACTAATAGAAAAATGGCAATGATTATCATCATCAATGTACTACTTTGAACACAATCTTTGATCTGCCTCCAACCCTCAATTTTACCACATTCAGTGTCATCGTGAACAAGAAGGAGCACAGACTCAAGAAGGGCACCGGTTTTCATCTCGACTTGTTCATCATGGGTTTCCTCACAGCTCTCTCTGGTATCCTAGGCCTTCCATGGATGTGTGCTGCCACAGTGAGAACAGTCTCCCATGTAGCTAGTCTCAGTGTGATGACCAGGACAGACGCCCCTGGTGTCAAACCAAGGCTAGATCATATCAAGGACCAGAGAATGACCAATTTCTTTGTCAGTCTTGCCATAGGTCAGTTTCAAAAGATGTAGAAGAAAGTAATTTGCATGTAGTAGGGGAGTGTTTCATGAAGTGTCTTGTCAGTGATTTTTACTGACAAATTTGCTTTCAGCCAATCAGATGCAAGGATTTCAGTACCGCTTATAACAGTTGTCATTAAAAATCACTGATAAGACACTTTATGAAAAGCTCTCCAGGAGAATATTGATAAATGCAATATTTTAGCAATATCTTTACTACCACTGAAAAAAAAAATTACTCATCTTAGAATGAGCATTTTCAAGTATATGATAAAGTGAATGAATTTGGAGCTTAACAGGGGAGTTCATACATGGACACAAAGTTTTTAAAGACCTCAGAAATTACATAGTATTATAAGGTACTCCTTTTTATTACTTCTTCAGTTCTTCAGTAATTTAAATGCAGGTTTCTGTCTTAAAGTGGCAAATGTATTAATCTCCTTTTCAGTGTCAGATGTACATTTATTTTTATGACACATTTCAAAAGAAACTTTCATCACTCTACTTAAAATTGTTTTCATGAGTGTTGGAACTGATTAAGATTGATACAGATAATTTACTGCAATAGATATTACAGTAAAACTATATTATCCAGCCAAGGTTTGCAAATATTTTTGAAGAAACTTGAAATGACCTTGAATATATGACTTTGTAAAAATATCATTTATATGGGGGGGGGGGGGGGGGGGTTGAATAAAAAAAATATACTATGATTGACAGATACTAACAACGGATGTGCTGTTGGTATTTTTATTTGCAATATTCAAGTGAAATCAACAATATGATTGACAGGTTCCCTCCTGTAATTAACATCGTTGTTGATTTGGAATGTAGGACGAGCTTAGCATGTTGTTCATGACATGAAGGGTTGTTTATTGCATTCTTCTCAAGTCATGACCTGTGTGATTGAGTGTGTCATCAAGTAGGTCATGATTTTTAAAGGTCATATCATTCAGCTTTTAGTATGCACTATTACACACAGTACTGAAGATACTGAGAGGAGCAAAGTTTACCAGTGTAGTATTGAAAATAATGGTTTTCTTTTTATTTGAGAGGTAGAAACGAGTATATAATTAAATATGTGTAGGAGAAGGTTATTTGAGACATTATTTTAAATCCTTTTAAGTATTGATTTATGAAAGATGTATGTAATATTCTGTCTTTGATTAGGTTCAACCTGATGGAAAGTTTTCACAGGAGGATGAACAAACCACTTCACAGAACATATGCATTCTTTTCTTATCTCTCACACGCTAGTCATTACCTGTTTTCTTCTGATTCTGTTTATATTAAACAAAAAACAAAATGACTTACATTCCCTTTCAACAGAGCAAGATAAGATGATAAAGGTCTGTTATGTGATTTGCTGTTTTTATTGTGATATACAGGTTTATCGTTATACATGGCACCGTTACTAAGAGAGGTGCCTATCGCTGTTCTACTTGGAGTTTTCCTGTATCTTGGTCTGTGTTCATTGAGTGGACTTCAGATGATCGAAAGAATAAAAGTCTTCTTTATGCCTAGCAAACATCATCCAGATGTCAAGTATATCAGAATGGTAAGTAGATAAAGTGTCAAGTTTCAGAGTTCATTGATTGGAATCCATACATCTTGGATAGTTCTCAATTTTTCACAGAATGCAACAAAATTTTACAGAATATAACAGAAAATAACGGAGTATAGCATAAAATAACAGAGTGAACCAAAAATATTAACAAAATAAAACAGAATATAACAAAATATAACAGAATATAGGACAATGGAGGGATAGAGGATAGACAGGTTGATGGGTAAATTGGTGCATGGACATTAATTGGGGGAGGGGGACAGGGGGACAAGTTCCTCCAAAATATGTAAGGGTAGGGGACACAAGTCCCCCCCCCCCAAAAAAAAAAAAAAAAAAAAAAAAAAAAAAAAAAAAGGAAAATGGAAGTATTTTATTTTGAACAACAGCTTGTCAACAAATTTTCAGGTAGAAAGAGACATCTGAAAATGGCTTGCTTGTCAGCAATTATTTTTAAATAAAAAGAGACATGTGTCAGAAAATTTCTTTGTTCCCTCCCTCCCCAATAATAAATCGGGTTGATGCCTGTGCATGGGTGGATAGGTGTATGGATGGATAGATGGGCATATGGGCTGTTGGATGAATGGAAGGATGAATGGGTTTATGAATGGATAAAGGATAGATGGGTATGTTGAAAGATGAATGAAAGGATTTATGGGTGGCTTGATAAATTTTAACTTAATGCACAGAAAGTGAACAAACTCCACATTCATTTCTTCTTTTCTCTTTTGTCTTCTACAAGGTGAAAGCATGGAAGATTCATCTCTTTACTTTCATCCAGCTAGTATGTCTAGTAGCTGTCTGGATGATAAAGACTTCCATCATTGCTATCTGCTTCCCATTCTTCTTCATCCTCCTCGTCGCTATCCGTAGGCTCATGAGGTTCATCTATACTGATCAGGAGCTTGAAGCAGTAAGTCTTGGTCCTTATTGGGTTTTTTTTTCAGGAATCAGGCCACCTTACATACATGAATTTATTCTAAAATTGTAGGTACTACTTCCCAGAACCACTAGTGTAAAACTTCTGTATTGACAATTGACTTTTGCTGGGGAAGTGTTTTTGTCTGTCAGCATTTGTGGATCTAATTGAAAAATAGTTCTGTTTTATGTGTCTTAAAAGTTAATGTACTATTTTTAAAAAGCATTCCATTTTACTTTCTAAGACACTTTTTTACAAATTCAGGGAGTGAGAAGTTTTACTTTTGTGTGAGAAGGCACCATCAGTATTTACGAAAGAATATGATGGATGGAGTCAGTAATCTTTATTAACATAGTGCACAATACAGATATCTATTACAGTTTACAGATATTATTACTCGAGCCATCTGATTCATACACATTCTAAGTGTGTGCACCCTTTCCTCTCTCCAAGAAGTTACATTACCTGTAAACCTATGTTTTTCTTTTGTGCAGCTGGACAGTGAGGAGTCAGAAGAAGAAGGAGGTGGATCGATGGCTGATGAATACCAAGCTACCCACATGCCTGTCTAGATATACACCAAACTTTCCAAGCTGAAGGAGCGTTTGGTGTTTCATTGTTGAACACCCAGCATTAAACAAGCTGCCCATATGCCTGTCTAGATGTACACTGGTCATTCCAAGCTGAAAGAGTGTTTGGTGTTACTGTTGAACACTGTGCATAAGTGGATAAACTGCCTACCAGTGAAAGAGGAAATGTGCAATGTAGTGTACAAGAGATGAACCAAAATGACCTACATGTAAAGATTGGTGTCAAACACCAGACACGGGATGTTACAATAGAAGTCAGTGTGCTTGATCATCATTGTTTCAATCACTGAAACACTTACAAGCTAATTAATTATGCTTTAGCTATGGTTGGCTAGTGCATATGAACATATGTCATTTTCAAACAGAGTATCTGCAAGTTGTTTGCTATCCTTAGTTTGTTGTTGTTGGTTGTTGTTGTGTTTACTCTCTAAGAGTTTTGTGAAAAATATTTGTCAATATCAATTATCAATTTTCCTTTCACATATTATATACCAGCTTTAAAAGCTGCTATCCAATAAGCATTGTCTGAATGGTTTCAAGTATGGTATTGACAGAACACTGAGCTTAGATAGATCAGACTACTTCAACTGTCCCCCCCCCCAAATGAAAGAACACTATGTTGTCATTAAGGCCCTTTTTCAGACTTGAAGCAATAATGACCACGAAGAATGGCCACCCTCAGCAAAACTCACCATCTTGAATGAATTGATAGAACCATATTCTCAAAAAAAGAAAAAGGGAAAAAGTGTAGAAGCCTTACCAAGGCCCTCTCATGTATGCTTTATACAGTATTTAGATGTGAAGTGCATTGTGCACATCTCATTCCATTTTAACTCATTTCATTTTCCTTAAAGCACTTTATTGCCTTATGCCTGGATAAGACTTAGGAATGATCCTTCCAAGCTATACTTGTACCAAAGTTGAATCAAAGTATTTCTACATTGCTACGACAGTGAGTTGAAGTTGTATAATAATAGCTGCATGTATGACTTTATGATGGTCTGTAGAATTTAATGGACGATCAGAATTACAATTATCCACATTGACTGATGTATACATGTGTATATATTTTTTCATCTGTGTGCTTGTAGAAAAATCATTGCAAATACTTAATTGCAATCGTCATATGGCACAGTATTAGGGTACAATTGGTATTTCATGCAGAATCCTACGCACTTATACTACCATGCTATTTAGTTATTTTCCTGGTCCGGACACACAAACGGGCTGTGTGCAAAATGCATAAAGGAGAGTATGTAATAATCTTGCATTTCTACCTAGCATTTCCATCTGTGAATATCTAAGAATTACACTGTGTTTAGACAGAAGTGTCCATGCTTGAAGCATAATGTGTTTCATTTGTTCATGTCTATTGATATTCAAGTTGATACAAAATAACGTAAAATTGATCATTTGAAGATTTTTTTTTAAGCTGTTAAAGGTCCTTTTTTCATTGATTGTGATTTTGCCTTTTCAGTCATGTTTTAGATATGTTTGTATTCTCTTTTTTTTCCACATAATGAAATGTAATTGTTTATCTTAGAAGGTTTGATCATTATGAAATTTTCATTGTTTTTATTGCATTTATTAAAAAGTTATGAGTTGTTGTTCAAGGGAATTTTTTTTTCTTCTGCTTTTTGATTGTTGATCTGTGGGCTTCCATAGTTGAAGGTAATGTATGAAGTACAGCTTAATATATCTATTTTGTTTTTCTTGACTCATTAGGTAATATTTTCATATTTTTTAACTGAAAGAAAGGAAATTGTAACTCTTAAGAATTCACTATTCATTGATAACTGGAATGAACAGATGCAGAAATATCAGCAAAGTTTCCATCTTCTCTAATTTCAATTTCATTTGAAATATTTGATATTCTTTTTCCAACTTTTCTGAAACTGTTACATTTAAATTTGTGTCGCCAATTTTCGGCCAACAGTCTGCAAGGGATAAATTCCCATTCAGTACACAATATTCACATTGTGGTTGGTTTTCCACATACTTTTTGCATTTTGCAAATACTTCTTTATTTTTCAGAAATTTACTATTCAAAAATGCATATGTATATACTATATAGTTATGAATCGTTGACATCAAATTAATTTATTTTTGGTATGTTACTTTCTCATGTAAATGTGAGAACATGTTTTGTGCACATTATATCCTGAAAACATACATTTTTTTCAAAGATTGTGCTTTGAGAAGAATATTTTCTAGTATATAAGTTATGTTATCATCACAGAATCTAATTAGATAATACTTCATATTTTAATCTATTCATACTATTAATAGTGTAAGTTTCACCCTTCTTTATTTCAGCCCAATATTACTGGTAACTTAATCCTTTGACTACTAAATTCTGTATTTCCCATAAGCTTAACATTATGACATAGATTTAGCCATCTACCATCCAAAAGATTCTCAGACAAGAGTCAAAAGATATTTTAGATTTTGTCTGTCAGTAGCAAGGTGCACCTTTTAATTTTCTTTGAAATTAATTTGTAATTTGATAAGAGTACTTATGATATGCATGCATTTATGTTTATATTATACATACCTTGATTGTGGAATCAGTGTCATGTGTGAATGATTTTGTTTGAAATGTTTTAATTTGGTTAAATCTTTGAGTACTATTCCTTGCCAAGTATTTTGTTTTCTTTGGAAAAACGTAATACATTTCATTACATTTAAGTTATTTTGATTTTGCCAAAATACCATGACACATAATCATGTTCATGTATATATTGTTTACATGCATATTCTTATATTCTAACATATACTGTTGATATACCGTTCTTATTATCATGTATTGTCTATTGAGATTCAGAAGGATGCTAACTCATTGTCAAGGTGTATGGGATAATGCCCTTCTTCTTCTCATCATACAATGTGTACTGTTCACCCATAATTTTAAGTTGGTGAGATGCAGAAGGACTTTTGTTTATGAGTTTATCCCTTTTGCACCTCACCTTAAACTTTTGTGATCTTCCAAGCAATATGTACATATAAAGAGAGAATGTTTGATTTACCGAGTGCTTGTACCATTGAACAAATATGTTATGTCTTTCAATGAAAAAAAAGAAGAAAAACACAAACAAGGTAGATCAACAATATGTTGAGGATAATTATGAGAATTAATCCTTTGGTGTTTCAGAATTAAAAGAGAAATGAGTATTCATTTTCTCTCGTGAACAAATTACAGATTTGCATGACTGTTTCTTGTATAAAAAATGTCATTTATTAATGCTTGAAATCAGCATGTTTGTTAGGATTATGTGTCAATGTGCCCTGCTGAAAAGGTTAAAAGAAAGTTGTGTGATTTTGAAGTGCATGCAAATTGGAAATTCAGAGTAATATTTAAGTGACAATAGTGGGCTATGTCTACGATGATCTTGAGTTCTCTCAAATATTTTGTGAAAAAGATGATATTTCATATCTTGAGCAGCTGTTTAAACAGCCTTTGAAAAAAAAAACAGAAGGAAAAAGAAACCAAGAAAATCTTAAAGAATTGATGTGGGAATAAAATCACAATTTTAACAAGATATTTTGACCTGAACAGCTGATTGTTGGAATAATTTAATACTTACAGAGGATAAGTTTCTAGAGTGAATCAGTAGGAATAAACATAAACAAGCCTTAAAATCAATGATAACCTTCCATTTGATAGTCAAGTAATCATGAATTTATTGGTTCCTTCCAGTATATGAAATGTGACACAAAACTTTGCTACAATGTAGTACTAGCTGCAAAATAAAAAAAAAAAAAAACACACACACACAAATAAATAAATAAATGAAAATTAGAAAACGTGCAAAGGAGAATGTTTATGTTTTAAGGAAGCGCCGTTTTTAACTGATTTTGAGAATTTCACTTTTTTCCTGCACAAGCATATTCCTTTTTGAAAGAGAAATGCAAAGAAACCACTAAGTTCACGGATGAGTGAGGGAAGGTTTCAAGAGGGAAACAGACAAAGGAGATGAGAGAGAGAGAGAGAGAGAGAGAGAGAGAGAGAGAGAGAGAGAGAGAGAATAGTGGGTAAAGAAAGAGGGAGAGTGGGCGTGATCACAGTAAACATGGACTTGAATGGGAGTGAGATGAAAAGAGGGATTGCATAGTTATTAAGAAGACAAGATGAAATACGATCAATACAGCTTAATCTATCAACCAAACAAAACGTTTCAATTTGTAAGTCACCGACCTGCAATTTTAATGGTATCCAGGAAAGTATCTTGATTGGAGCAACCTCCTTTTGAGAAGTTAAATGTAAAGATTCAGAGCAAGACTGGTCCATACAAGATTTCGCAATGAAAGAGAAATGAAAAGAGAAGACAATATTGAACCAGACTGCTTTCTCCTATATATCGCAGTGACAACTAATCAATTAACGTCGAACCACTATCAAAAGGTGGTAGATTAAGAATCTCATAAAGCAACGTCTTCGGTGGCAGTTTGTTTGAATTTAGTTACAAGACAGCGTGTGCGGATATGTAATATTTATTTTTTGAAAATATAAAGAAGAAGAGTGATTATTTTATTCTAAAAAAATAAAAGGAAGTTATTTCATTTGTGTTTAATCACTGGTAGGTCTCAGTTAAATAGAACATATCAACAGGAACACTATAAAAGAATTCTTGCAGGGCATTCAAGAAAGTAGTATTACGCCTTATCCAGTTTTGTTAGAACATATTAAGTTGAATAAACGGGTGAGATACATGCACATATACCAAATAAATTTTCGAAGCATTATAATGAGCATGAGCGTAACCAAAAGAGAGACGAGGGGCCAAATTATATATATTATTATTATTCAACCCATGCATAGATAGTCCAATCCTTCATCAACATTCAGCATTCTCTATATAGGTACTTTTATATACCCAGCACGTTTGTTTTTATTAGCCCCACCGCCTCCCATCCTCCCTTGAAAAGTTGATCATTGATGTCAATTTCTCAGAAAGAAGAAAACAGCATGAACAAAATAAAGAAAGAGTAACTGTGAAAAGTAATAGTTTTAAAACATTCATGTTTCTTAAACCGTAGCTTTTTACACACTATGTTCAGTTTAGTACCCGGGAATTTTTGTATAAACTATATGCAAAACAAGATGGGGGAGGGGGGTCATTCAGTTAGTTTGATAAATCAACTACTATTATTAGACCATGTGTTGTGTTTGTTTGTGTTGTAATAGTGATCAGCCAATTTTGACTTTCACCAAAGCAAAAGTGTTGCATTGAAAAATAAAAAAATATATTCATACAAACATACTTCAGTGATCAAATGAATTGTACATGCAGACTTCAATATTAATAAAACAAATAGTCGACCAGTTGGCAGGTAGACGTCGATAATATGGGATCGGGAGCATATTTCCTGAAATGGAATGAAAAAAAAAAAGGATAGGATGAGGAGGATAAAAGGATGAATTAAGTAACAATGTTACGGGTTTTTTTTCCCCCCTGACTGACAATATGATTCGATTCACATGCATGGATGATCTCAAAATTCCTGCAAAATGCACCATGCGATGAGCATGCGCCGACACTGCTATCCCATTGGTCAAAGTTCTGTCTACACCCGTCATCATTAAACAATTGAGTTATTGACATGTAAATAAATAAGAAGCCAAGTTTTGTGGTACCTGTGCACTGAAGCGATAAAAGAGTAGGTGAGAAGTTCGCCAAGAGTCGAGTTGAAGTTTGAGCTTTCTCATTAGTCGTCGGTTCGATCGTTGGCTTCGCTTGCCTCACCGAGACTGTCTGATTGGCGTGTGCAGACACGAGCTATCAGAATCGGAGGACCAAGCAAAGGTAAGATATTTTTCTAACCCAGTTAACGTAGAAATCGCTAGAGAAAACTTACACTTATTTGCATATTATTTTATTTTCGTGCTAAAAAGGAAAGTGAGTGTTAATGGTTATTTTGCAGTTCAGAAATTTCATGTTAATTACAGTAAATACTAACTATTACTCCTATATTATCAATATATTTTCAAGCTGACTGATCTGAAAGCTTATGTCGTGCCTTTTCCTCTTTTAATTGGTAACAGCATAAATAGTCTTCTGATTGCAAAAGAATTCCTGCTTGCATTTTTTTCAATCAAATTTTCCAATATACCGATAAAACTTTTCAAATATTTTTCGAAATATTCGAGATGATATATATATATTTCTGTATTCCAAAGTAACCACAGCTCTTGAAATATACATATTGTTCCACTAGATTGTTGTTGTAAGTTAGTTATTGGGTAACAAATATTGATGCAAGTTTTGTCATCCAGTAAGCACGTTTGTGTCATTAGCTGGCTTAATGTCGGCATGCTTGATATTATATCTTTCCAAAAGCAAACATGAAGGCCATAATCATAGCGGTACGAAACAGAGAAGGAAAGGGCTGCAACCATCCCCGATGATTGATTTCAGATTATAACCTATGTTCTGACAACCCTCATATTCCAGCATCCATGAAGTCAATAATGTAATTTCAAAATCTTGTTTAGTAAATTGTAATGAAAATTTGACAATATTGTCGATGCAGCAATTTATCAAATATTTTTGCAGCGTACTCTTCACTTGTTTGCAAAATTCGGAAACTGTTGACATGCGGAGAGATGAAAAAATTGCCGCAGTTTATACGAGAAGTTCGCCCCTCTGATGAAACTTTCTCCTCCCCCCCCCTCTCTCTCTCTCTGTCTTTCTCTCCCTCCATGCCTCTATTTCGATTTATTTCTTTGCCCTGAGACTGAACTACAAAGACGAATGATGCTGATATCTAGTTAATCACCTCAAATAAAACGTCCCCCTTATGAGAATTTTACAACTTGATGTATTCTTATTTTCAACCTTTGATCATATAATATCAGCTATTTGGGGCATATGCTGTATTTTCATTTCTCTCATATAACAATAATTTTGTGTTAGTCTACGAGGGGAGTCCGCCACTGTGACAGAATTACCTGGCCGTGCCACAATAAGTTCTTAAGTTACAAAATCATTAAATAACTGGATTTGACTTTGTAAATATTCCTAGATGTATAGTGTAGGAGTAATAAATTGCTCTAAATTGCAAGATTTAATTCTTAATTGCAAACAGGTATATATTAGATTTGCAGTAAGTCTTTTTGTCCTATTTACCTCTATATCATTATGGGAAGGTAGGCCTACTTCGTCTGGCTTTTGCAATAAATCTTTTCCTCTATTTACTAATCATTCTTTATGACAACCCTATCTTTATTTTTGTACATTTATTACATTATTCTTATTTCAAAAGTTGCTTGAAATAAAGATGAACTTTTCGTCAACCCCCAGTCAATAAACTAAACTGATCTGCATGCGTTTGATTCCGTCTAGACCTGTTCTTACCATAGGAATTAGGGTCACATTTTGGGGGTTTTTTTTCAACAGTATTTTTTGTATCTCATTAACATCCTCACTGCATTGAATTTTCTTGAATATCTAGCCGATTGTACCCTTTAAAAAATAAGATCTTCATTTTCCTGGAGGACTCCGCCCCCTTCTTCTCAGCAGCTCAGACCCCTCCTAGTTATGTTTGTAAGCTTTTTTTTATAATAGCACCGCCCCCCGCAAATTATTTGGTTCATTACGCTACTGCTCTCCCCTCTCCCAATTCGGTGTAGAAACACTCATTCGGTCTCTTAAACCGCTTTTTTTAAAAAGTCAAGTTTAAGCGCATGGCCGTGTGGGATGACAAAAGCGGTATACTTTTTCCTAGTTATAGGCAGCCCATAAATTAACCCTTTTTTTAAAAGGGTGAATTTCCCGTTTTTTCCAATGTATTTGTTGAATGCCAGACCTGTTTGTTTCAGTCATTGTGGTATTGCCAACATTGGCGTTCCGAGAAGACCCTTTGATTTTTAATAACCACATTAATTTCAGACCAGGATGCAAAGGTTAATTGGGCGAGGAGTCGAAGAAGAAAGAAAACTAAATCACAAAAGATGTAGGAATAATGAGAGAGTCTTTTGGTAATCTAACATAAACAACTCTTTTTGTGTTTATTGTTTTCGAAAGAATGATCTCGTCCGTGTGCACCTTTTTATTCCAACTAGATTGTAATCTCTCATTATTTTTGTCTGGGTATTTGATTAAAAGACCACCGATCGATAGAATCAGGGTGTTGCCGTTTGGTCCAGTTAAGTTGGGGCGATTCTCTTTCCCCACTATACACATCCTCACAAATCTTTTTCATGTATAGGTGTTTAGTAAATTTTGGCTTCCTATATGGACAGCTCGATCGGGACAAATTCGGCGTAAAGGGCAATTATAGTTATGGGGGGATCCTATTCAAGAACAACAACAACAACAACAACATCCACCGAAGAAACAAATCAAACGAAACCCCCAAACCGAAACAATTACAACAACAACAACAAAACTTTAAAAAACCCAAAAGCAAATAAACCCCAAAACAATAAACAAAAAACAAACAAAAATATTACATATCGAAATACCCCGGTTGGCCGTTGAAAAACTTGCTTGGATAGAGAGTGGCAAAAAAAAAAAAAAAAAAAAAAAAAAAAAGCAAAAACATGTGCTTTCTTTTCCATTGGTGATTTTTTCCGAAGTTCATTCTCAAAGCAGGCGCGGTTGTAGAGCAGGTTTTTTTTTTTTTTTTTTTAAATTTTAAATTTTTTAAAATTTTATTTTTAGGGAGGCTACTGGGGGCTTGGAGGATTGTAGTGTATATTAGAATATATATGAAATTAAAATTGCATATATATCGTTCAAAGCCCCCCACCCCCCTTGAACCACACCTGTCTCAAAGCTTCTTCATCATGTTTCTCTTGGCCCTACACACCCGATGTAAGACTTTGCTTTTTGAGAATAACCAACTAGTGCTTTTAAAAGAGAATTTGTTATATATTTATATATGCTCATTTCCATCATCCTTTTTCTACCCGCGCAACGAAAGATGATTATTGTATGTTTTTGTTTTTGTTTTTTTGTATTTTTGTATTTTTTTGTTTTTGTATTTTTCTATGCCTATTCTTGGTAGGGATATTTTGAAGCTGGAATCCGATTTATCAGTGCGGCTATAGCGCCCTCAAATGTCTTTTAAGTTATCAACTTGACCCTTTTTTTTTCTCAACTGTTTACATGTGTGACTGTAGTTCTCAATGCGATTCAGTAATGTTTTGTTGATGATAAAGTCGCTTGGGTTGTGGAATATATATGAATGGAATCTCCGGCGGATTCTTAACTTGAGTCTCGGTATATCTAATCTTCATTTCATGTAGCGTCCATGTCCGGAAAACAAAGGTGAGTTGGGAAAGTGGTGTCGGCGAAGGTTACGAGAGATAAGCGCGGATTGGTAGGAGTTTCCGGAGCTGGCGCGCCCGCGGGAAACGCCAGGCAGCTAGCTGGTTGCTTTGGTCTACGGCATGCAGTCTAGCAGTAGCACGTAGCGCGGCCCATCTCAACTGTTTGCTTCATCTTAACTTAACACAAAGTTTGTGCGTGGAGCAGTAGTTCAGATGATGTGATGGTCGATCTATCAACTTATATTTTTATCCATGATGAATGTGTTTTAATGTGTTCAATGGACATGCGACATATCGCAGGAAGTTAATTGCACTGTGGAGTGCATATGGAATGGCAATGCCATTCAGTAGATGAATAGATCTAAGTGTAACCTAGTTAGATTATGTTTGCCTATAGGCTATAACCTATAACTTATAGCCTAAGGCTATATGCAAGAATTTTTTTGAAGATTATTTCCAAATCTAGCATATTAATACTTTACTCTGGTCTTAGATTAAATTTGTGTTATAGACTATCAACATGTACATTATTTTTTCATTAAAAAAAATTAGTCTACAAAAATTTCTTTTTTTTTAGTTGGCCTTTTAAAAAACAGATTCTATTGATGAATTATTTTATTTTCACACTACTACTAGCGTCTCCAGATTTTTTTTTTTTTTTATACCAATTTCCTTTTTAATTTGAGCCTTTTGGTTACTTTGATTTTGATCAGACTTTCATTGACTTAAGAAAAATCGAACTACTTGGGAAAATGATACATGTACACTGTACATGTTCAGGCGTACTGTACCCATCACAAACTTTTTGCTTTTTGGGATTTTATGCCTCCTTCCTTGTTTATTGTACATGTACCTCAATAGTTATGTATTGTTATTATGTATTTATATTCTGAATACTTTGTAAAATGCTTAAAAGTTGTTGGAAATTAATGTTTTTAATTGAATGAATAAATAATTGTGGAAGGGAATTGGGTGTACAACACATGTAGATCTCTAGTCCTTTTTTCATCATAATGATGGATTGTCCCATTTATGAGAATCTAGATCGGTAATTGTAATTAAGATTGAATTGTAATTTTGTATATGTAAATCTTCACATGGGCCTTCATAATGATAACTAACAATATTTTTCAGATTCACTGTCAGGAAAATCTTTTGAATAGGACTCATACTGGACTTTAACAGTACATGTACAACTTAGAAACTGCATACATTTCTCCCGAAGTACAGATGACTGCATAATCTTTGGTGTGAAAAATAAGCAAGGCCAGTAAATTCCCGAGTACATGTGTAAATATGTGAGCTGTATTAGTGTATTTTGACAATTCAGTTGTCCTTTTGAACCATATATTTGGAGGTGACTGATGACTAACATGTTTATTTTTTGAATAAGTGTAAGGTTATTGACATCATAAGTGTTACATGTTTATCGATAAGGTGGTTTGTCTAACTTATTTTGGTTGAGATGCAGTAATTCTGAAACTGAGCTGAAATGAAAAAATGCCACTGACTTTTCAATAGAGGAAATACAAGATTATGTGGTTGAGTTTTTTTTATACACCTGGCCTAAAAGCAGGACACATACACATGGTCCTAAATCTGAAAAACAGATGAATGATCCATTTCTATGTTATTGCCCTACTTTGTAGATGTAACTTTACATACCATTATCCAATAGGTTATATTACTACAGTTGGGAGAGTGAACATGGAAGAGGTCATGGCCTTGAGTATCAAAATATATCATGGCAATTAACCTAATTCTCCCCTACATGTATGTTGTAAATGTTTGCACACTGTACATGTAGGACAGCTTTGTAGTGTACATAGGAATAAATGTGTGGATTATTTACAAATTACTCAAAATATTCTGAAAAAAAAGAAAAGAAATTTAGATAAAAACTCAGGAGGATGTTTGGGCCATGAAAATTACTTAAATTTGGTATCAGGATTGGTGTTACATCTGGACAAAAAAAAAACAAACAAAAAAAAAAAATCAAGAAAACCTAACCAAAACAAAACAAAAAGAACATGAGGCTTGGTCAGTTAAATTACCTTGTTATATGCATCAACTCTGTAATGAGTTTCCACTGCTTATTCATCATCTCAAGGGAAGGGAACGAATGGGGATTCCCCTCTTGTATGAAGAAATCCTTCTCCATTACTAAGAAAGGAAGGACTTCATTAAGTCAACAACAGGTTGCTTTGTAATCACTAGGAGATTGGCTCAGGATCATTTAACTTGCATTTGACACAACAGTACAGTCTTGATCATGATTAAAGTAAAGTATTCCCTGGTTTTGGAGATGCATACTGCACTCTGAATCAAATTACCAATTTCAGTATGGAGACTAGGGCCTAAATGAAGTTAGAAGTTATTGTGCATGACAAGGTGTTTTTTTTTTTTTTTTTTTTTTTTTTTTGCCTCATACATGCACTTACTGGCAAAGAGGTGAATTTGCGGTACAGTAGAATACCAACATACATGTACCTGTAGAGCTACAAATGTACATGTATGAACTTGTACAGTTTAAACATGGAATAATTTTTGGCAAGTGCAAGTGCACATTGCACTTTCAGCAGACACCATTCAAAACTTATGTTGAGTGGTAAGTTGACAACTGACACCATTGTCATAAGCCATATGTTTTAATTCGTTCAACCAATGTTCAAACTTGGATCACAGTACTACTTCTACTATTAGAAAAAAAAAAAGCAATGAAATTTTGAAGGCATGTTACATGTGTTCACATTCCATGATAGTTTGACTACATTTACTTGTATTGCATTTTGTTCCCAGTACTTGAAATGGTGCTCTCCTGGGGAATAGCCCCCTCGCTCACTGCGGGATGCAGAGTATTATGTTAGGACCGAGATCAGTATATGAAACAGAGATGTATGTACTAAGACCTGTTAACTTTTTAGTTTTTCATTAGTTCATTCCGGACAAGTAAATTTTGGCATATCGTATCCACACTTAGTTACCTGTATCTACATGTAGATTATTATGGGGGGGGGGATGCTTCCATAACTTCATTTGAATTTCCTTTCCTTACAATACTGGTTGAAATCTATTATATTAGTCTTGTTCTCCACTTCCTTACTTTCATCTTGTTTCATGTATTTAGTTATGTTTATTTTGTTTGTTATGTTTGTTATTTTGTTATGTTCTTTTGTTTGTTTGATTGTTATTTTGTATATATTTGTCTACAGGGCCCCCTGAAAAACAGTACAAGATTACTGACGGGGCTACCCTGTATAAATAAAACGAAATAAATAAATAAAATAAAATAAACCCCGTGTCTAGAGAGGAATTGATTCAATTAAACCATTGTTTCTTTCTTTTTATGGTGCTTTTGATGGTAAAAACCAGTACCACTTTTTCTACCTTGCCTTCCCCACACACTTACAAGTATCTCATTCCTTGACCCCTCTTCTTTCACTCAAATCCATATTCATATTCACTGTACTTAAGTAATTGACTTTGTGAGTAGTGGGGGTGGGGTGGACATTGGACATCATCTTTATATTTTTATTATCATTGCATTAATACATTTAAGTATCTTTTTACAATGTACCGGTGTATCTTCCCCTCCTCTCTCTCTTTCTCTTTCCCTCCCCCTTCCCCGTATTGTAACTGTCTGAATATTTGCAATAATAGATTAAACCCACCGTGGTGATGTTTTGAGTCATTCCTTAACCAATGACTGATTAGAAACTAGGCCACTGGATGGTTAGCGGAAAGCTGCACAAACAAGTTTAACAAACAAGTTAAAGTCACTATCGAAGCAACCCTGACTCAGTCCTGAACCTGCAACATTTTGAGTCATTCGAAGAGATTTGCAATAATTCTACTTATTCTTCCTTGTTTCTCAACTAATGTCTGACATGAGTATATCAGGTCCTTGATAAAAAGTAGCGTCACGTAAAGTACATGTAGTTTGTGATAGTCTTCAAGTACTAGAAATATATTATTTTGACGTTTCTCTGTTTCAGACATACAATTACATGTACATGTATGGTGTCATTGAAGAATGATATAAAGAATAGTCAAAAGTCTCTGTGAAGATTTTGAAGTTATATATTTTAGAAAATTTAAGTGAAAAAGCAAAAATGTTGTTTATCATTCAAGCTTGATGGTACATGTACAGGTGGGAGTTTCAGTTGGGTATCGGAGTATAATTGGAAGTAGACCAGGGGGGGGGGGGGGGCGGGGGGTAAGACTCTTGGCCAAGATGCTACAGGTATGCAAATAATGCATTGGAGAAGGTTGAACTAATAGGTGTTATGATATTGTGTTAAAAAAGTACATGTGCTTGTGCAGCTTTACCTAAAAAATTGCAAAATTGTATAGACCTCAAGTCCACCCTCCAAAAATGCAAAAGCATATTGGTATTTCTTTCATCTTTTTAGTCTTCTCTTGATCCAAATATTACTCCGACTGTACTCCTCTGTTTGCACTGTGTTGTATGTAAGGTCATGGTATACATGAATCCGGTTTCAAAATACTGTAATTCATGTCGGCCATAACTGGGGGGCTTCCAAAGAAGAACAAAAACTGATTCAATGTGTTGTGCAATGAGCCAGGTGCGTTGCTATGTCAGTGCATACATTATCTTTTGTTAGGCATACTTCAAGCCCCCCAGTTATAAATTACCATAAAAAACAGCACCCAAACCGAATTGGTCTATAGGCCTACCATTACCTTATATGGGTTACATCATACACAGATGCGGTAATCTGACCAATTTCCTGAAAATGTTGTTAGCACTTTTCCCAGTACTAAGCGACAATGCTTGATTCGGTGATGACGCTTTTCTAGATTGTGGCAACCGGTGGATGGTTTCCTGTTAATGTTTTTTGAGGATTATATAGACCAGGGGATTCACCTAGAGCCATTATTCCATGTGTAGATGACAGGAACAGCACCTGGTGTGCTCAATAAGAGGGAAACAAATGTTGTTTTGGAGTTGGATTAATTTTCTTGCAAAAAGGTTTTAAGAGGATCAGTAATTAAGTAAGTATTGTTGACATTCTAAATTTTTCTTTAATTCTTTCATTTTTAAAAAATTATTGCCTTTTTATTATACAGTTTGAAAAATTGACTTTTGATTTTTTTTTGTCAATTTTGTTTTGTAAAGTTCCTTATTGCCACTCTTGTTACATTAAGAAGCTGATTTCTTTTCATTTGATGTTAGGGAAATAATATAAAATGTGTTTGTATATTTCCCCCATATTCCTTTAAATTGAGATTTTCATATAAATTTTCGGCTTTCAGTTGATTTTCACTTTTGATGCAATTTTATTTTACTTGTAGTTCATTGGTTATTACTGGAGGGTAAAAAAGATGTTTTTTCTTTTTTTTTAAAAATCAGTTTGTTGCTTTCCTTTCAACTGTAATGGGCTCTTTGATAATACTGTATTTTGATGTTACAGATACCATCCATCAGTGTTTCTAAAAAAGGAATTTTATGTTTATCCTTGAAAAATGTCTAGACTTGATTTGATCTTTTCGATCATCATTTATTATATTTTTTCATTTTTTTGAGAACAGCTGATTCTTCATTTTTACAATTTGCGAAAAGGAAACCCTCATTGAATGAAAAGCTGTGTGATTTCAGTATTTATGCTTCATTGGCTTTGTATACAAAGTGGTCCTTTTTCCTTTTTTTGACATCAAATAGAGGGGAAAATTCTTATTTTTGGCTTGTTAGCTTTTAGTGTTGCTGGAAGAGCTGAAAAGAGATACACATTTTTTTCTTTTTAAATAACAAGATATTTTACCAAAGCTGAATAAACTTTCATCTGGGGAAATCTTTAACAATACTTTCTTTTGACATTTTTTGTATGGGATGCATAGTATTCGTCAGGGTTGGCAATTTTTTTTATTTTTTTAAAAAAATAAAAAAAATCGGATTTTTTGGATTTAAATCAGATTTTTTTAATTTAAATCAGATTTTTTTGATTTTTTTTAATTTTTTTAAAGTTCATTCGAAAAAAAGTTTAATTACCAAAAGACCTCACCCTACAATGACATCAATTTTAATGTTATCATACATTTCACTCCTAATATTTTTCTTAACCATAATGATTTGTAATTAAATCTAGTCAAAATGGGCAAATAAAAATCAATTTGAGGAATCATGTATATGAACTTAATTCTATCATACATACATGTAGGGCTATGAAGGAAACTTCCATAAGGAATTCCCAGTGAGTAGAAAATATTCCCCTCTGTGAATTTCCACTCAGTATTAAAAAAAAAATCCCAGAGGAAAATCTCCAGACACTCAGTGAAAATTGTATCTAAATGTGCACTCAACAGCTTTGTGACAGTTTTACAAATTGGTATTAAAGCTCATCCATTGCTACAGATAGAGATGCAAAACTGTCAGTGTTGGAGACCAATATAAGAAACAGCTTAGTCAAAGGGTGACTACACTACATTATGTTACTGTGATTTTTACATTAATCTACAATTCTTATTCATATGTTCTCTAAAAATCTGTTTGATACATGAAGTAGAAAAAAAACAAACTTTTGACCCTATACAACTGTAAGTTTGACTTAAAGGATAAAACCAGCAAAACCGCTGATATTACAACATATGGATTACAAAAAGAAGTATTGTATTTTAAATCAGACACAACTTACAACTGTAATTGATTGTAACTTACATGTAACTACCTACATCTTAAGATTTAAATGTACTTTTAAAAGTTTATTTTGAGTTTTGCAAATTGTTTTTATAGATCCTCTTTCCATTGCTACATGCAAATACAAACCTTCCATAGCACTGAACATAAAATGAGCTAGTGACTTAAAAGGTATATGAGAAAGTTTTTTCAACAGTCAAATTATGACTGTACTACATTATGTTAATTGTATGATAAATGTAACAAGAAGAAATAAGCATGTGGAATCTGTTGATTAGATGATTTTTTTTGTTAATTTCACATGATAGAAGTATAACTGTGAAGGATCAAAACTGGAAAATTGCCAACAAACCTTTTGTCATTGACTTTTACATATTATATTTTTTACACTACTGCTCTCTGTAAAGTCTTGGAATGTGTGATAAATGATAAGAAATAAATAAGAAACTTGTTTCACTATTAATAACTGACAAAGAATGTAAAATTTTAGAAGAAAAACTTGACATTTACAAAAAAATGGAGTAACTGTTGACGACACAAATCTCTAATTTTTAAGGAATCAGCTGATTTTATTGACTTGATTTTAATTTGTTTTAAGTAGATAGAAAGGATTTGTTGATTTTTTGTTGATATAAAGTTAATTCAAAGCTTTTCAATTGATATAAAGTTATTTCAAAGTTTTTCAGTTGATTTGAAGAATTAAAACTGCCTTGAACAAACAATTTGTCAATGATTTGTACATGTTTCAATGGAAGTGATTTAAATCAATGATTTAAAAAAAAAAATAATGGTGATTTAAATCGCGATTTAAATCATGATTTAAATCAACGTGATTTAAATCCGCCAACCCTGGTATTCGTATAAAGAAGAGTAAATCATGACTAAGCTCTTTTTGCATTCTTGCTACTTAAAATGTAGTCTAAATGTACATGTATTTCAACAGGTTGGGTCTTTATGTTTTTTTTAGCAGTACAAGTTGAAAAAAGGAAGTAATTCCTGTCAGAAAACTGTAATTATTTAGCTGTTTTCAATGTTTTATGTTATTTTTTATTTTTTATGTATTTATTTATTTTTTTTTTTTTGGGGGGGGGCTTGTATTTCTCTACTTTCCCCAAATCTATATGTACATGTGAGCTGTCCTTGGGAGAGTTTCATGAAAGGACTTGTTGGATGTTTTATCCGACAAAGTCTGTTTTATCGGACAGTTGCCATAGTAACGATGTTTCTCAGCCAATCAAAATCAAGGAAACATGTCAGATCTGACAACTTGTGAGACAACAAATGTTGATGAAACGCTCCCCAGTAATACTGAATTGAATTTGTTATTTTTCTCTGATTTTTGGAGGTACAGTAATTAATGTTTTTTAAAATTTGAAATTCTGATAAAATTTATTTTGATTAATTTCATTTGTTATGTTTTAAAATTTATTTATTTATTTATTTATTTATTTATTTATTTATTCATTCATTTATTAATTTATTTTATTATTTATTTACTTATTTAATTATTTATTATTACTTTTTTTTTGGGGGGGGGGGAGATCTCTCATGCCTTTCCAAACTAGAGTGCATTTATGAGTTCACTGAGTTCATCATTTTATAAATCAGTCACTGATTAAAGTTGCTGATACAAAGGTGAGCACAAGGTTATCATTGGTCCAATGAAAACCAAGATCTTTTCCTGTCAATTAGGTTTAGATCTGAGTAGGTTGTTCTTTCTGAGTAGATAATGCCAGTAGCAGCCTGTCAATTGTTAAAAAATTCTTTATGAGAGAATATATCATATGCTGAGACGGTCATTAACTCATCCTTAGAAAGACAACCTTCTTTTTGCCTGTAGTAAGTCAATTTATATAGAATAATTTGTCATGTACAGGAGCTTGGTTTTGCACTTGTGGCTAAATGTAAATGAGATTTTTGTGCATTGATTTTTATACTAATAGACTGTTTTTTTAAAAATTATATATATTTTTTATATAGTCTTTTAGTTCATTGGAGCATTTTTGAGAATCCAAGACTAGCTCAGTCTCTGCTTCCATGTATTTTACTGTATCTTTCTGTCTGTCTGTGTATTTGTCTTTCTTTTTTCATTCATTCTTTCATTAATTTTTTTTCCTTCATTCTACCCCCCCCCCCTATTCCCCGCGTACATGTAGGTAATTTTTAGATGAATATGATTTGAATGGACTATGTGTATATATCAGACAGCAATCGTTTATGATGTTGTGCACTTTTTCTCAGTCACTTTAAATTGATTTATTCTCTGTGCTTTTTTCTTCCCAGATCCAGAGCTAATTTGATACGTGCAAGTTACAACCTTACATAGACTGTGAGGGCAATAACTAACAGATATCAAGATGTCCCAGAGTAGTAATCCTACCTCTTCTAAGGTATGTTGATTCTTGATTTTGAATAATAAATAAATGACGAACAAATACAAAAGAGAGAGCAGTCAACCAAATTAATAAGAAGAATAAATAATAAAAAAGAATAGTAAACAAATAACAAATATCAAGAGGTCCCGCAGTACTGGACCCACCTATTTTTAGATGTGGATGATTTTTCATTTGGAATAACAAATAAACAGATAACAGAAATTAAGATGTTCCAGAATTGGGGGTCCATCCACTTCAAAAGTATGGTACATGTACAACTCTGTCACTCCACTGAGAATATCTGAGATTTTAGTTGAGAATAGATGACCTCTGTGCTTGATAGAGAAAGCGATGGTTCACTTTAAATGTGGATTTCTAAAGGAAGAAATTATGTTGATATGAAAAAGAAACAAAAATACACAGTGATGCATGTGACAGAAGAGTGGTATGATCTTGCATAGTTTCTGTTGGAATTTGATTCTTTATCAAATGCAACTTACTTTAATAAACTCTTGTTCTGTTTCACACCAAATTAGTGCAGGGGTGGTTTGCATACAGATAGTCTGCCCAAAGTAGATTTTTTATAAACGGAAGAAGTATGACTTTTTAATAAAATAGCTGTTTGCTAGTTATATGTAATTGTTATTAATTTGTAATACATTGTTTTCCTATTTTGATTGTGATTTTAGGAGAAGAGTGATGCAAGTTTGGACCTGCAGGTGGAAGAGTTGTTAAAACCACCTGAAAAGCTCCCTCTGACAAGTAGTCCCTTGGATGGAGAGCCTGAGACTCATTTTCCTCAGTTTGGAGAGAAGGATTATCACAGTAAGAATCTCTTTTTCTTTCCCTGCTCTCTCTCTCTTTCACTCTCACCATTTTAATTAATTTTAATTAATGCACCTTGCTAAGAATATGTGAATATTTAAATTTTCACTCTCTTATGGTTTTATTTTAGTTTTGTGTTAAGGTAACTTCTCTGGCATGATATCTTTAAGCAACTTTGAAGGTTTCTGGTCTAACCTCCCATTTAACAGGCAGAGGCAGAGAGGTGTAATCTAAAAAGGGAGGGCACATTCATTGCAATTTTATTCTGCAGTATTATCGACACACATTTCGACACTACTGCCTCCCTAAGACTTAAAGTGTAAATTCTAAATATGTCAGGCATTTTTGTTAGAGAATTTCAGATGTTGAACCTTTTGAATACCCTTACTGATATAGATTTGACTGCTGCCTTCGTGAAATGAATGGTATACTAAAATTAATTCACACCCTGTAGTGCTTGAATACACAGATATGCAGACTTGGTTATTTGCAGACGTCAGTGGTGCTCCTGTCGGCATCAATAATGGCCTTACAAATATTGAATTTACACTCTAACAATGCATTCTGCTTCCATAAGCAGAAAGCAGATTTATTTTCAGTTTGAAGAAGATGTTGTATTGAGTCTGGTTTCAGATGATTTCAAAGGTTTATTTTGGTAATGGGATGGATGGACTCTCATGTTAGTTCGAGAAGCAAAGGGTATTGATGACCAAATGTTACAGATACATTAGTACTAGTGTGAAAATGAAGAACATGATTTTGCATTCACTGAGAATGAGCTTTTATGAGTGCTTACGCCATTTGTATATCATAATCCTATATACAGTGTAAAATGTCACATTCATAGTTATTTGGACCATTTTTATTTACAACTTTTTGCATTTAGAGGAAAGGGAAGCAGTTTCGCTTGCTTTTCACTCCACCCCTGCCCCTTACACATATTTACATGGATCATTTGGTATGAGTACTAGAGCTTGTACATGTACTCACACTAGAGTTAACTGCATGAACAAAAAACAAAGATGGCTGCTTAATGCAGTATCAGTGACATGCAGTAACTTTACACTTCAATAGTTTCATGTATACTATAGCTATACAGATGTGCATCATTCATGTATCAAAGTTTCATAAGAATACCTCCTGTGATGAGAAAACATGTAAATGTAATCATAGGACAATCTGAGACCCACAGCAATATCCCCTGTACCTTCTATATCTTGCTTCTTAGATAACCTTCTGATAACCATGACCTCAAGGGGACGCATATCATGAAGAGTACATGTAAATTAGTTTGTCTTGATGTTCAAATATCAAAACAGTGTCAGTTTCAGGCAAAAATACTGTACCTCTGTAAATCAGAACTGTAAGGATTAGTAATATGTAGTCCTTGTTGAGGCAGGTAGTTTATTGAACATTGCTTCTGGACTACTACATGTATTTTAAAGACAAATCCTATCTACTTGCGGCATTCATCTACATGTAAACCTACAAGCTGATGGTTTGAGATATGAAAATTGCAGAGTTTCATAAAACAGGCATCATAAACAGACTGAACTGGTTATGTACTTATCATCAAGCTTCTCTGCAACCTTTTTGTTTTTGTGATAGTTATCATGATTGCTTTTGATTAATTACCATCTTAATTCAGTTTTAAGTTGTCTGACCATTTTCATGCGACTAGTCCGACAACTGAAAAAATTGGAATACAAAGACTCATGTAAGTTGTAGCCATTTTGTATTCAATCAAATTTTCAATATCCTCCCTGTCCCTCTCTTGCTCACTCCAATCTCTTTGTTACTTCCTCCCCCCCCCCCAATCCCCTCTACCTCTTCCCAATCCTATCCCCTCTCCACCTGTTCCTGCTTTCATCCAGGTCATCGAAGTGAAGATGTCTTGGTCCATCATCAGCTAGAACCCTTGCCACAGAAAGGCTCTGCAAAGAGCTTGAGAGACCATGAGGCCCAACAACAGAAGATACGCACCAGTCACTCCAATAAGAGCTTCGCCGAGGCAACGGAGGAACTCATCACAAGTATTGCTGAAGAAAATATTGGAACAGATAGTGTGGATGGGGGAGAAAAGAGTGCTCCTAAGGTGAGAAAACATGTCTATTTTTCATCAAGTGTTCCATTTAGTTTTGTCTCTTGTTGTTTTAAGAGTGATTTCAAATGAATTTCACTTCAGGTTGTCATATGACAATAGGGTACCTAGAGTAAGAATGAACTACACGAGCTCGCACAAAATAACTTGGTTCCCATGCATTAGAACTATGCTTTTGTATCTGATGACCTACACGTAGACTTATAAAAGTGGGTTATAGAGCCATTGAAAATAAATAATAAAACTTGACATAAATCATACACATCATGATGGACCATATGGGATAAAGGTCAATATAATTGTCAGGTACTTCAGTTCACTCATAACCATACTAACCATGATATTCAGTACTCTAGTACATGTTCCTCAGTTTTTTATGATTTGAAAGTGAATTCCTGCATTTTTCATCCATGGTCAGTTTATTAATAAAATTCAAGGTGAATTATGACGTGACAAGTATCCATCATCCAAGGCCTATTCATAAAATTGTGAGTAAGAAAGGATTAGTATTAAATGCAGAATTCTGCGAACTTCACTAACCATCTCAAAATGTATGAAATTCTCAAAGTTAGATTTAGCATGGTCAAGGACTTGAGGAGTATTCTAAATGACCTGAGTTAAGAGTGACCACAAATTTTTTTTTTTTTTGCTGTGGTTACAATTTGTTTATTATTAAGGCAGAAAAGCAAGAAAGTTGTATCATCTTGGTAAAAAAAAAACAATTTAATCCACTTTCAAGGATATGTTTTGCAACCTGAATACAGGCTCTGAGCCAACAGGGATGAAATAGGCTTCACACCGCCATGTCCAACTTGGCAGAGTGATATATATTATTAAGCTGTCAAATCAGGTGACGTGTGAAATGCATGCATGCACCTGGGAGTTCAGACAGCTCCTTGTAATGTTTTCCCCAGAATATACTTCCTTTCATGAGCATTATCTGGAACATTGTAGAAGGTTGATGACATCGTATCGTATTGATGAAGAGAAGACTGTCTAATGCTTGCAGTGAAAGTACCTGTGCTTTCCCCCAAATTAACAACTTCCTTCAGTAGAGGGGGGATAGCCAGAAAATAAAAATGGAGAAAATTGGCTAACTTCCTTTGACTTTCCTAGAAAGATTGCTCAAGAATTCATGAAATTACGGAACTCCCTTCTACATGTATATCTTTGATCATCATGTTGAATGATAACTGTATTTTGCTCATACAGGATTATGATCTAGCTTATATATGTTGTGAATTTTTAGATTTTTGTGGATGACTGGTGTACTAGATGCTTGAAAATGAAGAAGATTATGTTTATTGCAAGACCTCTCCTTTTTTTTCCCTTCAGTTTTATTGAAATATGGGGATATTTTTTACCAAAATAAAATCTATCAAACCTATAGCTCAAAATTTATTTTCCATCCAATTAGTTTAGAAGAGGATCACTATTCTTTGTGAAGAGAAGGAACCGTTTAGCTCTACGGGTATGGCACCGCATGGCACGTGGAAAAGCATGACTTCCAAAGATACTGAATGATTTTCGAAATTCAGCAAATTTCTTTCTTTTTTTGCATGCAGAGTAAAAAGAAGGGCAAGGTATTGTCAGGATGGATGATGTTACTATTAAAACCTTAATTTGTCATAGCAGAAGCCACATGTTTTCTTTTCAGGCTGTGAAGTAATTTTTGGTGCTAGTGCTTGAAAATAATTCTTAATGTTGTCACTATGAATAATGTACATTCTGAAATTCAGCAATTTTATTCTTTCTTTTTATCAGCTGGCTCTATTGTAGAAGATGTTGATAGGATTGATGGATTCCCATATTGTAATCGTTTCTATACATTTTGAAACTTCAGCATTTTATTTCATACCTGAACGAAGAATGGAGGGCTACCCGGGGCAGTATGATATGAAAGATGGATCTTTGTCCAAGTGAATAGTTATTGATTTACACAAAGACTACAAAGTTCTTTTACAGGTCATGAATAAGGGTTGAAGATAATTTTGGTATTTTTTCTAATTCATTTACAGATTTTTTTTTTCCAAATTGAGTTGCAATATTTTTGCAGCATATGCATTTTCAGAGAATCCTATGTATCTTTTAGTCTGGATGCACATAAATAGAACAATAGAGTTACTAAAAATAACACAATGACTATCCCAGATCATAAGGAGGATCAGAGGATATAGCTGATTCCAAAATGAAAGCATGATTTTTGATAAAGAAATGTGATGATGAAGTCATGATTAATGCAATGTTAAATTGATTTTATTGTGATTTATTTCAGAGTTGAAGATTTTATAAACTATCATTAGCTTGTTCACCCTGCACTTGAAATGAGAATTGAATTTTTTTTTTTTTTCAACTCAGTGTTAGATGTCTTCTATTGCATGGTACCAACAGAAATGAAACTAGATGGGACTGGAAAATGCATGTTGTCAGTTACACAGAATGAAAAACAATAAATATTGTTGATTGCTGAATATGAAATATCTCAATTACTAGTGTCATATTTTTAGGTATTCCATTCTGGATATAGATTGCCTCATTTTGTTTTGTTTTAGGTGTTTTTTTTTTTGGTTATCCTGCATGTACACCATGTATGTTTATCAGGGGAAAAAATACGCGGGGGCTCGGGGCGAATTCGCCCCCCCCCCCCCCCCCCCCGAAACGCAAAAAAGAGCCCTGGAAAACTAAAAAAGAGCCCCTGAAATTCTCATAGGGTCCAATGTAAACTGTAATACAATGTAGAAAATTTGGGTGGGTGGGCTCAAAGAGTAGCCCTGGAAAAAAAATAATTAATTTTTTCCCCTGATGTTTATGTTCCTTCTCTCTTCTAACTCAGATAATCTTTCTGTATTTATTCCCTTTGTCCTTACACTATGCAGTAACAGTATGTACCTAGTACATTTAGCTACATGTACCTTGAGGCTCATAGTTGATAGTAGTGTAGCAGCCATTAAAATGTTCATTAGGTGTTCACCCTGCACTTGAAATGAACATGTTAATGTGTACATGCAGTTATGCATGGAATGTACATGTATAACTGATATGCATGTGCATGTAGTCGTCTATGAAAGCGTACTAAAGTGTCGTTTATGGTTTGTAAGGAGAACATTAAATCTCAGAGTTTGCTTGAGATCATATCATCAGGATATGTTATTTTCCTGTTAAAGTATCTTATCTCTGCAGATATTCACTTAAGATTTAAAGGTGTGCAAATGGGTCAATATAAATCAAGTATCTTTGATCAAATAGAGAGTACTCAGTAATATAGAGAATTATTTGTATGAAAGGTTTTGTGCTTACAAGAAAAGTCGTGTGTCTCTAAATATTTGTCTCCAAATTATATGAGAAGTTGATATCAGGTTAAGATTGATCAAGTGCATGATAAAGTGCATCATTGAGGACTTTGCCATCAATTAATTCAGAATGTTATGATTAATGATTGCAATAGATCAAGGACTCCAGACAATGTTTTTTTTAAAGACACCGTTCCATATGAGTTATTGCATATGCATCATTACCATTTTGTTGTCATTGCATTTGCATTTGATATTCATGTAATAGTCTTCACAAATTTTTATTAGCATAAATCCACATTCTCCCATCATCGAGAGGGTTTACTAGCAGTGGTCAGCATGTTGAAATCATGATAGAATATTACTGACTATCCCACACATGGGGGGGGGGGGGGGGGGCGTCCTCTTTTTCTATGAAAATCAGTATGGAAGTACATGTACATGTAATTTGGTTCATTTCATTTCCCTTATTTGCCTTTTCATATGTGGATAATTGTTATAAATTCACTACTGTTTTTTTTAAATCTTTAGATATGATTTGTCTTAGAAATTACTGATCGAGTGCAACAATATGGTCTATATCTGTGTTCCCACTGCCTTTGTAGCCATGATAATTCCTTTCTGGTTGTCCATCTTCCCCCTTATGCCCTGTCTTTTTGCCTTTTTTCTTTCATATTTATTTATGCTTTATCTCAACAATCCTTCTCTTCACTTTCCAGAATTAAAAAGAATTTTTTTTTTTTAAACGATTTTTCTTTTTTGATTTATTCAGTTCACCATAGGAGAGGAGGATGGCACCGAGGCACCAGTCCGTTCAGATAGCCAGTCGGATGAGAAGGGACTCCATGCAGAGGCAGGCTCAAAGTTCAATGAAAAGTAAGAATTAGATAGAGGGAGAGAGAGAAGGGAGGACAGAAAGAGAGAAGCAAGTAGAGAGAGAGAGTGAGAGAGAAAAAGAAGAAAATTTGTAATCACTGACTTGCTGTAGTATCTAAAGTTTAAGTAGGATACAATGTGCTTAATGTACACCACAAAATCATGAACTTTGCAATGTTTATTCCAGCATTTTTGCATGTTTATACAAAGTAAGTTTGAAAGCAAAATTGCAAAATAGGATAATAAGTAACTGATGTATGTCATGTAATGTCATGTAAAGGTAATGTAATATAAAATAAATGCTATTGTAGGAATTTTTTTTTTTAGTCACTTATGATCTGATCTTCTTTTTCTAGGCCTGGATCTCACAAGCATCATCGTCACCACCACTCTCACAGCAAGAAGCAACGCAACCTGTCTGCTGACCCTAATGAACGTCTGCGACAGGGGAGCGAAGTCAACCTCAAAATGCATGACATCTCCATCAAGATTGGTGGTGATGATGATGAGGAGGAGGAAGGAGAGATGAATCCGTCCATCAGGGAAACCATGGCCGGTAAGAATACCTCAAAGTTTTTTTTCACTTGAGCTTGTTGAAGCCATGTAAGGACATTTACATCTGGTCAAAATGACAGTGATACTGTTGTTACTAATTGTTACTTCACTGTCTGTTGTTCAGGTGGTCACTCTGCAATATGTACTAGATGAAGAGGAAAAACTTTGGTCCAGTTTGCATCTCTGGTGTGGGTTTGTTTTTATTTACGTTCGCTTTGTGGCAGTTGTCGGATACATTCCATAAGGGAAAAAAAATATTGTTAGGTCTGGTGAGAGATCTCTTTGGAATTCACTTCATGCAATTCAATTAAGATTTGAAAATGTTCAGTCCATACTAGTTTTGTTGTTTTATGTATCGGTTATTAGTGTTTCTCCTGATCATTCAATTTAAAGGTAGTCCGTCCCTTTTGCAAAATCTACGAAAATCCATACAACTTGGAATGAGTTTAGGATATGCCCTTTTGATACTGTTTATTTAATCTTATGGTCATACGTTGCTTAAGGTATTGATATAAAATGAAAATCTGGCTACCAACCTTGAATAACCAAGTCGGATCAGCAGAAGCGCAGCCAGCCGCGCGCAGCTCGAGGCCACCACACGTATATGTACGACAGCACTGTAACATGAATCCTTTCATTGTGCACTATCTAGAATCTCAAGATCTTTTTTCGTGGTACGAAGAAAGTAAGCTCTGATAAATTATTGAAGATTATTTCCTTAAAACCGAATTTCACGCTTTGTCAATTTCAGGGATAGGTTATATAGCCTTTCTCTCGCAAATGATGACAGAGTCAGGGAACTTTCAGAATTAGGTCTGCAAAAGGGACGGGCTACCTTTAATCAAGCCTGTCTCTTTCATTCTTCCTCTCTTAGTCCATCGTCTTGGTGACATGTCAGGGGGAGGACGCCATCACCATTCCTCTCACAAACACAATGTCAGCTCCTTTGTCCATGTGCGTGGGAGAAGGGACTCTGGGGAGAAGAAGAAATCACCGAAACAGAAGAAGGAGTATGATCATAGGCCTCATGAGGTAAGAAAATGTCAAAAGACCCTTTTTCAGTTTGCTTGCTTGAATCCTTGCAAGGATTTATGCCTTGAGACAATGCATTTTGATGACAACAGTTTCTCGTCACCCTGGGCCCTGTTTCATAAAACTTGTTATCAGTAACAACTCCCACATTTCTGTGACAAATTTGCTGTCAGCCAATCAGATGCAAGGATTTCAGTAGCTTAGAACAATTATTGCAACTTGTTATTGATAGCAAGTTTTTATGAAACCGGGCCCTGGTGTACAATGTAGCAAGTGATTTGTAGGAATATTGCTTTTATAGGGCATTTTACGTAAACCTTCTCCTTTTTCCTTGGTGTTGCAAATGAATTTTAGGAGTAATAAGCCTATTTTTGGAATGTAGTAAGTGACATCTTGCATAGTGATCAGATGTAATAAAAATGCCTTCTAATAAATGAATGATGAATGAATGAATGATGAATGAATGAATAATGAATGAATGAATGACGAATGAATGAATGATTTATGAAATGAGTGTTCTGACATCAACACATTTCTCCTCTGTGTGTGTGTGTGCACACTGAGAAGATTAAATGCTAATTTGTATTTTAAAGTTACAAACATTTTGACCATCTTGTCTTTCTTTGTCAGGTCTTTGTAGAGTTGGATGAGCTGTACAAGGAGGAGGGTCATGAGATGCAGTGGAAGGAGAAAGCTCGTTGGATCAAGTATGAGGAAGACGTAGAAGAAGGGGCACAGCGCTGGGGTAAACCTCACGTTGCCTCTCTGTCCTTCCACAGTCTGGTGGAGCTTAGACAGTATCTAGAACATGGTGAGTTTCAATTGTGAGACTAGCCCCCCTTGTCCTTGACAACCTGAAAATGCCACTGGACAGATACATTCAAATTGCTCAAATGTATATGATTAGGAAAAAATAAGATGAATAGAAATATAGAAAGCACAAAGAGATGTGACAATATGATCAGCATATGCAATGGACTTAAACTATACATTTTTTTTGTAATAAGTTAATATTGTACATAGGCTACTGCAAACATATTATCCCACTTGCCCAAGGACACCTTGATGGTTTCTACCCTGATTGGCAGGTGCATTCTAACTGCACTTGTCCAGTTGGATAAGCATATAATATCGTCTGTTAAAAAGAATCTTCACATTTCCAGAATCTACACTTTTATTATATAATGTTTAAGAAAATGTTGTGATATGAAATTAAACTATAAAATTCTTCTTTCAGCCACGGCTCTGTTTGATTTGGAGGAGACTAATCTCTCCACCATCTTTCATCGAATCGTTGACTCCATGATCAGCGCGGATCAGATCAAAGAAGAGAACAGAGGAGACATCATGAGGGCGCTGTTACTCAAACATAAGTGAGTGCCATCCATTGGTGCAGTCAATCATATCTGATGTAGCCCTAATGGAAACATTTTTAGTGTTAATGGGGATTGGAAGAAGTGGCTTTGATGAAAGAACTTTACATAAGAAATTAGCAGGATGGTAAAGTATCCAAAAGATGCACCCATAATATAATACCCATTGCATTTAATATGTGCCATAAATAGTTCAATATCATTCATGCTATCCATTTCTCGTATTGTTTATGGTCCACAAATATATTTCTCTCTTAAGAAAAATTTAAAACCACCTGAAATTTGTCAAGTGGAGATGAGTTTACACATTTATCACCTTTTTTACTTATCGAAATAATACTTTCTGTGGGTTAGACATATTATTTGATACTCAAGTAACATTACCAGTATGAACATCCTATTCTCAGCCACAGCGTAGCACCCCAATTAACTGCCTGAAAGCTTTCACTGCGTGCTGCCTAATTTGCATAAAGTAAACAATTTGTTTACGTAAAACCGCTACGGAGGAGTCTTGGCTAAACTGCAAAATCTCGCCTTAGAAACCACCAAATGAGATGAACCAAACTTCAAATTAAAGAATGAGAGTTGCTCTAACGCATCATGATAATTATTTGTAGCAGAATCATGTTTTATTATATGAAAAATTAGTGAAATGAGATGCTTCTTTTTTTTTTTTTTTTAGTCAGCAAAAGTTACGTTATTTTTCATATTTTCCGTTATTGCCCAAGATCGAGGCTTGCACATATGAACAATCAAAGTATATCGAAAGTCTCCTCCGAATATCTTTTCAAAATTTACTGTCGCACGGTTATGTCGGGAAAAAATCCAAGGCAATGTCATTCACGAACCGTTCAAGATTCATCTCGTGTAGTCCCACGTACCCCGGTTCATGCACAGCTTTCGAAGCTTCGCACTGTATACTGCGCAGTGTGACTGTGCGAAGCTAACTGAAATATCTGTGGCACGAACCCTACGAGACCCGTGCACTTCTAGATGAAATATTTATAAATGATTCAGAAAACATGGAACAAAGCATGGCACGGTAAACAGATGATGAAGAATTTCAAAGAAAGGAAACTGAAAGAAAATTACGTGCATACAATTATCTTGGCCTCGCATAAACAGCGAATTAATCGAAGGCTTGCTGCTTGCAGGGGGCTGCTGCAGTGCTTCACTGGTCGTCGCGACATGCATGCACCATTACCCGGCCGTGCACGTGCAGCGCAGGCATATGCAGTGATATGCATGACGTAATCGCTCTACTTAGCTCATTCATAGGAAAAGCGCATGCGTAGTAGTGATAGTTTACAGTCGTTTTATGTTAAAACCATGACTTTTGAAGGCAGATTTACAGAAAACTACTCATTGCGCAAACATGAAAATACACAGAAAGTTAGCCTGGACACTAAAGTCTAGTAACATGTCAATTGTTTGCATATTCATGCTCTCCAACGGTTGTGTCGGGAAAAAACAAACACCTCTTCCCACGGTCCTCTGGAACTGAAAAAATACTTCCATTTCAAAAAATACTCAATCGTTTTCAGAGAAAATGAAAATGAAGAATAATATCATCATTTCTGATGAAATCTGATATTTTTATGAATTTTGGTGCCAAAATAAGGGAGAAACGAGAGGTTGTATTTTCGACGATTCATTGAACCTCTCTCAGCGAGGCCTTCGGTAGCCGTTACGAATTCAAAAGCTTTTACGAGTTTACGTGGATTTAATTGGGGTCCTACGCTGTGGCTGTTCTCTGGTGCATATTTCACTCTGCTTCCGCCTAATAAGCCATGACGTGTAAGCTTGTGAAAAATAAGCACTTCCATAAAAATTATACTCCTGTGGTGTGTCTTTTCTGCTTCTGTGGTGTGTTTTTTGTGCTTGCAATACATAAAATGGACATTACACTGCTCCATGAAAGTCCACTGTATTTTGATAAAATAAGGTGCATATACATTGTTGGTGTGTTTTAAAAAAAAATCCCATGCATGGAATCATGTTGATGTGTGTTTTCTCTTCAAATCCTTAGCAGATGATTTATTGTTTGAAACAGAAAGAAAAATGTTGGCTGTGATTAGCTGTTATTCATTGGTTAGGGATATGTATGCCTTTTACATTTGGTCTGTTACTTTTTGCTCTTATTCAAAATTTGGTGTGAGTTCATTTTCTTTATCTTTAATCAAAGAGATATGGTGAGATGTTGGACTATACAATTAAAAGGTATACCAAACATTTAAAATCCCAAATCATAGATGAGTTTTATATGAAACAGTCTTCAGGACTGACTAAAAATGAAATTTATTCTCAGTATCTTCTAAACCAGTCTTTGCACTTAAAAAAAAAGAAATTCTGCACAAGCTTCTTGTCATTTCACTGTACACATACACACACATAAAGAGCAAAAGCTGTAAAACTGTATCATTGATGTGTTCATATATTTTATTCTCCTTTAAAAAGCACAACTCCATTTTTCACACATCAAAATAGATTAAATGATATATGGTATCATTTACCTCCATCAAATTTTGAACAGCCATTCTAAGAAAAGAATAAGAAAGGCTTTATCATTATGAAAACCTAAGTTTATTGACACCAGCATTTGTCGCTTAAAGACCAAAAGATCATTAACCATATAATTATGTAGAAATGATAAAGGTTAATGACCTAGTGGTTCTCAGTAGACAGAAATATTAGAATCCAAACACTATATCTCACTGCCAACTATCTCTATGCATCATCATCATCATCACCATCCCATCATCATCATCTAGGCACGTGAATGATGGCAGCAGTATTCTACGCAACTTCTCAACCATCTCCTTGGGATCCATGGATGACAAGAAGGGTGACAGGTATTCCTAAGATGAAGATTCCATCATTTTCATCTTGTCACTGTTTTGTTTTTGATTGATTTTGTTTTGTTTTGTTTGTTATGTTTTTTTTAATGGACTAATTCATTGTCATTTGCCTTGTTTTGTTTGTGTCTGTATTTGTTTTGGATTCATTTTTGTTTTGTTTTGTTTGTTATGTTTTTTATGGACTAATTCATTGTCATTTGTTCTGCTCAGAAGAAAAAGAATGCCCTACTTCTTAAATCTCTTTCAAGCATGTTAACTTGTCTACCTTTACGAATAAAAAAAGTAGAAAAGAAAAATTTAAGAGGAAAAAATAATGAATGAACAAGGAGGCAAAATCTGTTATCCCCATTAATAGGCTAAAGAAAGCTGAATAACAAATCCCAATTGTTAATAACAATTTACAGGCAAGGCTTTGGCTAATAGTTCTCTTTTGAAATCAGCATTCACATGGAAGAAACATTTTGTGTGTAATTATTTAGGGTTTTTTAGAAAAAAATATTACCTTTCGAGACTTTTGCCATAAATGTACCCATGAAGTTTTGCAGTGGCTGTTCATCATGTTTCAATGTCTGTAGGAATCCTAGCAAGGTTAAAAGCTCTAATATGTTTCTCCTTACATGTTTCTCATTCATTTCTTTCTATCATGTTTGTATGCTAGCTTGATGCTATATCATCTAATATCTTCTAAATTTTTCACCTTCATATCTGATATAAAGTATTTATTTAAAGTGTAAATGTAAATAAAGCATTGATTTCGATCACATTCATTTCATTTTGATTTATCACTCATCCTGTAATATACCTTCACATTTTGATTTTGTAGCTGTTGATTTTCGGAGAATTGTTTGATATTCTTCCATTGACATAGATAGATGTTTCTATTTTGCAGTATGGTGAGAAATTAAACTCTACTCTTTCTTGTATGTTTGAATTATTTGAAGACTTACACCAGCTGGGATACTTGCACCCCAATCATGATCTGAAATGAGTAATTATTCATATATCCTCTATTGCAATATCATCATTTAATATCGTCATAGTTAACATTTTTTTTTTCTAATTGCATTTCTCCTTGTTTCCTCTCCGCTGGTTAGGTCACTTTTGAAAGGTTGTGATGGGATGTAAATGCGTGTAATATATGGACAAATTGAATGCCACAAAAGATGAGTTTATTATTAATACAGAGACTGGACTGGGTTCTTATTGCTATAATGTTGTTTGATCATTCACAGAGACTGGACTGGGTTCTTATTGCTATAATGTTGTTTGATTATTCACAGGCACAATGAGAAACATCATCATCACCACTCCGGTATTTTCAAGAACCTGTCCTCAATCAGTCTGTCTGGACACGGTCAAACAAAGGTAATTTAAAAATCCATGTAAACAAAGAATTCTTCAAATTTAGTTTATTTATTTTATACCATGATTACAACATTAAGAAAAAAAATGTAAATGACATTCTTACCATGTAAAGGATATGGATATGCATAACTAAGACAAAGGTAATTAGATATTTTATTATTGAAATCAGAAAGAGGCACTGGTTATTAGTATTTAGGTGGAATGTGCTATAAAAAGCAATGCTTGGAGAATGAGTGGAGAGATTCAACAAGATTTAGTCCAAACAGAAAAAAATAACTATTGAGTATTCAGTCCATGTTTCACTATTTTTCAACAAATGTTTGATTAACTGTTTTAGGGAACTTGAAATTTCTGATGATTTGAATTTCATACAATGCTTATCACATATTAAAATGTGTGACTGGCTTCATCTTACCTCCCAATAGCCTGAAGCTGAAGTCCGCATTCCTATGATCAATGCTGATGGCAAACCCAACACCAACGGCACGCCTAATGACAACCAGAATGCATCTACTGTGGGTTTCAAGACCACACCTTCTTCAACCTCCTTGATGAAACTGGCCCATAAGTTGGACAACAGCAAGATTGAAGGGATCATGCGGAAGATCCCCCATGATGCTGAGGTCACCTCTGCCCTGGTGGGTGAGGTCGACTTCTTGGATACACCGGCTGTCTCCTTCGTCCGTCTTGCGGAAGGAGCCGTCCTGGACAATTTCTCGGAGGTGCCCATCCCTGTGAGGTTCCTGTTTGTGATGTTGGTGCCAACCCATTCAGACATCAACTACCACGAGCTTGGAAGATCTTTCTCTACCCTCATGTCCAATGATGTAAGTCACATGTTGCTTGTGCTCTTGGCTTTTTGAGTTTGCAAAGCCTTTGGTGTTAGGTAACACATTAGTAGATGTTGTTTTCCTTTTTTTCTGTTGTCATGTAGTAATAGGATTTGATACAGTCATGACTGTCAAAGTGATACTTTGATACTTTAGGCACTTGAAGATGAGAGACACAGTTGAAGCACAGATTTTAATTGCTATTAAGGACAATATGAAAATCTGTAAAACATGATAGTAACAAAAATAAACAGCTCAGTGCATGCAAGGACAAATGTGTTCATGAGTAATTCAACTTGTAAATAGACACAGTTTATAGAAAACTATGAAATTTTCATGAGATGCTGATGATATGATCACACTATCCAATGTTTACAGCATTTCCATGAGACTGCCTACCGAGCTGAGACAATGAGGGATCTCCTGACTGCCATGAACACCTTCATTGATCACACCATCGTCCTACCCCCTGGAGACTGGGACAGAGAACTACTCCTACCGGTCCTCCGGATGCAGAATGAGAAGATGAAGAAGATGAGGAAAGCTGAAGAGGAGGAGGAGGAGGTGGATGGAGAGTTGACAGTTGTTGACATTAGTAAGTACTCTCAGTGTCAAGAGAATAAAAGTCAGACATTATGAAGTGATATAGCCAAGAGACTAGTTGTAAATCCAATTTTCAGGTTAGGTTTTAATGCAGTCTTTGGAAGCAGGTCATTATGAACTGGATTATATTCTCCTTGTGTTACACAGATAATAAAAGGCTGGAATAATGTTAGAGATGATTGATGACGGTAACAAAGTTGAAAATGATGATACTATATAATCATAGCCTTTTAAGTGTACTTCTGCGGTGCTCTTTTTACTTGATTCATATGATTCCATTCTTGCTGGACCTATTTCAGGCCTTTCACAGTCCCTTATCAGAGTGATATTGATGTAGTAAGTCTGATCTTCTAGCTCTGGTATCCCCTTATATGTAGCTCCTATACTTTGATTATGAAACCTTAGATTAAACTTTTCTCGTTATCTGTCTTGATTTTACTACTTGTAACATTTAATTTTATGTTACCCTGGGATTTTGACCCACTGTCCTTTTATTTTGTAACCTATTTAATGCCCCTTTGTGTAGGCTCACATGAAGATGTTGATTTGCGTAAGTTATTTTTTTATCCTTTTTTCTTATGTTATATGTAGTCTCTTCTAATTATTTGATGTAAGTGTTGTGCCCAAGTAAACTCGTGACATTCATACCTTGTGAAACTACTTTTGGTGAAGACCATTTCCGTCTTCTTGCTTTTCATATATTTTGATTTAGTGTTTCCATTTTTCTTTCCCCCATGCTTACTCTTATTTTATGCTGCAAGTTAGCTAAGTTGCTTGACTTTCTTTGTATTAGTTAAAGGCTCGATTTGAATATCAGTCAGCAAAATTATGCTGTGTGTTCAGTCAGGCATTGTGCTAGATTTCTTAGCGCCGCATTCCCTCGTGATTATATTTTGATGTTATTTAATGCTACGATGCTATTCCCTCATACAAAGAGCTTTTTATGATTTGCAGTCAGCAATGGCAGTTACTCTTTCTTGTTGTATATACATTTAGTTAGAACTATGAAATTTTGTATTGAGAGGCATGATTGATAAATTGATGTAGAACGACTGTATTTTTTAATCAAAGTTAGTCTTCAGCTGCTTGTGAAGGAATATCCTCCAGAATATGTTACATCAATCTATTTATCACTGTATCTTTCTCACCTTAAAACTTATTACTGTAGTCATGACTTGAAATAGATTTATACAAGTATTTAAGAGCAGTATGTTCTGAAATACCATTATGTTACTCTGTTAGTACTGTGATCCAACAAAGAATGATGGTAACAAGAACAGTACATCTGTTTCTTGTACTTTTTTCTCCATCTTACTCTCTCTCTCTCTCTCTCTCTCAAGATTTTCTTGCGTATATAGCTATTCTTTCTCAAAACTTCCTTGCTTTTATAGTTCATCTTTCCTATGTACTGATTTGTCATTTACTGTATGCAGCAATTATCTAAGAGTGTTATCTTCCTTCCCCTTCTTAGCTACCAAGAAGCATGCCTACCAGAAGTTCCCTGACCCATTGAAGAGAACGGGCAAGATCTTTGGAGGTCTGATCAATGATGTCCGACGTCGCTACCCACACTACTGGTCCGACATCAAGGATGGACTTAACTTCCAGTGTGTTGCTGCTTTCTTCTTCATTTTCTTTGCTGCTCTCTCTCCTGCCATCACATTTGGCGGCCTGTTAGGTTAGACACACCTCTTTCTCTCCTCCTATTGATGATTTCATCATTTGTCATATTGCTACGCAGTTAAATGTTTTTATTACTAAAATAATGATACTATGGATAACATATTAGACGGGTGTATACTGAGATGTCAAAGAATGGTCATATAATTGAAAGCATTTTTATGAAAATTAAACAAATCTATTGTCCATGCATCCGCTTGTGCCCTTCTGCCAGGCACATGATGATTTGTCCATTAATATACCTCACTATGTCATTCTACTACATGTATCATGTATCCACTTTCATAAGCCAACTATGCAGGTCCAAATGTAAGTGCATTTAACTGCAGAACAAAAATTCCTTTATGGGTCGACATTTCAGTATGATTGCAAATTTTGTTATTCATAAAAAGAGGACTTGTTCACTCAAATCCAAATTAATATTAGTTTAAAATTCCCGAGTGTTAGATATTTCTAGTACTTGCTAACTTTAATTTTGTATTGTTTTCCTTAGCTGACAAGACAGAGAACTGGCTTGGTGTGTCTGAGACTATCATAGCCACAGCAATCAATGGATGCATCTTTGCCTTGTTCTCTGGCCAACCCTTGAACATCATCGGAGTGACCGGTCCCATTCTTGTCTTTGAAGAAAATCTGTATTCGGTGAGTAGTGATTACTTGTAGATAAGCAGAAGATAAGAGATTTGTATAGAGATTACTTGTGAGATGAATGATGATGTAATCAGAATAGATGTTTTCTGTGGCACTATTCAGAGCTTTTGTCACACAAACATAGTCCTGCATTTGCATTTTAACTGAATGTGTAAAAAAACAAATGTTTGAAATCAGAAATGCTATGGTTCTATGTCAGGTTAATTTCATATGTCCAGCCAATTTAATTCTACTGGACTTGTTGAGCATGTAGAGTAGTTTCCTACCCAGGGAAATCAGGAACCCCTACTGATGCTAGGCAGCATTACTTATATGTTTTATGGTATCCTGTAGCATGAACACTCAGGCTTTATAAGCTCATTGTTTCCTTCTTTCTCTTTTTATCCACCTAGTTCTGCACTGAGCGCAACATTGAGTATCTTCCATTCCGTGTATGGGTTGGAATCTGGCTCTTCGTCATCATCACGGTCATGGTAGCGTTTGAAGGGAGCGTTCTGGTTCAGTACTTCACACGTTTCACCGAGGAGATCTTTGCCTTCCTCATTGGTCTCATCTTTATTTATGAAGTGTTTAACAAGCTCTACAAGGTGAGTTTACTATCTTTTAAAAGAGGAAGCATTATGCTTCAGTACTATACTCATTTCACACAGGAGATTAAAGAAAGCAAAGTTGAATCACTTCAGTTGATAATTCAATAGAAAATGAAGCATGATGTGATTAATGTAAGTAGTCTCTGACATGTTATAAGAAGAAAACCGAAGCATTTAGAGATAAGAACATTAACTATTGAAACGACAGTCACCTCTTTATCAGAAGAGCTAGATTTTTGAATGATTATGCATTAGATTTCTAGAATTGTCAAGATGGTGATCATGCATCTCCTCTGGTAAAAATTGCTATGCATTTTATTTGATCAAAAATATGGGGCTGGTTCTGTTGCCATGGGGTTTAGGTTAGGTTTAGAATTACACTTTTGGTCAGGTAGAGTGATGGACCTTGTGTTGGTGGTTTAGAATTTAGTTAGTGGAGGTTTTGACGGCAGATCAGTTGTTATTGCACCATGTTTTGTGCCATTGTCAAGTCATATTATTGCATTTATTATGACTTCCCTTTGCTCCTCATGTTATTTAGATCTTCCAAGCTCACCCGCTCCTGGAAGACTACTGTACGGTGCCTGGAACCGATGGACCTATGAACTATACTGAGATCTGGACCACCTCCTACACTGAATACACCAATGAGAATGGCACTGTTATGTATGATCTCGTCACTCCTGCTGGCAACATGACAGGTAATTACTTGAAAATGTGTTTGATAAAGTATTTTCATTATAGAGAAATAAATGATCCAATCCTAAGGTTGGATAGTGCATGTTTCTATGAGCGCCATTCGAATACATTGATATGAAACCATAATACATTAGAAAAAACCCCTGAGCATTATGGCTCCTTAAAATTACTTGTTTGTGTTGAGCGTAGTAAAGATTACTGCATGCACAGTATTTACATGAAGTTTATTATCAAACTACTTCATTTCTTGTTTTAGATGGTGGTGATTGTGCTGCAGCCAAGGTGGTCATAAGTGGTCAACCAAACACTGCCCTCTTATCAACCATTCTGACCCTTGGCACCTTCTTCTTGGCCTACTTTCTTCGCAAATTCCGCCAGGGACGTTTCCTTGGAAGAAGTGTAAGTAAACATAGTGTCCATTATACTTCTTGTGCCTCCTCTCTTCCACCATCACATTTTCTTTTCACTCTCTGCCCTCCCCTTATCCCATTTCTCTATTCTCTGTCCTTGTAAAATTTACAGATCTTTGACATGCCCTTTCTTGAGATACTAAAAAAGCCAATGCACCTACTGTCTCTCACTATGTGTTATGTCTCCAGTTCTGGTATTTCTTTTTCTCTGACCACTGTTTATATGACTTATATGGCTTGTCACACTGCCCTGTCTGTTTCCCCAGGCTATTTATTTATTTATTTATTTATTTACGTATTAATTAATTTGTTTATTTATGCATTTACTTATTTATTTTTATTTTCATATTTGCAGCCTTATCTAAGAAGGGTAGCATTGTCAGTTACAAAACTGCTTTCCACAGTGGCCCTGTCAGCTTATGTTAAGCACATAATTGATTATGTATTGAGATCAAAACTACAGAAGAATTAGTCCCTTTGTAGAAATTGATCAGAAAATTAATTATCATTTTGTCTGCTGTAGAACTGTTACATGTACTGCATTTATATTTTCTACTATTCATGTTAGATGTAAAACCTTGACCTATGGACAGTTGTGATTTGATTTGATTTGATTTCATTTTCTTTCAGGCAAGGAAGATGATTGGAGACTTTGGAATCCCCATCTCTATCCTCGTCTTTGTAATGGTGGACTTTTTCATTAAGGCTACCTACACACAGGTAATTAAAAACATTCACGTGTAAGAATCCTTATTGACATGTTGTCTTCCCTTCAGTGACAAAACTGCTTTTCCAGTTTATTAAAGGTACTGTATTAAAATAGAGTTTTGTCAGCAAGCTTGTTGACAGCATTACCTTCAGAGAATCCTAGCCCAGTAGAATGGTGCTTTAGGACAGCATAACTTTATAGCCTGAATTTCACCCTAAGTAAAACTTTACTAACTGAAAGCCAAGTTCTAGGCTATAAGCTTCGGTTTCATCAAACAAAACCAGTGTCATTCATTAACCAGATCAAAAATAGAATTGTATTAACCTCATAACTTTGCCTTGCTTAAAAACATCCATTGCAATTATAGTGAAGTTGAATTGGGCATGTGCACAGTTTAATTGGTACTCTTCCATCTTTTCTTTGCAGAAACTGGATGTCCCTGATGGTCTGAAGCCATCTGATATCTGCAAACGTGGTTGGTTTGTTAACCCCCTTGGTATCGACAAACCTCTTGGTATTGGTCTCATGTTTGGTGCTGCTATCCCTGCTCTCCTTGCTTTCATTCTTATGTACATGGAGACACTGATCACAGGGTATGTTCTCTTGGGTTTTTTTTTCCTTTTCATTATAAAACCAGAAACTTTAGGAGCATGAAACTTAGATGCATTGTTGTTGAAGGCTGTTTCGATGACAGGAAACTTTTGAAAATCTGAACCATGCAATTGAAGAGAACTGGTTATACGGTATTTTTCCATTTGAAATTAGTCTTCAACATCATGCGCCAAATCAGTGAGAAATTGTAGATGCTTCTTTTCTGAGGAAGGGGGGGGGGATAAGTGATTGCAGGCTTATGATATTTAAGGAAATAGATTTAGAGGTCTGTTCTGATCATACTTGCTGGTGTAATTTTCATATATCTGTCACTGCTTGTCAATCATTCATGTAGTTCTGGGATATGTTTCATGTTATTATTTATCTTTTAGCAAAATCCTACAGGTACTGGGTGGAACTTTTCAGAAAATTCATTCTCCTGCTGTAACTTTTGTATCAGTTTTATTAGGCATTTCTGTTGATTATGAGTATGTGTATTGTATGAATTCTCATCTGTTTTGTTTTATTTTTTTGTCTGCAGACTGATTGTGAACAAGAAGGACAACAAGCTGAAGAAAGGCTCTGGTTACCATCTGGACATGTTCCTTCTTGGTTGCATGGCTGTATGGAACGGTCTCTTGGGATTGCCGCTAGTCTGGGCCGCTACAGTCAGATCTGTCACCCACATCGGAGCCCTCTCAGTCTTTAGCAAGTCCCATGCCCCAGGAGAAAAGCCCAAGCTTATTAAGATCTTGGAGCAGAGAATTACTGGGTTTTTCATCCATGTTGTAATTGGTGAGTATACTGTTTGGTTTCTAAAGTAGAAAGATTATCTGATTTTCTGACCAAAATTAATAGCCTTAAAACAATTCAGAATTTGTGTGTGTGTGTGCCAATTTTCAATGACTGTTCATAACTTTGATGACAAATGTCAGAAAAGCCCCACTGGAAATTTTGAAAAAAATAAACAATATGTACTGTAGGGAAGAAAAAAAGAATTTTCATCTGCAATCGAAGCTTGTATGGCAGTATAAATGAGACAAGATTGTGAATATCATTTCAAAGGAATTCACTAACATTGTCACCAGCAGCTAGAAGTTTTATTTGCATCATGAAAATTTTAACATTTATATTTAAAAGTTAAAAATTACCTTTCAGTCATGTTCATCATTCAAATGTTTTTTCTTTGACACACCACAGGTGCATCCATCGCCATCTCACCCCTCCTCCGTCAGGTTCCTCTCGCTGTTCTCTTTGGTGTATTCCTGTACATGGGTGTGACCTCTCTCAATGGTATCCAGATGGTAGAGAGGTGCAGTCTGCTCTTGATGCCTGTCAAACATCATCCTGATACACGATATGTCAGGGAGGTAGGTACCCAGGACAGATGGTTTTATTGGTGACCTGACACTTGACTTCATTTCATGAATGTTAGAGGTTTAGGGTTAGGGTTATGTGTAGTGTTTGTTATGGGGTTGAAGTTAATGGTTCAAAGATAGTCAATTTGACAGCGGAGCATGAGTCAGTTAGCTTTGTGGTGATATGTCTGGAAGGGAAAGGGGTAGGTCATGATGGAAGGAGTTTAGGGAAGGAGGGGAAAGGAGAGGTGAGGGGTAGGGGGGAAACCAGTTTTGAGAGTTCAGGATATATCTTCTTATCCAGTCATTATAGTCATAAGTAATATTTGAAGGCAGGAAGTCAAAATGAAAATTTGCGGTTTCTTTTTGTCATGGTAAAAGTTGAAGATAGTGAACATTTTTTTGAATATGTTGAAATATAAGTTTTGGCATGGTTGTGGCACAGCATCATAATGTAATAAAAGATCCATTGTACATAGGGTTTAATCAAGCAGTATCAAAATTTCAGCTTCAACTCCCATCCTAACAACTAGAACCCATGTCCATCTCTTTCTATCAAGGTCCGTACCTGGAGGATGCATATCTTCACTATCATCCAGCTAGCATGCCTTGGTATCCTCTGGATCATCAAGCTCACTCCTGCTGCCTTGGCATTCTCTTTCTTCCTCATTCTCCTTGTTCCAATCAGAAGTCAGCTCAAGAGGTTCTTTACCAAGCACGAGTTAGAAGCGGTATGTACTACATTTTCTGTCTGTCTCATTTTCTTCCGTCAAAGAGTTTCCAGGAAATATATATCTTTTAATTGCTGAATAAGATTCAGCTGATTGGTGATTTCATAAGAAAATTTCTTATCTTTTAATTTTCTTACCTTTTAATTGTTTTGTTGTAATGGAGAGACACCAGGTTTCAGTGCCTCTTTTCAAGCATTTTCAGTTTTAAGCACTTTAAGCATTATTTGTCATTTGTTTTCTATTTATTTTACCACTATTATATTGCTTGTAATTTGATTTTCAGAGTTAGAAATTGTTGAGTAGTTTTTGTTTTATTTTGTTTTTTTTTTAGTTTTTTTCTTTAGTTTTATTTGTGTGTGTTTTATTTATTTATTATTATTATTATTATTTTTTTTTTTTTTTTTTGGGGGGGGGGGGGTAGTTTTGACTGGTTTACCTTAGACTTCATGATATACAAAATATGTATATATATTATTTCAATCAAACATGACTGAATTGGTAGCTATTCAGGTTAATTGAGTGGACCACCCCATCCCCCCCCCCCCAAAAAAAAAAAAAAATGAGAAAAAATCAAAGTAAACAAATAAACAACAAATGATAATAATGAAAAACCACCTTGTAATTTTTTATTCAGCTTTCCATTGTAGGAATGAAACTATAAATGTGTAGTGGATCTGAAGTGTAATAATGATATTATTTTTTTGTCTTATTACAGCTTGACAGCGATGAAGTCGATGCTAATGAGGATGAAGATGATGAGTATCAGACTGTCCACATGCCTCAGTAAAGGTCAAAGGCCAAAGGTCATCGCCTGCTTCCTTTCTCCATTGGCATGTGGTGTATTTACATTTGACAGCTTGTAAAACAAAGTCTTCTTCGATGGCCAACCAAAGAAATTCAACAACATTTGATATTGAAGGTTATGAGCTGTATATGTCAAGAGGTCATATTGACCGTCTGTAAGTTACTGTAGTCTGAACCTTGTGATGAGCTCCTTTCATGCCATGTAAACCGTAGATAAATTATACTAATTATTCTTACAAATTTGCTTTTTCATGATTGCCTTCCAGCTTTGGCTTTTTAAAAAAATTGTCTGAGATATAGCTGCTTGTACAGCTCTTGCACACATACCTTCATGTTTTAAGGCACTCAGTAAAGAAAGAAAATTAGAATGATCTGTGAAAATTTTTGGAATGGGGATTATTTCCAACATTGTTTATGTGAAAGTGACAAGGATTATTTTGAAAGTGCATCTTCAGGGAAGACAAACGAAAAGAATGGTCCTTATTATGTTTGAGGTTCAAGTTTCAGCTGGGTCTTTTTCACCGTTCTGCCAAATGATTTAATCAGGAATGCCGTCCAGTGGAATACTATTGAGCTTTAATAAACTGCCAATGCAATTGTCTAAATTGCGATGATGGAGGGCGTATTATGATGATATACATATATTAATGATATGATATGTGAAGTAGCGATACTTTCTGTTCAACACCAATATCTCAGTTTTCAAGTTCGTAGTGAAAATATTGAGTAGTATATTGCCATCTATAATCATAATTCAGTAACACTAGCCATTGTTGCTGCTTACAATAAACAGAAGTAGACCTTCATGCACTTACAATACACACAGTTTTTTACTAAGAAAATTGTAGATTAGGGTATCTCATCCAATTTTCAGTCTGGAGAGGATTAACGAGTGCCACAGAATTGTGCAAACATATTTAACATCTGAATAACAGGGTGTTAAAACTGATTTTGTCACTGTTGGGCAACTGTTATTTGCAGAATTTCACTAGGTTGAATTCTGGCTTTTATTGATAGGTACTACAAAATGACAAGTTATTCCTTCCCAACAGTGGAATCAGAAATTTGCTTTTCTTTAGGCAACATTCTAAGCAAGTAGACAAGTGGGTTTCAATTATTCCCATGCTTGTTGTATTATATCTCCCCACATCACATCTGCAATCTATCCTTTAAGAACCAAACGGTTGTTATCTCATACCACTCAGGTGCCATTGGCATTAACTAAAAAAAACACCAAGCAAACATCATACAGGGTTAGCGCCACAAATCAGTAGTGCAGTATCTGAAAGACTCTCACGTAGAAATAATTTTCTGGCAAAGAACTAGGTACCTTTGTTCTATTTTCCAATGTGTATTTATTCTTGCACAAACTTAGTTAAGATAAGTCAGACTGTCCAGTACGTCAGTTCTGTGGTATGAAACGTAATTGAAAACATAAAAGCATTAATTTTAAACTCAGACGGTATTAATTGCATTTTTACAACTCTTTATCTCTTTATCAAGTACTTTTTCTCTACTCTGTCTTCAGTACTATGCAATCAAATGTTGGAATTGAAAGAGCACTTAGGCTCGCACACAGGCTTTGTAAAAAAAAAAAAAAAAAGAAGAAGAAAAAATAGAGTGTAAAATAAGATATAAATGTGTTATTTATTTCTTCATGTTATTATTGTGATAATGATTTGGATAAGTATTTGCATAAGAGTACTGCTTTTCTCTAATTGTTTTTATTATCCTTTCCTACTTTCTGATAAATTTTTCATAGCCATAGATGAAACAACATTACACTTCTTGATATACAGAAATCACCTCTTATTTCAATAAAAATGACACCAAAAAATTTAAGATAATGTATTATATGTAAAGCTATTTTCGAGACAACAGTTCTGTCTTATTGTACTTTTAGTGAGTGGTGTTTTCACACATTTGTACAAAATTTGGATATAGTTGTAATATTCTCTCAAATGATATTTTGGAAGAATTATGGGGAGAAAGATGCAGTTATAAGTTGTAAGGTGCTCTTATATAGCTAATGCTCTACTCTATTCTGAAATTTCTTTGTGATTATGTTTTCAGCAGACATGTTTTGTGGTTTTTGAAAATTTCAATATATTTTGTGTTTGTCTTGAAATTCTAGGGAGCTTGCGGTGACTATCTGTGTTGTGTATTGGCTTCCAATGATATATTTCCAATCATATAAATGGTGCTTTCATTAAGGAAATATAGTTCTTTTTTTTTCAGTGAATCATGTTTTTTTACTGTCATGATTTTTTGTTTTCATGATTGCTCTTATATAGCTAATGCTCTACTCTATTCTGAAAATTTCTTTGTAATTATGTTTTCCAGCAGACATGTTTTGTGGGTTTTTGAAAATTTCAATATATTTTGTGTTTGCCTTGAAATTCTAGGGAGCTTGCGGTGAATATCTGTGTTGTGTATTGGCTTCCAATGATAAATTTCCAATCATTATATAAATGGTGCTTTCATTAAGGAAATATAGTTCATTTTTTTCAGTGAATCATTTTTTTTTACTGTCATGATTGTTTTACTAAAAGTAATAGGCATAAGTTGTTATGATTTAATTTATCAATGTAATACTCTATTTCTTGTAGTGATTTCATACAGAACATCTAGTTTGTTTAAATCATAGTATTTGAAAAATTTGATAACCACACTATTTATTGATATAGCAGGCATTTGTCAAGACGATTACACTTCAGTTTTAGTGCTAGAGCTGTTCAGTCCACTCGCAGACAATCTCCTTTTTGTGAAAATATTTTGTAAGTTTATACTGATATTACCAGGTAGAGATAAATGATAGTTAGACCAAAATAGGTTAAAAATTACAAAGTTATTGATTATGCTCTATCAGGCATCATTTAAACTGAAATTATGATATTGTTCATTTCTTCCCATCTTGAAATGAAATATATTGCTTTCATTACCTTCTCTTTGCTAAACCAAATATATAATCTAGTACTTGTATGAAGAAGCATTACTAAACAAAATAGCCGTCTTGACAGAGGTTTAATTTAAGTTTGATAATTGGATTTAAGTGACTATCTTCTTGATGTGTGTTTCCTGATCCTCACGTTATTAAGCAATTGTTGGAAGTATTATTCTATCCATTAATTTTAGTAAAGTGATGAATATGCAACACAGAAAATGAAATATATGTAATAATGTAGCAAGTGATATTCTTATGTGCAGCTTAGAGTTTGTGATGTTTGAAAAAAGAGTGAAAGAAAGTAATATTTTTATTGCATGTGTGTGATGAATTTGAGAGGAATAGGTTTGAGAAAGTTTATTGAATTTAGCACACTTTGTATTGTGATTATTTGTAACAATGAAACGTGCTGTGCCAATGTTATACTTGTACATATGTAAAAAAATATATATATTTGTTGTTTTGTTTTGCAGTCCCTGGGAGAGTGAGGGGAATATTTAGTGACTGCAATGAAAATTAAACTTTTCTTCTGCAAGATTTAAATGGTTTTATATTGATCCGAATTGTAAGATAGATAGGAGATAAAAATCAATTTTTCTTTTATTCTTTTTTAAAAAGAGAGAGAGAAAAATCATTGTTATTTGTCATATTGAATCGAAATTAATCATTTGCATACATGGTAATTAAGATGTTTGTATTATAGATTCACTTGCATTTTTTGAAATTTCACTGCAAAGATGCCTATTTTTGTATGCTCAGTGTATGTTCAACGTTACATGTTACGTGCCACATATTATGTATAGATGCAACTTGATAAATTTTGTGTTTAAAATTCAAATTGGTATATTGGACTGAAGTGTGGGATATTTTATCTTCAATTGTTCGGCATTATAGATGTTTTGTATGTGCCATGTATTTTTTTGCCACAAGATAATAAAAAGAATTGGATAAGAATGAATGAGTGTTTTGTGTTTTCAAGTCATTTCATTCAATCACTGTTGTAACACAGCGGTCTATCCAGGATTTTTCAAGATGGGGGGGGGGGAACAAAGTTTGTGCAGGCACGAGAAAAATTTGATGAAAAATTGTCTACTGGTATTTTACCTGAAAAATTTGCTGACAAGCAAAAAAAAAAAAAAAATGCTCCCCCCACTGCCACAGTAATAGCTAATACTCTGTTCAAAAAGCATCTTAGGCCCTGAGTCAAGGGGTGTTTTGAAGGACTCATGATGAGGTACTACCAAACTTACTATTGAACTACCAAAGAGAATGACATAGCAGAAAGAGAAGGGTACTAGGGGTGATCATATGAACACTGACAACATTTGCCTATATTTTGTCAGAGCTACTGGTGTTGTAGGACAGGTTGAGTAACAGGATATTCCCTCCCTCTCCATCTTTCTCTCTCTCTCTATCACACTCAATCATCCTCTCCCTCTTTCCATCGATCTCTTTCTCTTCCTGTCTGACTTTCTGTCTATATAGCAAACACATACTAGTATATCATTGTAAGTTTAGGCCTATGAGAAGAATGCTAATTTCCTTATAATTTGCAGCCCAACTACAAACGGCTTATGTCGAAAGGGTGCGTGCACGGAGCGGGATGGGAGCGGGGAGGGAACGGGGATGGCCGCACCCTTTCGAGAGAAGCCCCCCCGGTTGTCTCAAAAGGGTGGGTTGCGTTTGGGGAGTGAAATTAACGCACCCATTCGTGGAAACCGGGGGGGCTTGTCTCGAAAGGGTGTGTTGAGTAGTCTGATATACCAGCCGTTTTTTGTCAATGTAAGTTAAAAAAAGTAGAAAAGGAGACAGGCGGTTGGCTATCACCTGATGGGGGTGTCCAAGGTAGGCGCAGATCCGGGGGGGGGGGGGCGAGCAGGTCTTGGTACCCGACCCAAAATTTGTGTTTTTCAGCCCATTTTTGACCCCCAAAAAGAAGAACGCCAAATGGGAAATGTAATGTACAACCTTTTTTTTTTTTTTTTTTTTTTTTTTGCTTGTCGCGAAATTTTTGGACCTCTAATAAGATAATAGGATACGCCTACTCCCCTAATACAGTTTTTACGACACACACAAAAAATCTTTTTATGCACCCTCCCCCCCCCCCAGTGGGGTTCACTGCCGGAATGTAATGTGCAACTTTTTTTTTTTTTTTTTAGTCGCTAGATTACAAAAAAATCTTCCCCCCCCCCCCCATCAAATCCTGGATCCACGGCTGGTCCAAGGATCCCCCAGAATATACATGTGGGAAAGAATTCCCCCTTTTCTGTCTGCTGGAATATTATGGTGGGATGCATAAAACGGGAGAAAAGCAATCTTCTGCACCCGCACACACACACACACCCACACACGCACACCACATACAAAACAAACTTCTTGTCTAATTTGGTTGTGATTGCTTGATTGCTTGAAGTGCACATGTTGTTGTCCTTCCCTCCATGTTGAATTCAAATAAAATGGAAATATGACTTTCTATTCTGCCTCATCTGTCCTTTGGAAATGCGCATTCCATTACGAAATCAGCCTCATACATTGCATCTTTAATTTGCGACAGTAAGAAACTGAAGGAAGATATTTGCAAGTGTATGTGTGTGTGTGTGTGGGTGTGTGTGGGTGTGTGTGTGTATGCACGCGCGTGCGCGCTAGAAATTTCGACAAAAGATTTCGATCATCCCTTTTCCGTTGGGTGACCAGACGTCCTGATATTAAGGGGCAGTCCCGTATTTGAACCATTTGTCCCGCGTCCCATACGGCACTCTCCGGGACGCCGTTTTGTCCCATATTTCAAACTTACTGATGATTCTTACAAAATAAATACACCATCAATCAACCAACGAACATCTCCTTATTCATTTGAAAAGAATACATGTACAAGAATATACCTAAAACACTCCTCATGCATTAAGAGATGCAGAAATAAGCATTAATACAACCCTTTCCAATGATGAGGGGATTTCGCTGCGTAGTGTTAGTTAGTGTCAACTTTTCGGACGCCAATGGAGCCGATTCTCAAAAAATATGCTCGCTCGCTGTGCTCGCTCGTGAAATCAACATTGTCCCTTGCCCTCTGGCCCTTAAGTCAAGAATAAAAAATACCGTATTCGGGAATCCAAAATCCGGTCACTCTGCCAACCCCTCGAAACAGATATTGGCCGGTGTTAAAAGACAATGGTCACTAAACCGGGTGAAAATATCATGCAAATAGTAGCAACATAATTGTTTGATTCGATGCCATGGAAACCATGGAAACTGGGTTAAAAATCACGCGGAAGCTCATCTGTTGGATCGATTAATGATAATGAATGAATCATGGAGACAGATTGTTGAGTTGCCACCCACTATATGAATATTTGTATCAACCTAGAAAATGACGATCAATTTTAAGCTGTTGCTGTGTTGAATGTGAAAGTGATAAACAGTTTTAGTAACAGGTAATTTCAAATCAATTTTATCGCCAGTCCTGGTGCTTGGCGCTTGATCATGCATGACTGGTAGCGAGTACGATGGAGTGCTCGAAAATCATGAAAATGGGATGTACATGTAGGTACATCACGTGTGTTTACTTTCTCCTTCATCTGCTCCATAAAGGATGGAATTAGGAAAGTACATGATAAAAATTCAAACTAACTTTACTAACACAGTAATGTGAATTCTTTTCTGTACTATGCGGCCCTTCAACCATTGTTACTCCAGAGAGTGCATTGTAAAAATGTTTGTACTTCAGAATATGACATCTGAAAAAAAAAAAAAAAAAAGAATTTCGTTTTGTTTTGATGTTGCTGTTTTGATGTCGAGTCTTCACGTTACTCGTCTTAAAATCGATAATTCCTCCCCCCCCCCGCCTCTCCCAAGACAGTTTAATTCTTTAAAAGTTTCTTGCTTTAGCGGATTTGCTCCTCACCTGTGACTTTAATTCGTCAAAGATAGCCGACATGTAAGCGTGAGGGTTGTACTTAAGATTTAGGTTTTAGTGTTATTGTCAACGATAGCTTACAAGGTTAGCATGAGGGTTGCAATTCGGTTGTAAAGTCGTGTTGGTGTTACAGACAGCCTACAAGGTTAGCGTGAGGGTTGCAATTTGGCTTTAATGTCTAACCGGTAGTGTTGGTGTCAAAGATAACCTACGAGGTTAGCGTGAGGGTTGCAATTTGGCTTTAAGGTTTTTGGTGTTAGGGTTGCATGGGGGTATTAAAGGCATAGTCATGAGCAGATTTGGACTAAATTTAGTTGGAAAAAAGTCGCATTAGATTGGTGGCGTAAAACAACCATGTCTTTTCAAGAGCCAGCGATATACGTATGTCATGCACATAGAAGCAACATCAATTGTTTGATTCGCAGCCATGGAAACTGGAGTAAAATGGCGCGCGAAAGCTATTAAGCTGATAATCAGAGGTAGTGCTTTGGTTAATGAGAATTACCGAAATAATATGGAGATAGATTGTCGCATCGCCACCCATCACTGACTATCCATGTCAACCTGAAACATTACGATGATCAATTTCAAGTTGATTTGCTGTTTTGCATCTAATAGCGATAAACATTTTTTGTAAACATGTTTAAAGCAAATTCAATTCTTTCCAGCCCTGGTGCTTGCTTGATCACGCCTGGCTGGTATGGACCACCATTACTGGAGTGCTTTAAATGGGATGTGGGTAATTTATATGACATGTGCTTCGTTCTTTTTCATCTACTCCATAAATGATGAAAAAATGAAAATAAATATATGGAATTTAGCCGATAGTAATTCCCATAAAACCGCTCTCAAATGCTCTGAAATATGATTGTTAATCATGTTAATGAGGGTAATTTTGAAAGTTCCTACCCTTCCCCCGCTTGGTCACTTTGCTCCTTCGGAAAGGATATTCGGCCCCAACGACCAACGAATACAAATCGACACCCATAATGCAAATGATATCCAGCATACGATCCAGGATCTTTTAGATTTAGATCTGGCGAGCTTCGAGTGTGTGTGTGTGTGGGGGGGGGGGGGGGTGTAAGGGTATGTGTGGTGTGTTTGTATATTTGTTAAAATGGGAGAGAGTGTACCGAAATGGCAGGACTGAGGGCGATATCCAGGTGTGATTTGGGAGAAAGTGACTGTGTAGGTGTTATGTTTGTGTGTGTGTGTGTGTGTTTTTTTTTTTTTGGGGGGGGGAGGGATAGTGATGTTTTCCTTTGGGATGGGTGATACTTTGGGATGGTTTTTTTCTCATCGATTTCTTTTTTGATTTGCTTTGTTTTGATGAGTGTAAGCTACGTAATCTCAGATAGTTTTAAATCATTGTTGAATATTTGATACATGAAATGAAAAGTGTTATGCATATTGGTATGTATTTTTTTAGGGGATCCTAGTTTCAATATATCTATTTATTTATTAGTTTGTATTGGATTTGGGTCTCCTTTCTTTGTTCTTTTCTTGTATTTTTTTAAAAAGACACAACATGTATATATCGCCCTCCACAAAATGTACAAGGGAAGATTTTTTGTTGGGGCGGGGGGGGGGGCACTGGTGCTTCACCATTTTTATAATAACTGATTTCATTGTGTCTCTTTTAAGTTATATATGATTCATGCTTATATTAAGTTAGTGAAAAAAGTCAAAATATGAAATGTAAAATATTATATTATGTGATTTGCAATGTTAAATTGAAATGTTATATATTTTTGTTCATGAAATCAGAATAAAACAGAATGGAAAAAAATATTTGTTATGTAATGATTTATTTTGAATGAAATCTCTAATAAAACATATGGAAAAAATATGGAAAAATATGGAAAAAGAAAAATTATATCTATGAGAGAAGTCCGATACTTTGCACTAGCTTCTCGTTTTATTTCTTTGTTTATCCATCTTTTTATTTCAATAAAATGAGGACAAGGTAAGACGAAGATCTGAAAATGTACACTCTAAACACAAATAAGTTAAAATGACTGGATTATGGGTCAGCTGGGTGCAACTAATATAATATTATGTAATCATGAAAGTTACTATATTCTAGTCAGAAATGACTATAAGTTCTAGTCAAAATACGACTAGAAAATGTGACACATGATTAAAATATTGTTTTTAAAAATGACCAGGTATTTTGGATACACCCAACTGACCCTTTAACCTAGTCATGTTCACCTGATTTACAAAAAAGTAGCCAAGCTGAAAATGAATAATGATACAATGCATTTTTAAGTTTTGGTGTATGAAAGAAATAATGATTTTTAATGACATTTTGAGCAATGACTGATTTTTTGTATAAAAAATGATTATGTTGATATTTAACAAGGAACCCTGCGGAAGGGTAGACAGTAAATTAAAAAAAATTAAAAAATAACTGATTTGGTTTAAAGGGGGTACCCAATGCTGAAACAATGTTAGTTCATTTAAAAGAGCATGATTTTATTAGCAGAAAATCATCTGCCTATTTTTTTTAATAAGTCGTGTTGCCAAGGAAACCCCCAAATGAGGTAAGATTTCAGGATATTTTTGACCCCTCAGCTGTGACCCAGTTTCAACTGGGTACCCACTTTGACGTCAAAATGACGTCAAAGTGGGTACCTTGTCGCGCAATTCTAGCAAAATGCGTGCAAGGTATAATACATATTGTACAGTCTAGCGCGCAGCACAACTGCAATGCGCGAAGCTGGGTACCCACTTTTACATCATACCTCATACTCAAAATTTTTGGTCAACTCTTGACTTTTTATGAGAAAATTGGCCAAAATGCATTGATTTCAATTGAAAATCATCATATTTTTAATGTTTTCTTCTTAGAATTTTATTCTCGATCATATATCAATTTTTTTTTTTACCATTGTGTAATCACTTTAAAAGATACTACATGGAATTACAAGTTACTATAATAATTCCTTTTTTTTTTGTTTTAATCAGGATTAAAACTTAGAATAACATATATTCAAAAACATATTTTTATTTTTTTTCTAAGTTTTATTGTCGTTTTGATAGACCTGGCATGTCAATCGAGTGCATTCGGTATTATCATTATGTTTTTGCATTATGACTATATATCTTTGCCTCTTGCTTTATAGCGCACCAAAAATTATAATGCATGTATGCTGTGACCTTTGACCTCATCCGCAATAACGTGGCTGCCGTTGGTTTGTTGGTAGCTCGCTAGCACTAGACGACTGTCAAGATGGATCTCATCAGCTTGAAAGGCTGCCGGTATTTCGTTTTTACAGTAATTTTCTTTGTAAGTATGAGTTGTTGCATGATCTTAAAAGTAAGAGAAAATATCAGTATCAGTTGAAAAGCTACGACTGGTAGATTTGATCATTTTTTTATACGAGTGACTCTCTGGTTTCGCTCTAAATTATTGTGGGTGTGTAGCCGGCCGCACAGTGGAGGTAACCATCCCGGCCCGATGCTCCTGGCTGAGTTTGCCGTAAACGTGCTTCCTCATTCATGTTCATGTTCCATTCTCCCTAAGTGAGATCTGTCATATATGTACCGGGACCTTAGTTAACCTATTAACATTTTATCAAAGCAATTCGTTAGGAAAAAATTTTAATATTCGGCATTATCGTGAAATAGATCTAGGTGTCCACCGTTCACTTTGTCTTTGTACGTCTTTTTGCTAGACTAAAGTCTAAACACTGTCAGTGACTGTCTTGGGTCGTGGCGCGCTGGAAAACACTTGGGTCGTGGCATGCTGGTTATTTGATGAAAATCAGTTTGATTTTGGCTAGAAATTTTGTCAAACTCACAAACTGGGCTGCATTTGCTTGCACGCACACAATTGAATACAGCGCGCGCATTCCGGACTTCCTTGTCCCCTATTCTCCGGGTTTGCCCAGTCTGCCAGAATATGCTTGTGGGCATGGCTCTGAGGGTTTTGGTTTTACTGTACACTGACTGTAGTTTTGGACCGAATAACCTAGTTAACACTTGGTGCACCATACCCAGCGAGCCGCGACCTGAGTGTTTTCAAGCGTGATGTAACCCGAATGTTTAGTAAAAGCCCTTTGTACAGGTCTACTCACTAGTTGGATTAGTCGGTGATTACCAAACAGCATTGTAGGATTTGTACTTTTAGTTTTACCAAATGCGTGCATGCCATTAATGCATCCAAAATTAATTTCCTACGCTTAGAACTATGCAGCATTCTCCCACATGAAATTTCAAAAGGAAGATGAGAAAAACAAGGCAAAAACACTTTTGTAATATCATTGTTTTCTCTAAAAGCAAACAATGGTCAAACTAGGCCTAGCTGATTGTTGAATTGGTAGTTTGTCCAGCTTTTTCCCATAGGAAACGCATGTTCAGTATAATTCCATTTTCAGGTCACCATAATGTCGCGTATGCGAAAAGGGGTGCAATCGGAAGGTGATATCGGATCAAAGACTACTTGTTGATGAAAATTTTTACATCTTCATTTTCTGTAGATATTTGAGTAACTTTGGTCATGGTGGAAATTTGATAAATATTTAGAGAATATTGTATTTGATATGACTGAATCTATGAAAAGTGTTTGGTAATAGGATACACTTCCATAGAGTACTCATTAGCACTTTATTCAGTCACACGCAGTGGTTTCTTAATTATTTCCCTGTCCATTCACTTTGTACACAAGTGCGCATGTGTAAACGAACGAGTGGACACCTAAACCACGATATTGCCTAATATTCCTACGGCTACTCATAATAATTCCTGAAATTTACTTGACGAAGGTCCTATTTGAGTTTTATTTAAAAAAAAAAATTGGCACCAATGGCAATGAGCACTGTTCTCTATGAAAATCAGATATTTATATTGTTTGGAACATACCTCGTAAAACTTTCTTGAATTCTTTAAAGTAAATTGTCTTGCTTTGTAGTTAAAAAAGATCTTTCTGACGACAGAACCTGAAACTGAATATACGTGTAGATCGTAGAGGCTAGGCTTAGGCCTGCAACTGTGTTCAGAAGCTTCCATAACAAAATAAATAGGCCTAGGTCTATACTTTTTGTGATTTTTCACTCTGCTCTGGATCCCTTGGCAAAAAGTGAGCTGGGTTTGAAGTGCTCAAATTGTTTGTATTCAGCTGTATCATAACTTTGGTGGCAAAATCCAACTGACACTCGGTAGTGAACATCTATTTGCTGAACAGGCTTTGATGAGAAGCAGCGTAGAAGTAGAAACAAGAAAAGACGTTTCGAGGTCAGAAAATATTTCAGTTTAAATTACGACATAAGTCGTATACAGAGAAATTACTTTTTTTTTTTTTTTTGCTTCATATCAAAGATTCACCCATCTAGATTCTACATGCATTTCCAGGGTCTGCCTGCAGCTAGATATGCATGTTGCCAATGTATGCTCAGTTAAAGTACGCGTCCGGACACCCAAACTGTCAGGACACAGGGCCACTGGGTAATATAAGTAACATGAGAGAAACTAGGATACACTAAGAAGAAGTTAAAGAGCTGTTACAGTAAGGTTGCCCCTGTTTGTGACTTGGCTGATCCATTATCATGATTTTTTTGCACTACAAAATCACTTTAACTCTTTGCCAACTACTGTTGACTAAATCAAGATCGTACATTTACATCAAACAATCGTAATAATTAGTTTTCTCATTTAACAGTTACAAGTAGGTCTGCATATACTATGACAGAGTGGTTGAACCTGAAGAAAATGGCTGGATATTTTAGTGATATCTATAGAATAATTATCAGCATCAATGACTGCACAATAGATATACAGTAGCAATTCAAAGGAAATATCAAAATAAAATTTAGATTTATTTTCCCTGAAATTAATTCAGGAGGTAAACTGTTAATACAGTGCTCTGAATATTGATAAGATTTTCACTTTTTTTTTAAAACCAGGGCCACAAACTCTCTGTGTATCAGGGGCTTAATTTAATTCAGGACACAGCAGTACCATTGTGCATCGCACCTGTCATTTCTGCCAACCTTTTGATCTCCATGAATCATGAATGACTCAAGACTCTGGGTTGCAAGAGGTGCTTTGGAATTCCAGCTGCAATGCACAGTGATGATTGTTGTGCTTTCACTGCCCTGAATCATGGACGTATTATGAGATGGACATTCATCAATACGTTAATTGATTCCTGCAGTTGTGACTGTCAAAGCCATCTCAATAACATTCTGTACATATTTCTCCACTTTGATCTCACAAGGTCCGCCGCCAATTAGCCAGGAGAGAAGCGAGACAGTGATTTGACAGTAGCTTTTGCTACATGTGCAGAAGATAATAAATTGCTTAAATCATAGGAAATCAATGTGCAGTTCTGGTTTACAGTTGGAATTTTCTATTTCATTTTCATCTTGAAAATTGTGTGAATATAACAAGATAGAACTTAAATTTTGATTGAATGTTTGAGATTTATAATCCTGTTTTTCCACATATTTCCCATAATTTTCCAGAAGTATAATGCACGGATCTTATGAAGATCATGCCCTTCTCATTGTTAAATACGGTCATATGCATGTGTGAAAGTGTGCGAATAAGTAATGATAATTTCATATCACAAAAATTAACACGTTCTCAAGTTTGCTGCTCCCTATCAGCACTATTATGAATCAAAGACATATTCTGAAAGAGCACACCATCCGAACAAAACCAAACTGAGGGGAACTGCTTCTTTGTCAATGATCGAACATGCTTACGCAGTCGTTATCGTCCAAACACCTGTTTCCATTAAGCTGCACATGATCAGAAGGCAGTGACAATCATTGTATGTAAATTAAATCCAGCAGCGGAACTGGTCATTCAAAGGGCTTGTGACTGTCGGTTGTCCATTCTTAATACCTCCATGCTTGAATCAGTGACTGATGTACGCAGATTTTGTGGCCCTGATTTTGCAAACGTGAAAGTTTAATTAAATATTCAGAGCATTGTCATAGGAATACTAAATAAAGAAATTTTACAGAACCTGTTCCAAAACAAAATTTATATCATTTTGTTAATTAAATTCTTTTGTTTAGAGTGAATACTGAACTGCCAGATTGCATTTTTTTTTCAGTGTTTGTATGGATCATAAACGACTTTATTTTAAAATTTGACAGTTTTGAGAAATGGCCCCCAAGTTACCAAATACCATATACCACTTCAATTAAAAACAAGCAAATTAACAAACAAACAAACAAAATATTTGAAACAATTCGACTGAAATTGTGAATTATTTTCTTTAAATTTCTTTTACAGCTATGTTGTGTGGTATGCCATACAAACCAGCAGGCCACTGTAGAACTTATGGACTCCAACGTAGACACCATTCTGCAGCACAATGAACTCGTATTTGTCAACTTCTACGCCAACTGGTAAGATGCATGTGATGAAACTCAACAAAGTAGAAGTAGTGATATTATTTCCCAATTGCTGCCATCCATGATGAATTTTTGTGAAGGTTGAAAAAATGTCTCTGCTGGGAATGGAACCAATGGTATACTCCCAAGTTTAGAATGCCAATGCTTTAACTACTAGACTGTGGAGACAGGCCAGGGGTATTGGTGAGACCAGCCTTTCATGAAAGGATTTGTCGGATGTTTTATCCAACAAAGTTTGTTTTATCCGACAGTTGCCATAGTAACAATGCTTCTCAGCCTATCAAAATCAAGGAAAGATGTCAGATCTGACAACTTGTCAGACAACAAATGTTGATGAAACGCTGGTTGACTAATGTATTGACAAGTACATGTACATGTATTTGAATTTCATTTTTTTTTAAAGTTTAGAACAAAGACAAACCACAAGACTCAGTTGGATCATAGCTTTGTGTGTGATAAGTTGGAATAATTATTTGCAGCGCAAGGAATGAAGTTGAACAAATCAATGTGAACAACTCTAGTGATTTATTCAGGAACAAATCAAATATATTTGTCATCATGAGAAGATGAAAAGAAGAGAATGAGGATGCATACTGTGTGACTGTTTCAAAGTTTCCTGTTGCTACGGTTCATGGCAAATTTGAAAACATGTTTGAAAAATGTCATGTGATTGCATATACATGTATTTGAGATGAATGTTTGGCATACATGTACAGCACAATAACATAAAATCAAGATGTCCAACAGAAATGTCAGAAATTGATCATCTAACATTGCTCTAAATAGTGTACACACTTTCAAATATCCTTACACATTAGTAAAGATTACACACAAGACAGTATGCACAGATATATGTATTGCACATTCACACTGTACATATTAGGGTAAATGACCTTCATGGGGCATAATGAAGCTTCAAATCAATCAAGGACACATAATATTATCCTCATGGGTGAATGTCCATATAAAATACTTGGAAAGGGAGATAATATGCACTTAGCATGTAAATCCTTAATAGCATACAAGAACAAAGCAACATATTTTGTATACCCTCCCGTAATGTGTAGCATTGGTGCCTGTAGAATCTGCACATTCTGCAGTGTGAAATGATTTGCATTTTAAGGACAATATTCTGTATGAAGGATTTAATACTTATGAAGCTCTTAGTCATTATGTGGGAGCTTCTACATAGCAAGGTCATTTGACTTCTGCAGTCAGGAGAAGTTACAAGTGAAAGATTAAATGAAGGGTGTGATGTATTTGGAAAGTTGTACTTGTAGCATTTCCTCAGCATGTTGAATATCTGTTTTCAATTTGAAGCTATACATACACTTTATTATCCATCAACAACTATATATGTCGTAGAGATTTATAACTCCAGTTAGCAGCATGTAACGATTTTGTTTTCTCCTTTTCTTCGGAACTAAACCTTTATTGCCATTTGTAAGCTTTGAACTTCTTCAGATGAAAATAGAAATTAACTAAAACATGCATATATTTATAAAAAGTTTAAGGGATATACATTGTAGTAAGCAAAGTTATACAAAAATTATTTCCTACATAGGGACAAAAATTTAGAAGTCAGATGCATGTAAAAATTTGCAATTTAGAAGTTAAAAGGAGCTTGATAAATACATTTATCAAGCAAGATTGGCAAGGTTACATGTACATGTATATGTGATCAGTGCTAGAGAATCATGTAGTGGTTATATGCACTCCATTTATCATGATGATATCAAATTATATGATAAATGTAATATTTTCATTGAAACCTACACCTGGATGAAATATGATTAGTTGAAAATATACACTCAGGGAACTTTTGTTGAAAGATATTGCTTCCACTTGCAAGTCTGCTTAACAGCTGTTCTCAGATTTATTTATTCAGTCTCAAACTGCAAATGGCTCATTATAGAATTGAATGGATTTTTAATGAGACTTTGTAGATTGTAAATGTAGCATCCATTAAACCCATTGGCTACTGGAACCGGTTGGCCCCTGTATAAAGTCTATGGAAATGAGAAAATTCAGTAGTCAACAGGTTATGGTGTATGAACAGAATTATTCATTCATGAATTTTATGCAAGATGTAGTATTATAATCATGATTTTATGTTTAAATGTGATTTTCATATACATGTATGTTATAAAAATAGAATGTGCATGACAAGGAAAAAAAAAAAAATGATTTGAAGGAAAAAGCCTAATGGTAAGATATATCAGGGCCGCGACGCGACAAATAGCCCTTAGCTCTCCAAATGGCTTACGCAGTAAAACCGTGCCAAAGGCAGTGCTTATCAAAATGTGCGCACTGGAAAAAAAAAACCCAAAATACCGGACCAAAACAAAACACACGTGCAGAAGAAAAATACCGGAACAGTGTCTCTAACTTCGTAGTCCGTCGATTAATCTGGCTCTAGCTGATGATCAAATGTCAAATCATGGATGAAATTGGAAAGAGCATTATTATGATTTCTTCAAACAGTTTGTTCCAGTAGAAATTACGGGTTTTATAGGCATTTCGTGCATTTAATTCAGTTTTAATAGGCGACTGTCTACATTGTTTCGTATAGTGCGCTGCAACTGCAAGGCTGCATGCGCCATAGTTTCAAAGATAAAGTTAGTGTTAACTGTTAATTCTGACATTTAACGTATTATGAAATCTCCTTCCTCTGTTATTTCATTTTCATATTACTGTGTAATCTCTGAATATTAGCAAATTGATTTTCACTGCATCTTCAACACTATTTTTATTTAACAGCAACATAAAATCTATGACACGTGTTTGCCAATTAGGGGCAAATCCATGCAAACTTTAAAAGGGGAGGGGCATTAAAAATTCTGAGAATACCTCACCCCTTTTGTCACGTCGCGGCCCATCTAGTAGTAGAACAGATTTTCTAATGTATTCTGTACTTTGTGAGGTAATTTTCACTATGTTGATGTAAAGCAGGAAGTACTTTCTGAAATATATGTATTTGAGTTGAGTTTTAGACAGTAATCATTTTAGTTCCAGGAAATGTATTGTCTGAGAACTCAACTAGGAAGTGCAAGTATTAGGTTACATTTTAACAATTCAACTGCTTTTTGAAGGATACTATGAATATCTGGTATGGCAATTAGTGAACACATACAACTACATATGAAATATATATCTACATGTAGGTCAACACAGTTGATTTGATGAAGCATGATAAAAATTTTATTTTGTGCAGGAAAAGCATTATCTACATGTACCTCATTTTATGAAAAGAATTTCAGAAATAAATGGTTTCGGCAAGTGTGAAATGAGGCTTGTTCTTTTTTTCTTGTTCATTCTTTTGTTTCCTCCCCCTCCTTATTTTTTTTTTTTTTTTTTTTGGGGGGGGGGGGGGGGTTACATCCTAGTACTCACAAGTCACAATACTGTACATATACTCACATTCATGAGAAAGTGCTTTGAAAATTGTTATATGTTTTTTTAGCGGAATTGCCAAAACTGTTAGTGTATTTTTTTCTACTTTTATCTCCCTCTTTCACTTGATACTACAGGTGTCGGTTCAGTCAGATGTTAAAGCCTATCTTTGAGGAGGCTGCTAAAGTTGCCCGTCAAGAGTTTCCTGGCCAGGGCCAAGTTGTCTTTGCAGGCCTTGACTGTGATAAATATCGTGAGTAGGCTTTAATTCCATGTGGGTTGTTTAGTCACTAACTAGCTATTGAGAGCTTTTAAATGATTTTATGGAGCCAGAATAATCAGATTGTAATAATTGTTACAAATAAATCATGATACACACATAAACATGTATTATATTATTCTTTAGAATGATACTTTTAGATATATGCTATCTCTGACCAAAGAAAATGCTCATTGAAGTTCACATCAGTACTGTTTCTTCATTGTGAAAAGGGTAATTTAGAGATAAGTTTAATGAGAACCTGAGGGCTATTTAGATGAAGACATGTTGAAGATGAATAGCCTAGTGTAAATAGGAATGTGGCAGCTGGTGGTGATTGGCTGGAAACCAATAATCAACTTCCCTACCCCTCCCCTTCCAGTGACTTCTCTCTGTACTTGCATTATACAGGCATTGTGGTCACTCACTTTTTAGTCATATTAACGATACTATTGAAATTTTTTGCACTATGACTTAAATTTATTGTAAATTTATGACTGGGATGATAGCCAAGAGTAATTTGATTTTTGTAATTTATAAGTACAGTTATTTTCATCTCTGTGAAGTTATGTCAAGAAAAGAATAAGCATTTTGAAATTCCTTATGAGCACATTAAACTTCTTTAATTGATCTTTCATCTTTCCAGCGACCCTTGCCAAGAAGTACCACATATCCAAGTACCCAACCTTGAAGTTATTCCGAGGTGGTCAGCTCGCTAAACGGGAGTACAGGTCACAGAGGTCAAAGGATGCTTTTGTCTCACACATCAGGGAAAACTTGAAGGATCCTGTCATAAGGCTTATAACTCCAGAAGAAGTTTCAGGTCTAGATGTAAGTTTTTTTGTTTTTTTTTTAAATTTTTTTATTTAGAGCAATTCAGTTGCCAAGATTTTCTATGTTACCAGTATATGAGTTACCAGGTGAGTGGTTCGAGGAAGAGGGGAAGGCCAAAGAAGATGTGGAATATGCAAGTGGAGGAGGAGAGTAGGAGGGCTGGGTTGAGGATGGAGGATGCACTGAATCGTGCATAGTGGAGGAAGGAGGTAAGGGTGATTGCTGCGAGGGTGAGGTAAATCCGGCCACCCCATTCACAGGGACAAAACCAGATTCAAAACTTTGGACGACTGACTGACTGACTGATATGAAGCACAAGCTTTGTAGCTGTAGTTTGTCTTCCATTAGAAGTGAGTTTTAAGGATTTCTTGTATTGAAAGATACAGGAGAAGGAAACTGGGTCATTTCCATCTTACTTCTTTCATTTGAGTAAAAAGGGTTGTGTGGTGAGAAAAATTGATAAGTTTGAATCTTGCTAGGGTTTTCAAAATACAAGTTGGGCCAAGCCATGCAATCATTACCATATACCACTTTGATTGCAGTATATGAGGAAATACAACCTCAACAAACAGGGATATGTGTGGACATGCAAACCTCTCCAAGAAGAATACATGAATTCAAGTGGAGTAAAGTTTCTGAAACACAGATGACATTTGTGGTTCACTAAACCCTTATATCTATACCTGCATATGTAGATTGAACTGGGCACTTATAAGCATCTTATTTTATTAGATTCATTCTTGTTTCAGATTTTATAGTTTTACAGGTACCTGTAATGTTATTATAGATTTTGATTATGTAATGTCTTATTCAATTTCTGATCTATAACTAACTGAAAAGTATATAGCATCAATATTGCATAGATAGTGCTGCATACCTAAGTGATCATTGAAATATAAAAGTATAGCCCTTGATGTGGAAAAGGTCAGCATGTCAAACCACCTCTGATTGAGGAAAGGAAAGAGAGTTCATGAACAAGGAGAGTATTTGGAGAGGAGAGTGAAAAGAAAAGGAAAAAAAAGAGGATAGGAGAGAGGAGGAAGAGAAAGGGGGAATGAGAAGGTACAGACAAAAAAAAAGAGAAAATATTGCAGTAGGATAATCAGAAATAAATGAAGTATATATGGGTGAAGTAATGGAAAAACAATTTCAAATTGAGACTGATTAAACCTATTGATCCATATTACATAACCATCAAAATTTGGCATCCGCCTACAGAGCAAACAGAACAAGTACATTTGATATTAAACAAAATTAAGCAATTGCAGATTTTCCATTACTGAAATAAAATGTGGCACCCATAAATGGATTGTTTTCCATCATTTCTATTTTATCCTTCATAGGAATCCAAGCGAAATGTCATCGGTTATTTCAGGAGCTACGATGATGCAGAGTACAGCACCTTCAGGAAAGTTGCCAATGGTCTACGAGATGACTGTAACTTCTATGCTGGATCAGGGTAAATCTCTTCAAGTTAGACACTCTAAAACCTTGTACAGAGGAAGCTGTAACGTGCCCCCCCCCCCAAAAAAAGGGCTTTTGTGAAATCAATACCACTTTAAATGTAGAGGTGCTGTAGTCGAGTGGTTTAAGGCGCTTGACTGGATACGCGAAGGTCCGGGGTTCGATCCCTGGCATGGCACTTATGCCCTTGAGCAAGGCATTTTATCTACATTGCTGTTTTATCGTATTTCAAATAAAGTGATGTGCTATATGCATATGATACCAATGTGTGCATGTGTTTACAAAAAAAAAAAGTAAATGGATGGCAAGATGCAATGTCATGAGGTACAGTGAAAAGCATATCTATGTGCAGTATAGGCCGAGATATACATGTTCTTATTGTTTAATGTTGTTTGAGATACAGAAATGATTTTTTTCTGTATTTGTATTAACCCACTGAACACTAAGCCAGAGATAACTCTGGCTAGGGTCATTGGCACATGCATGTTGAACTGAAATCAAATCGTGCTCAACGGGTTGAAGCTTTGTCACATGTCTTTGTAATGTTCACTCAATACCCTTCAAAAAATTCCAAAAGAGGGTTTAAGCACAAAATTTTTCTTACGTGAGGCTGTTGATTCTGATTTATATTTTGGAGATTGTATTATATTGATATACATGTAACACAGATACAGCATATGTTTGCATTAAGGTAACTGGTTTAATGAATTGTACGCCCTGCAGTATGATAACTGTTTTTTGTTTTGTTTTGTTTTGTTTTTCCCTCATTTGTTTGTGTTTTCAGAGAAGCCTTCAGTAAAGAGTTAGCTCCGGGAAATAGCATTATGTATCGACCACCTAGGGTAAGTTTATAACTCTAGCAAAAGCAATAATCTGTAAAAATATTTGTTTAGCCCATGTGATGAACTGCTATGTCTCTTTGCACTTTAATGAAAAATGCAACCCAGACATCAGTGTGCTCCCAGTGATTGAAGAAGAACAAGAAGAGTAAACAGTGAAAGCTTGAAGAAAATCGGACAATGTGTTCAAGAGTTATGAACTTTGAAAGTTTAAGTAAATCCTTATTATGGGGATCCTTGCATTGGCAACTTTGCCAGCATCTGTGATGTCATCGTGGACAACTCTCCATTCATTTTGTACACAGAATTTAACATTTTTATTTTCAAGAAAAATAAAAATTCTTTTGATTTATTGTTTGTGTATGACATGATAAATTTTGCAAGCATTTTGAGAATAACTATGTTGATTCCTGACTTGAAATTTCATATAAATAAATTTTTTTGAAAAATTATGTACAAAATGAATTGAGAGTTGTCCACGATGACATCACAAATGCTGGCAAAGTTGCCAATTCAAGGATCCCCATAATAGGGATTTACTGAAACTTTAAAAATTCATAACTCTTGAACGGATTGTCCGATTTTGCTCAAACTTTCACCGTTTACTATTCTTGGTCATCTTTATTCACTAAGAGCACACTGATGCCCAGGTTGTATTCTCCTTTAATGAAAAATGAAGGTACTGTAGAGATGGGGTAACTAAAAAAATAAAATGGAATTTAGCTGCATAGTTAGTTTGAAAGAGATAAGTTTTCAAAATGCCCTTAATTGTTCCAATTTGAGTGCTTCATTTGTACGACTGTTCTAAAGCTGTGTGATTTCATTATTCGTGTATCCTTGTGGAGAAAATAATCTAGAAACCAATATATTTTTGGACGGTGATAAGAGATTTCCATTAGGAATGAATGACAAATGAATGAGCACTAATAAGTATTTAGGGGCAGTATTATTTCACACTGAAATGCAAGATTTTCTTTCTGGAAATACATACACTGTGATGTTTGAATGTGATATTTGATTCCTTTTTTTTTTTTTTGATAAATGTGAAAGCAGACCTTGACTCACTGTTTATACTAATCATATTTGAGGAGGTGCAGTAGCTCAGTGGTAGAGCATTGGTCTCGTTATTTGTTGACCTGGATTCAAAATCAAGTCGATGCACTAGTGCCCTTTGGTAAGGCATTAAAGGGGCTAGAAAATGAGAAATCACGGGGAAAGGCAGGGTGATCTCGGATGAGAGAGGGGGAATGCAGTCGGCCGCTCGAGTTTCAAGAAAAGGGATAGTCCATTCTAAACAACTGTGATTTATTGCTGTACGTGTTTCAAATTTCGCGCAATGAAAAAGCTAATAAACAGCTAGTCATATGGAAAAACAATTACATGGCCAGCTCCCTGGGAGAGCCTAAGGGGTGTTACATAATCCGCGGCGACGACGTGTCGGGGAAAGGCAGTGGAGTTTAATGGCTAGACTAACAAACCAGAAGTAAACTATATTTTGTATTTTGAAATGTTGGAGCATTATACAAGACGTTTCTTCGAGTGAACACGATGAGACCCGTTAAGAGTCTAAACACTTAGAGTTGTTGAGAAATGTGAGAACCCGAAGTGTATGACTAGGTTGAGTTCGGTAAACTTCGTGCTGTCCGAACTTTTGTCGCATTAGTCCGACGAGCTCGCATAACGGACGGATTATAGTGTACAAGTAAACAAGCCTTTTGCAAATTCGTTTCCCATTTGTTGGCCTCTTTAATCCTCATTACCATGTCCCTTGGTTGCTTACTTACAAGCATGCATGCTTTCTTAGCAGTCAGGTAAAACAAACCAATAACTAAACCACTATTTACTTTGTTGTTGTTACCTTGACAGGCTATAGATCAAGACATGCTATACATGGGATCCATGACGAATGTAGAACTTCTTAGAGCATGGACTACAGACAAATGTATTCCACTGGTTCGTGAAATCACATTTGAAAATGGAGAGGTGAGTTTGAATCCCTCTCAATACCTGGAACTTTTTATTATAGATTGGAATAGGTTTTGACTAAGCATGGCAATTCATTTGGCTAACTAAATGAACTTGTATTGGTACATTCTGATATTAGTGTAAAGCTGCTTTATTTTTGTGCTCACTTTATTCTTTAAAGAAGCATTCATGCTTTCTTCTTATAAACTGATTAGTAGTAAGAGTGGACAAATTCTTGTGATTGAACGAGTGAGTGGAAGAGTTTTGGCAGGTAAATTCAGGTGTTATTATATTATCTAATTGAAAGTGGGGGAAGTAGAGAAAGTAAAGAGAAAGAAGGCAAGGAATGGAAACGGTATTGGGAAAAGCAAAGGAAGAAAAAGAAAGAAAGAACGATTGCAGTAAAGTATGAGTTGGATATTATCAAAACAAATTTTAAAGTCGGAAGGAAAGGAAGACAGATAGGAAAACCTAACAGCATGAAACCTGAACTTCTAGACAAGACAAATAGGAAAATAAAATTATAACAGGAATAATTTGTGTTAATTGAATTGAAATATTAGTCAGTAAAGAATCCTACAGCAATATCTTACCTTAGACATTAGTTTGTTCCGTCCACATGTGGACATCGATCCACAGCAGCCCGCCACCGATGACGATCGTGGGTGATGAGGACTGCTTCATTCCATGTAGTGCCTCGTTCTGTAAGGTCCCTATCTATTGTTCTCCACCATGTTTTCGGTGGTCTCCCCCTCTCTACAACAATAGGAAATGGAATAAACAGCCCAAAAGAGGATATCACGATAATCTAATCTGTTATTTTCCTATTTCTACCCCAGGAATTAACCGAGGAAGGACTACCTTTCTTAATTCTCTTCCATCACCCGGATGATACAGAAGTAGTCAGACAATTCAATGATATGATTTTAAGAGAGCTTATATCAGAGAGAGGTAAGAATATATATTATTATGATCATCACCACACTTATATTTCATACATGCTCATCCCCAGAGAAGATGGAGGTACCTACAAAGTATCCTATCAACTTTTCTTTAAATAGCCCAGCTACTGTAAGGCACTTTAAGTATCTAAAGAATAACTTCCTTCCAGGTTTCTACACCTGGATGGAGAGAGAGAGGTAATAGTAAATTGATTATCTTGCCAAAGGGCACTGATACTGTACTATGTGATCCACAGTTCAGTGGTGTGTCCATGACATGACAACACCTCCATGGAATGACCTCTCCATGTAGTCCTGTAGTGTCTGAAGACCTCTACAGATCCTGAAGATCTTTGACCCATTTCATCCTCTGTGAAGTGGGAGAACCATGGCATAGTGATTGCATTCCACCATTAAAAAAAATAATAATGATAAAATGCTGGAGATTTGAATCAGTACATGTAGATGTCCTTAGAGTAGGCATTGTATATACTTTTGCTTCTCCCACCCCAGGTGTTCATGGGTACTTCACAGGATATTTTCTTTGAAATAGAATGTGTGCTGATGATTTTGCAAGACAACATTGCTGGAATATTAATTTCTAAATTATTTCAGAGCTGAAACTAATTCCTTCTATATATGACATTGATGCTGAGCCATTAGAAAACTGAAATGTTCTCGTGACAGATAACAACCGATATTCTTCATGTCACAAGATCATGAACTTTCACCTCTTCAATTTCTTCTTCTTTTTTTTTTCTACAGGAAATATGAATTTCTTGACAGCAGATGGCACAAGGTTCACTCACCCTTTACACCATTTAGGGAAAACCCCTAAAGATCTACCTGTTATAGCTATAGATAGCTTCAGACATATGTATCTCTTCCCTAATATCAAAGAGTTAACGTGAGTGTCATCTTTAATTTTCTCTATCATTATTCTCTGTGATCATGATATACATGTATTAATAAAAAAATTTATTTGTGAATAAGGTCTGTCAGCATGAGGTAAAGATGTGTGCATCATTTGTATGGAACACTTATGTTGAGTATGATAGTTAACACACAGGCTCATCAAGAGCTGATAGATTGTATAGTAAACAAATGTATCATTTTGTTCAACACAACAAATTTTCTAGATCCTCGGTACTTACTTGATTTTTTTAATGAAGCAGTTTAACCCATTTGTGACAGAGGGTCCACATTTTGTGGTTTGGCCTAATATCTTTTGATACAAAGCCCTAAAAATCATACCAATTACATGAGCAGAAAGAGCGAAAAATTCTACACAAACTGTGCCCATTTTGGTTGCGTCAATATTCGTTGTTTGATGCTGTAAATTTTTTAAAGGAAAGTAAGCATTAAAATCCTTAAATTGGCAATGTGATAGAAAGTGTAAAATCACCGTTTTCCCCTGCAAATTGGCAACTTTTTGACTTCTCATCATTATTTCTGTCAATTTATATTCATTTCAGATACATGATGTTTTATAAGAAAAATGTAGCAATAAAATAAAAATGTTGGTGTTGCCAATTTGAAGAATAAAAGCTGATCAAATTAGGCTTTAAATAATTCCTGTCATGAATGGGTTAACAATGGATTGGAAAGTAGACTTGTGCTGCCAAAAGATAACCCCAACCTATTTTAGTAACAAAAAGATTTGGGAAAATCCGAACCTTGACCAATAATTATTACATGTATCCTTGATTCCAAGTATGTGATGATTACATTTCAAAGATTTACAGGAGGGACTGAGGCACATGCTTTGTGACTCTTTTATAATCTCAGTCTACAAGTTTTGTTATCTTTATGTACAAAACCCATCTTGATTACTTACAACTTTTATCTAACTCCATTATCATAATGAGAAATTTGAAATGAAAAAGGTATTTGGAATTTCCTCTCCTTTTAACCTATTTATCCAGTGTGTCAGGTAAGCTGAAGCAGTTCGTGTTAGACCTTCACTCTGGGAAACTGCATCGAGAGTTTCATCATGGCCCTGACCCAGTCCAGCAGAACACAGTTCCAGGCTCACCCAAGTCACAGCCACAAGGAGGCACTGCTAAAACGGATCCTCCTGAAAGCCAGTTTGTCAAGCTCATGCCTAGTGAAAATCGCTACTCATTCCGAGATGAGCTTTGAGAATGGCCATTTTTTTTTTTAAGTTGCATGTCCTCTACCCCTCTCCGTAATTTCTATTTTTACAAAATTTGCACAACTAGGTTATTCAGAAGTAAAATGATATTGCTGATTTTTAGGGAAGTTTCATCTCTCATACCCCAGATGTATTTCACAATACGTAATGTAGATGCATTCATCCTTAATGTTTTATTATCATTCAGGGATCAGAGCAAGTATATTAAGGATATGAGTACATAGATATGCCACAACTGACATTGAAATATACTCATCATTTTTTGAGTGGATTTAAGTTTAGTGCTGGGGTTTAGTTTTGTGATATGGCAGGTCCTAATTTACAAGGAGTTGTAATATATATCTTGAGATGACTTGAAATTTATGTAAATCATTCGCAGCTATTCAGCAGAATGGGCCCTTATATAATACCAAACATTGATCAGCTTCAATTATTGAATCATGTGGAACAAAAAGCTGTTACCTGAGCTGAGTTTGAAATATTAGCCCCTTTAAATGAAAGTTTTAGACTTGGTTTTTGTACCTCCGCCCACCGTAGGTGGTTGCCGGAGGCATTATGTTTTTGGGTCGTCCGTCCGTCCGTCCGTCTGTCCGTCCGTCCCGTTTTCGTTCTCGCGATAACTTAAGAACCGTTTGACAGATCAACTTCAAACTTGGCTCGTGTATGCATATGGGAGGGACAATGATCTGATTAGATTTTGGAGTCTCAAGGTCAAAGGTCAAGGTCATAGAGGTAATAATACACAAAAATGGCTCGTTCTCGCGATAACTTAAGAACCATTTGACAGATTGGCTTCAAACTTGGCTCATGTATGCACATGGAAGGGACAATGATCTGATTAGATTTTGGGGTCACAAGGTCAAAGGTCAAAGGTCATAGAGGTCATTATGTACATAGAAATGGTTCGTTTTCACCATAACTCAACAACCATTTGACCGATCAACCTCAAACTTGGCACAGGTGTGCATATGGGAGGGACAATGATCTGATTAGATTTTGGGGTCTCAAGGTCAAAGGTCAAAGGTCATAGAGGTCATTATATACATAGAAGTGGTTCGTTCTTGTGATAACTCAGTAACCATTTGACAGTTCAACAAACTTGATTCATGTATGCATATTGAAAGGGCAATGCTCTCATTAGATTTGGGGGTCACAAGGTCAAAGGTCAAGGTCGAAGATGTCATTGTATAAATGAAAATAAATCACCATGAAGTGCCATTTATTTCTGATTTGGTAATGGCGGAGGCATAAAGTTCGACCACGCGTCGTCGAAGATTCATCTAGTTTTTTTTTGTAGTGTTTACTGTTCAAATTTCACAAATGATCGAGATTCATTAAAATTTCATGCTGCAAGATGATAGATCCATGCAATGTTTAATTTTACTTATTACATAAGTCTCATGCTACAAAAATGTCTGATTACACAACAATGCATTTAATGCACCAACCCCAACACCAATTATACCAATACCCTTTTTTTTTTTTACTCTGTTGTGTCCATTGCTGCAGACATGCATCATAACTGAATGAAGTGTATATTCACTAAAGTTGGACTAAGTTGTGTTACTTGAAAGTATGCTTTCAATTGACAAAGATTTTGTACGAAGAATAAATTATTCCTCATTTCCTCATATTCATTATTAGAATGGAACTTGTAGATAAGAGAAATGAGAAATGATTGGAAAATTATACTTTATTTCCAATTTGAACCTGTTTTTTTTTTTTTCATTGTCTTTCTGTTTTTAAACTCTTTAAATTACTTCCTCCTCCTTATCTTTTGTCAAGCAATAAAGTAAACTGATTTTTTTTTTTCCATGAGGGATAATCTGTTGCATGCATTTTAGAATATGTATATATTTGAAATATATGTGATTTCTACAATGTATAGTAGAAGTGTAAATGATAAAGAACCTTTTATCAAGCACAGGATATTACTAGGGAGCTTTAGATACGCGACGCAGCTCAGACGACGCGGTATCTTGCCAAAAATGTTGTTGTGCGCATGCGCGAGACAGCTCTTTTCCAATCCATCCTGCGTCGTCTGTTTTACACGATGGTTCTGGGGCCAGTTTACCGTCCTCCCCAATCCGCGACGCGAGACCTTTGTTGATCCTTTTTAATGACGTAACAATGGTTCATATTTGAGCGCGCTTTGTTTGATTAACTGCGTCCTCCCCAAATCTAAAGCCTCTTTGCAATGCGACGAGAGGAAAGAGGAGAACGTAAGTCAACTCAGCAAGATTCCGCGTCATCTGAGCTGCGTTGCGTATCTAAAGCTCCCTATTTAGAAGGCTTACAAATTTCTCAGTGTGGGTACTTGGGTGTGTTCATATTATTATTATTATTTTTTTGGTTTTGTTTATTTTTTGTTTAGTTTTTTGAGTTATGAGGAAGTAGGAATTATTCTCTTTTCATATGTTAAATGGTCGTATAAAAGTTTTACCTGTACTTTTCAGGTACATGTACAACATCAATGAGGTGGATGTACAGACCCCAATCTCATTTTTGGTGTGAAGAACCTACATGAACATGTAGCTTCTGTACTTTGCTATGTAACTCAGAGGTATAAGCCATTTCCCGTAATCCTCTATTTAGATTCAAATTATTGTTGTCCCAATGGACCCATTTTGTAAATTTTCCATTTGATTTTGCATTCATGTACCTGATGCTCAAATTTTCAGGCACCTGGGTGTATTTGTCGGTCCTTGTATAGCCCGAATCAGGCACACTGAATAATTTTCAAAATTACCAATATGCATTAAGTTTTTTACGGAACCCAAATGAAGGGGGTCGGGATGGGGGCAAAATAATCAGGTTCTATCTTCTTGCATCTCTTTCTTTTGCAAAAGTGTGCAAGGGAAAAACTTTACCCAAATAATTGCATAAAATACATCTTGACTTGAGCAGTAGCTTATGAGTGTCAAGTTTGTCACAGATATGGTCACTATATCTTCTCCTCAATTCCTTTCAGTGTTATGTATTCATGTACATTCAAAAGAGTTCATATGCTCTGCATGTTTGTTAGTGACATAGGTATGTTTTCAGAAAAGCCCAAAGTATGTTTAACATATAGCGAACATCTCTTGGTTCTATGTTACTTCATGGGGTTTGGAAAAACCTGATTTTAGCCTTTTCATGTTTTCATGTATCTCAGTATTTTCAAACAGAAGACACTGAAATGTATGACCACCAAAAATCTTATGGAACACAACCACGTAAACATCTTTTAAAAGCCTGATTTGATGGTTAAAAAAGCATATGCATGCAGATTTTATCCTTTCAATAAGGTTAATAATTCCAATCCCTTTGATAGTAAAAGAAACCGGAGAATCATGATGTAAAATTACTGTCATGCTTTAGATGAAATCATTGTTTCATGCTAATGTTTTAGTGTGCAAGGTCTCCGTAACACTTATAGGGTATAGTAAATGAGGTTCTGTGAGTACCCTTGGAATGCTAAAGTGATGTTATAGCAGCCATGCAAAAAGTTGGGGCAATGGTAATATTAATGGAGCACCAGAAGTGTCACGTCAGGCAAACATGGATGCTTTACGAGAGCCCACTATTATGACATATTTTAAATTAATAGGAATATATGAATATGTGTATATTAAACCAGAATTTATTGAGGGGAGGCAAGTCAATAAGTACATGTAAACTTGCAATAAACAGATGAATCGATTATGTCGTTCTTTTTCATATGGCAGAATTTAGATTTTATTACTTGAACACATGCTTGACATTGCAGAATTTTAGAAATATATCCACATTTTCAAATGATGGTGAAGATGTTCATCTTCTTGTATAATGTTAGATTTTTTACATGGCTCAGTAAAATAATTATGTTAGTGATGTTAAACATTTGAATTTCAAATTCATCTTTTTGTTTGTGGTGTCAAATTTAATCATAATAGCATACATGTACTTTTTCTTAATTTGCCTCTATCTTTTATTTTGTGTCAAAGAAGTCCATGATGTTCCAGCAGTGAATGTGCTTATTATCCTGCTAAGTAGTTAAATACAGTTCTGTGAGTAATTTGACATGAAAAATAAAGGAATCTTAAAAATGAAAGACTTTTTTAATTTTTAGAGAGTCATATATTTGTAAGGCTTATTTCACCTGCACTCGGCTTATTTGCTATAATTCATTCTCATTGAATGAAATATAGATTTAGCCCAATTTTGCTCTATGCTTTTCTTTTTGATCATGAAATTTTTCATTTTTTAAAACTATTCATGTAGTTGGATCTTGTTTGCAATAAATGTACATTTCAGATTGTGTTACATAATGTTTGTAGAGGGAAATTGTGTTAATATTTCATTTTAAAGTTTTGAGTTGTTGATTTCATTTTCAAATAAGTTTATGTAGATACATTAGATCATTCTGATGTTATTTATTAGTTTTTACCAAGATGATTAGAAACTGTTATTGGTTGATTGTAAAACATTTAATGCTGGTTGACATCAATATTTTATCTTTAAATGAAAGCAGGTTAGACTTGAATGAGAAGAAAAAAAATCCTAATGCCTCAGTACAATTAATATATGATGATCCAGAATTTACAGATGCCGTATTATTTTCAGGGGAAGTGATACTGTCATGTTTTGAAGTTATTCATTTTGTATTTTCAGCTTTAAACTCAAGACGTGTTGTGGTGTCTTACTTGTGGTTATACCATAGACGTATAATAAATTTACTAGACGAAAAGCAGCATGCGTGGATATCATTACGCGAATGGCATTAGGCCCCGCCTCTTTCGGATCATTTGAAGGGGCCGCTAAGCACCCGTTGTCGCCATGATCGGCCATGATATCGATTACACTGTTGCATTATTCATATCTATGGCACGTACTAGTTTTATTGTAACACTTTGATTTAATGCGCATTTGTTGGGTATCTATTGTGCATTAACTGCACATGCGGTAAGCTGATGTGTGCAATGTTTCATGATGTGTACAAACAAATGCTACTAGTTGGAAGCATCTTACAAAATGAATTATTCATTTTTGATCATGAATATTGATGGGTGCTTAGGTCGGCCTTCTAATGGATCTGGACAAAATGGCAGAGCTTTAGGGGCCTGGGTTATACTATGTATATGATAGGGGTGTGCCATATGCATGATCTTCTCTTTCCTTATTTAGCAGAAATTCAGTTGAATATATGATTCCAAGATTTACCTTCCCCCCCCCCAACATCTATTTATTATTTTTTTTTTTTTAAGAAGTCTGCAATGCCCCCAACCTGAAAATGAATGGTTTTATTGTGATTATTCATTTGAAGTATAGTTGCTGTACCTCAGTCAGGGATGTTACATGCATGCCATAACCAATATGAGTGCCTGTTCCACTTTGTGGCCAGGTCTTTTTTCAAAGCAAGGGCAAATGCTTTTTGTGGACCTCACCTTGCCCATGCCACTGTGTCGGAATATAGATGTCTGTCTCAGCTTTATTAACTTTGAGATTAAAGATGCAACCTATTTTGTGAGCCCATCTTGCATAACAATTACTAAAAGTGAAAGAGTGAAATCTGGAAAGGTTTATAGAAGTAATGATGAATGAAAGATGGTTCATTTTCTGTGATTCTGTTATTCCTTACAGGTGATTTTTATTTCCTTGTGATTTCTGAAATTAAATTCTTTCTTTCTATAATTAAGCATGTATGTGTACGGTTTGTTCATTTACCGTTGCAGTGATGTAACTTTTTAAAAAGGCAACAGTGTCTAAGGATTGAAGTATCTAGAGACATATTCCTTCTATGGTTATTTGATAAGATGAGATACATGAATAGAATTACAAACAAATGTGCTTTAAAGAAAAGCGTATCATATTTACAAAATGAATGAAAAACTTTATGAAGCATAACATAATAAATAAACTTACAACCCCCCCCCTTCCCAATCTTTTTAGGGATGTCTGTAATCATGCCCGCAGTCCCTGAAAATTTAAATATGCATTGTATGTATGTGAAGAGTTTGATTTCAAAAACTGATATATCCCTTTTTGTAAATTTCAGACAATTGTAACTGATACTTGAGAATGAAATTCAATTTTTTTTCCCCCTTGATGTATAATGAAGGAGGTCATCAAATGGAGGATATTTTTGGGTTTCATACAATGATGGTGTTACTTTAAAAATGTTTTTAAATGACCTTGATCTTTTTTTTCTTCTTTTTTTAACCCATTCATGACAGGAATTAATTATAGCCTAATTTGATCAGCTTTTATTCTTCAAATTGGCAACACCAACATTTTTATTTTATTGCTACATTTTTCTTATAAAACGTCATGTATCTGAAATGAATATAAACTGATAGAAATAATGATGAAAAGTCAAAAAGTTGCCAATTTGCAGAGGAAAATGGTGATTTTAAACTTTCTATCACATTGCCAATTTTAGGGTTTTAATGCTTATTTTCCTTTAAAAAATTTTCAGCATCAAACAACGAATATTGACGCAACCAAAATGGGGACAGTTTGTGTAGATTTTTTGGTCTTTCTGCTCATGTATTTGGTATGATTTTTAGAGCTTTGCATCAAAAGATATTAGGCCAAACCACAAAATGTTGACCTCTGTCACGAATGGGTTAAATGAAACCCCTTCATGCTCAAACTTGATCAAGATAATCATGAGAGATGTAGGAGACTGAACTGACAACAGTAACAACAACAGCAATAAAAAAACAAATAACCACAGGAACAACAACAGCCATGATAAACATTTCTCTACATTTGCCACACTCAATGCAGGTGTAGTAAGTGGGTACCAGTACCTGATAGGATTTAGCAGCAACTAAATTGAGTCAGGGTAACAATATCCAAAGTCATGAAAGTTATTCATTTGATTGAAGTTCAATAATGAGTTTGTTTGTTTTTATTATAACTCAGTCATGATATCAAAAATCTTTTTGAAGGGTATAGAGATGTTACATCATAATGTGATACATGAACAGAATATAACTCCTTTATGCTATAGGGTTACCACAGAACATTTCACTGTCACTTGTAAAATTTATTTCGGGCTTAAAATGAGCAAAGCAAATTATAATGATAAATTGTATTTATAATGCACTTAATAAAAATGTTTCTAAGCCCTAGAAAATAAAAGAAAATGATAAAGAAAAATGAAATATAAACTAAATACTGACAAGCAGAAAAGTCAAATATAACACAGAAAATGACTAAATGTATATAAGAATTGAATGAAATCATCATGAACATTGGTAAATACTATTGCTAAGACTATAACATAAAATGAACTTTATTTGCAATTATTTATTGCTGTGTCAAAACTATATAATCGAATAAGTCATGTTCCTACAGCAAACACTGCAAGGTGTTGATTTTAATTTAAAATCTTATTGTTCAATTTCAAAAGGTCACAAAAGTTCAGTGTCTCTGAAAAAATTAAAAGAATTTTTAAAAAAAGTAGAGGAGATGCCATTATTAAAGGCAGCATCTTCAGCTTTCTGGCAGACCTTGAAAGGCTGTTTCAACTTTTTTTTCTGTTGAATTTATGAGGATTAATATTTTCAGGACCCCATATGCAGCTTACTAGTTAGCAGGTTTTCACAGATATACAAAATTAATAGTACTGAGATAAGATTCCCCCCCCCCCCCCCAATCCCTGATAAGCAAAACTGAATAGCAAAATAAAGAAATAGAATGATTCTTGGGACACCCAAGAATCATTCCGGGGAACCATTCTCCCCTGAATCCAGCCATTCCTGGATGGAGGGCCATTGGGCAAGGAAAGGGGGCAGGCATCAGGGGGAACTTGACCCTTGTGCGATTGTCTATTGCAGCGATTGTCCTTCCTTTTCCTTTTTTTAAAATGTTCTTTTCCATGCATTCTTTTCATCTTTTACAAATCTCTATTAACCCATTCGTGACAGAGGTCCACATTTTGTGGTTTGGCCTAATATCTTTTGATGCAAAGCCCTAAAAATCATACCAAATACATGAGCAGAAAGAGCGAAAATTCTACACAAACTGTGCCCATTTTGGTTGAGTCAATATTCGTTGTTTGATGCTGAAAATTTTTTTAAAGGGAAATAAGCATTAAAATCCTTAAATTGGCAATGTGATAGAAAGTTTAAAATCACTGTTTTCCCCTGCAAATTGGCAACTTTTTGACTTCTCATCATAATTTCTGTCAATTCATATTCATTTCAGATACATGACGTTTTATAAGAAAAATGTAGCAATAAAATAAAAATGTTGGTGTTGCCAATTTGAAGAATAAAAGCTGATCAAATTAGGCTTTAAATAATTCCTGTCACGAATGGGTTAAAGTGAAGGTACGAACAGCCTTTTTTTTTACAAAATGTTCTTTTCCATGCATTCTTTTCATCTTTTACAAATCTCTATTAAAGTGAAGGTACGAACACCCCCCGTCCCCCCCCCCCCCCCCCCTCCCCCCAGCGGCAAATGACCCTCGTCGTGGTGCGTGTGCATAAATCATGGCATAAATCTGCAGTGTGTGTACGCGTACCACTGAACTTTTTAGTTCAGTGGTGTGCAGGGCCCTAAAGCTCCGCCATTTCGTCCAGATCCATTAGAAGGCCGACCTAAGCACATCAATATTTATGACAAAAATGAATAATTCATTTTGTAAGATGATTCCAAGGAGTGGCATGCGTTTGCGCATGTTTTAAAACATTACGCCCATCAGCTAAAAACATGCGCAATGATGCACAATCATTGCGCAACAAATGCGCAACAAATGCGCATTAAATCAAAGTATCATAATAAAAGTGATACGCGCCATACGCGCAGTAGATATAAATAATGCAACAAAAACGGGTGTTTAGGTTGACCTTCAAATGATCCGAAAGAGGCGGGGCCTAATGCCATTCGCGTAATGATATAAGCGCGTGCTGCTTTTCGTCTAGTAAATTTATGATATGTCTATGGTTCGTAATACGTATACTGCCCCCATCGGGCATGGCGAAGAACATTTCCCTAGTATAGATCTAGACTGAGTGCTGCTAAATAATAGTGTATGCATGGATCTTTTTGGGTGCATGCAGTGCAGCGCTAGTTAGTGAACCGTAGATCTATAGAATTAGAATTTTATATGCAACGGTACGTCCGTATATCATATGTCGTCCTAGCTAGGTCTCGCCGTGCCGCGCCGAGTATACGATTCGAAGAGGTACCGGTATACCGCTTGATCAATGCCATTCCATGGCCAGGGCTAGTACAAGTGCAAGGACAAGCGACATTAATTATGTGTAAGTAGACGAACAGTTAACTTAGATCTAAATTAGATCTAACATTTGACCTAAATCGGGATAAAATACACACCAGTCAGTTGCAAAATCAAGATTTGCATTCAATCAGGCAAGACTTCCTTTTGGTTTTGCGACAGCCACCCAACATGCAATTAAGGTCATTGAAGGTGTGCTTTATTCGTTAGCAAATTCCGGTGGCTGTCGCAAAAGGAAGTCTTTCCTTGAATCATAGTTTTGGACCCCTTAATTTTCATGATTTTTCTGAACAAACATGACAAAATATGGTCACTGGCACTGAAATCTGAATAGGCCCTAACGTGTTACAGGCCACCCGTAGATAGGGTCTAGGTCAAAACGGCGTTTTGAATAGGCCTAATAGGTCTAGATCTAGCTAAACTAATTGCCAACCATGCCAACGCAAACGCGAAATATATTGACTTAACAACAGTTAACTGTTGAGTTAGATCTTCTAGACCTATATGATAATAGAGAAGAAAAGTTTTGATTTTACTTACCAGCATGTTCCTGAGGCTCTCAATTTTCCCTTTTCTGCTTCACATCTGATGAATGAACTGAAAATGGTGAATTTTAAGAAGAAAACTGACGCTTATCAGACTCATGAGTCGTAACTGTTATGTCGACAGCATTCCATCGAGTGACCAATAGAAAAGCATGCTATGTAGTTTCGGTACAGAATTGTCACTTTTGTAGGACGAGGTCAATTCATTGACCGTGTACACAGGGTGAGTGCTATAGGCTACACACAACATGATGTACACTGTAACAGTAACGTTAGATACTTACTAGAGTCTAGCAGGGGCTGCGGAACTATAGGAGCTGGGGGGCTGCAGCCCCCCAACTTTTTTGAGTGGACACATTTGCCGCTGTACAAAAACCCGGAAGTAATTTTCCTGGTTATTACGCGCAGCCCCCCCCCCCCCCCCCCCCCCATTTTCAAAAACGTTTCATGGCTTCTGTCTAGATCAAGTCTAAGTAACTGTTGAGAATCAAAACGAAATTTGCAAAAACCAATTATTTTTATGACTTTTTAGCTGTTGAACACAAAGTGCTTAGCTTTAACTTACATGTAACTTTAGGTCCCCCTATCATACCGTATCATTTTTGTTGCCCATGTCTACGACTACGCAGTGCCCAAGATCAAGCCTGCGCATGTACATACAGTGTACGCGTAACTACGTGATTCTAAGTAACAATCACAAAAGATGCAACAAACACATCTTAATATCAAGTTTGATGATATGTATCAGAGGAAAAGTGAGGAAAAACTGGTGTAAAACGTCTATTTTACATGTTTTATGTATTTTTACTCACATGCCTTGAAATGCCACCTTTCATGCAGAAAGACGCAAACTGCGTTTGAAGTGAATGAGTGCGCAGACATGGGAACCTTGTAATTTATAGTGTCAAATTGACACTGTCGCCTGTTCTTGTGAAAATGACATTGTTGTTATTTGAATTTTGATGAGATTTTCAGCACAATTACTCTCTAGTCCAGAATATGAGGATTACATTGAGGTCAGCCATTAGAGGAATACCAAAGGGAAAGCTTGCCAATTTCAAGTGAAATGTTAGGTGCGCAGACAAGGGCCCCCCCCCCCCCCCATCATACTATGTCTATGGTTTGGTGCCCCATGTCTGCGCATACGCGTAACTGCGATTCTAACATCAGAAAAGGCGCAACAAACACATCATCTTCTTGTCAATTTTAGTGATATGTATCGAAAAAATGAGTAAAAACAGGTGAAAAGCGTGTAGATCTATTTTATGTATTTTTACTTGTATGCCTTGGAAATGCCACCTTTCATGTAAAAAATCCCAGACTGCTTATGAAGTGAATGAGTGCGCAGATATGGCCATGGGAACCTTCCTCTTTTTAGTGTCAAATGGACACCTTCGCCTATTTTTGTGAAAATGACATTGTTCTTATTCGAATTTTAATGAGATTTTTGGCACAATTACTCTCTAGAATATGACAATTAAAATGTCAGGTGCATAGGAAAGGGCCCCCCCCCATCATAGAAATAGAATCCAGTGTCATGTATCCAATGTCATAAATCGATGTGAATCGATCCTGCTTGATGAGAAACGAATACATGTAGATTTATCTTTACTAGAATGGGTCTACGGTAGTTGTTTGTCGCACTTGTAATACTAGTACAAGTTTATAATAAGAGTCTTGAACTAATTACAGGGATATGTGGATACGGGGAGGGGTATAATTTATAGCCTTATAGTTTTTAGTGGATATGGAGATATGCCTACATGTATATGGTCATAAAACTTCATACTCATAGAAACCTATTTTTGTCATTTGAACACAAATGTATTTAAGTTTAAGCGTGGAAAATAATCAAACTAGCAAAGAATCATAATATCATGAAGTACACATGTAACTCAATCTTTTCAACTATTAAGTCGGGGAAAACTTCATACCAACTGATTTTTGTCAAACATGATTTTATTCGATTAAGTTTGATTTAAATGAAAAACAAACATGAAATCATTTTAAAAACTAAATGTATAATGTTTCAGAAGATAAATGAATGAACGAATTCGGGATGATTGCAGTGGAAAATCAAATGAGGGAGCGAAACGACTGAGAGTGGATGGGAAGGGACAGGGTGTCCCCTTTGTTCTGCAGTAGGATGATGACAAATATATTGCATTCTGAAATAAATTTACCCATCTCTGTAAATTAATACTTATGCAAAGCTCAATTATTATTTTTTTTAAAAATGAATGAATGAATGAATAAATAAATAAATAAATAAATAAATGAATACATAAATAAATAAATACGGAAATAGATAAATTAGATAAATAAATAAGTGAATAAATGGATGAATAAATAAATCAATAAATGATTAGAAAAAACAAGTTCATACAATTTTCAAGTTAATTTGTCACCTTTGAGCATTAAGCGTTCATTGATTTTCCAATTTTCCTCTGGGAGTGTTGTCCGGGGGGGGGGGGGGGGGGGGGGGGGGGGCGATGCTCTGGGGGAGTTGTCAGGTGGGAATTGTCCTCCCCGTGAGAGTTGTGATAAACCTAATGAATTTTTCTCAATGAACTGATGGCACAGGGGCATCAATCCATTTTATATTTTGGGGAACACTTTAAAAAAAGGGTCCTTAGCTAATTCTTTTTTTTGGGGGGGGGGGCATACATTCAAAAAATGTGCTGACAAGCAAAAGAAAAAAGGTCTGCTTTTTTTGGGGTGGGGGACAGACATACCCTATTGTGTCCTACACTCTTAAAAATTACGGGAGACATGTCCCCCTGTCCCTCGATTGATGCCGATGCCGATTGATGTGATCGGATATGCACAGGAAGAAACCAGTAGTAATGATCAGAGCATTTTTATAATTTTTTTTTCTCTTTACCCCTTTCACCCTTGATCTTTGAATAACACGATGTTTACATGTACATGTACATGTTTAAGTACCATTCAATTACAGAGAGAATGCTAGAAAAATATGTACATGTACCTTCAATCTTGTGGTATTTGTTTTCCATCCTAATTCATTAAAATATGTTTATCCCTGTCTACATGTATACCTTGTATTGCTCACAATCTTTTCATTTTATTTTTTTCTTTCCAGTATTGTGGTACCTGTTTGCAATAATAGATGAGCGGTTTGCGATGCATTGAAACTCATCACATGCCATGGGTCATCATACATGTAATACATTTTAGGTGCAACTGAGCGTAGGCATGTTATCAATATCAGATGGGAGTCACGTTGTGTGGTTTTACCGTCGTGTTTCATTCATAATTAAGGGAATGAAATAAGCTTACATGTATGTGGAGTGGAGATGTTATCCAGAGCTACATGTACATGAAGAAGTGTCAAAAAAAGGCTTGGCACTGTGAAGGATAGTGTGTGAATAGTGAAATACTGAAATTTTGTTACACATCTACTTAATTGGGATTTAATGATTTTGAATTATTGGAGAACGAAAAGGTGAAGACTGATGCATCATCCACATTTGGATTTGCAATCATGAATTTTGATTGTAAATAGAAGAACCTGAAGATTTGATGAAATACATGTACATGTACACATATAACAGTGCTATTCTGCTGAAAGATTTGTATTGGAGTCCAGGAAGTGTTCACTTACCGTGACCTATTGTGGGAAGCATCATCGTAACAAAGAATGCATTTACATAGATGATATTGGAATATTGGACTTGGACCAGTCCTCAGCATTTTGTATTCATGATTCTGAACGATCCATGAGGAGGAGATACACCTTGTGTTTTTGGTGGTGAGAGACTGATTTGGCATAATGCGGAACCAAAGCAGAACTCGCAGATCATGGTTTCTGCCTCCCCCTATCCTATCAAGACGTTTTGGAATCATCGTGTTCCTCACCATGATTCTATGGACATATACCCTGTTTACATTCACACTGTACCGCTCAGAGCCGGACGTTCCAGAGAGCCAAAAGCTCAAGGAGCAAATACTAGAACTTAGCAAACAGTATGTGAAGGCCCTAGCAGAAGAACAGGGGGAGGGGAAAAACTTGCCAGAAGCAAATTCAAGTTATGGTAAGTACAACATGAAATGCCATCTTTGCACTTTATACAGCATTTTGATTTGAACTTTGTTTGTTCAACAAAAAAAAATTGAAAGAAAGAGTTGAAAATGTCTTTGTATATTTATGCTTTGCTTGATGATCCTACATTATATTAGAACTTTAGCTTTGCTAAACAAAGTAGCATAAAAAGATTTAATATGTATAAAGAATACAAATGATACAGACAACAGTGCCTTCTTTAATAAGTGTCTTTTTGTGGCCACTACATTTTGCCAAGCTGCCTTAGTCAAAACTCATTTGAAATAGAATAAAATGATACTGGTAGATTAAAGATAATAGTAAGCAAATAATCACTTTTGGTGAAGGTGATGGACAAACTATCACTTCCCTGGCGATCTGGATGTACATGCTGTCTTTCTGGAGCGAAGCTGAGGAAATATAGCGTGTACATCCAGATCGCCTCCGAGGTGATCTTCAGCTTCACTTCAGGAAGATAGCGTGTACATCCAGATCGTGAGGAAGTGATAGTTTGTCTCATGGCCTGAAACCAGAAGGTGATTATTTACTTTATACATTGTATTCCACATCTGAAACCATTTAACTGTAAATAAAGAAAAGAATATTTTCTTTTCTTCATATTTTTTTTTCTATGAGAAAGAATTTGGTTTTTAAAAAATGAAGGTTTAAAAACAGTATGGAAAAGAAGTTACATACATGTACATTGTTGTATAACTGCATGCACACACGCCCGTTGTAGCGTGTACATGTATCTTTATTATGATGGGGAAAATGATGGGAAAAATCATAGAGTTCATGCACTTTTATTTCGCCCGTACTCAAAAATATTGATAATGCGTTTTGACTCTATGGACTGAATTGATCAGCCAAACAGATCAGTGAAACACTATACTCTCATCACTGCAAGTTCACTCACTTTTCTTATCGGATGATGATTAATGGGGAACTACACTTTATCATGTGATTCACTTTTGACCAGTTAATCCTACAGCAAGATTCTTACTATGTGGTCTATGAATTATGATTTATGTAGTAGTCAGGCATGATAGAATGCTGAAAGTGAATATTGCATTAGAGGGGAAGTGCAGCAGTTGTTAAGTGTAAAATGCTTGCTCTCCCCACTTCCCCAGGGCTGCCAACATTGGATAATAGTTGAGAGTGAGATTATACGAGAAGCGAAGTGCGAGGGAGCGAAGCGATCAAGCCCGACTGAACGAAGCGAGGGAGTTGGGGAGGGTGTGGGAGGGGGCGACCCCCCTCCCACGGTGTGGAGCTTTTTTATTTTTGAAGGTGAAATTATGAGATCTGGTGCATACTTTATAGAGTATTTTAACATATACCTAAAGGTATTATGAAGAGAGAAAATTATACAATTTTACATGCAAAGAAAATTATAAACACGGAATACCCACTTGTTGAAAAATGCCAACCATGTCTTTATTTGGTTCCCTTCTCTGTTTGACCCAGGTTTTGGATGTAGGCATGGTTCTCACCAGTACATAACACCCATGGTTCCAATACCATGTGTAAAGGGTTTCAGACAAGGAAGAACCATGTGTGAAATTGCTGCACCATGCGTGACAACAAGGGTCACTGGCGTAAATCCACTCTGAGGAGTGGGGGGGGGGGATGATTGACTTTTTTGACGATTTTTTTTTCTGTCGATCTCACACTTAAGTATAAGCACACACCCTCACTGACCCCCACAGACCCCCCTACACACATTTTAATATTTATTTTGCGAGCGAGCGAAGAGAGCGAGCCAAAAGTTTTCAATCGCATTTTCAAATAGAAATTCTAAAATATGATGGTTGTTTATGACAGATATTCAAAGATTTTACTAACGGATTAATTAAAATATATTTTCTTTCTTAAAAAGTGGGGGGATATTTGTACACGCCATCCCCCCCCCCTCTCCAAAAAGTGGGGGGATATATCCCCCCATCCCCCCCCCCCGGGATTTACGCCAATGACAAGGGTAAAAAAAAATATTGGAGTACATATTCCTAACAATAATGATAAATGTCACAGATTGTTTTGCTTTTTGGCAATGTATTTTTACTTTGATACCAAGAAGTATTTTTCATCCTTTTACTATATAGCATATACTGCCGCCACACCTAACTTTAGGTGTTATTCCGTAAAACTTCCGAAACTTCCACGCTTTGCGCGGAGTGGGAACCGTGTGTGGATTTTTTTCTAGTGAGAACCCTGGATGTAGGTACTCTTGGGTGCAGATGATGGGAAGATGCAACAAGCAAGCATCCAAACAGAAAATTTATTGTATCAAGCCTCCTCTGTTGCCATCTTCATTGTCATTATGGCTGAAAGTGTTCCATATAAACATAAAGAATTCATGTGTTGTGCGTATACGGTATGGTACGGGCCGGTCATGTCAGGGTATCGATGCATATAATATAGCCTAGCCCCGTTAGGCGCGGATCAGATCTTACCATAGAGATCCTATAAATTAATCTCTATATACGCACGCGCTCGAAATGAGATCGAGAGTTTTCGACAAAAGGCGGGAAAACTTTAACAAGTTTTTCAGTGCTTCCTAAATTCTTGAGTTGGTCGCCATTTTATTGAAATCTATCATTTTTTATTATTATATTTAGTTATTTCAGATTCGTGCGTGAGAAATTTCATGATTAGCGTGAGAGCGTGAGAAATGGGTGAAATGCGTGAGTCTCACGCTCAATGCGTGAGTGTTGGCAGCCCTGCTTCCCCCAAGCATTGACTACGGTACTCTCGACCTTTCGGCCTGCCACCTTGTAAATAAATTGTAGAGTTGCATTTTTCTGGAAATAAATCTTCATGTCCTGTTCCTGAGGTGAAGGGGAAGGTTATTAAATCGACCTGAAGTTGAACTTGAAAGGCCAGAACTTGAGGAAATAATTCATTACCTCTTCTGACCAGGGTTCTCTGCAGTACACAACACACATGGTTCCAATACCATGCGTACAGGATTTCGGACAAGGAAGAACCATGTCTGAAATTGCTGCACCATGCGTGGCAACAAGGGTAAAAATATATTAGAGTATATATTCCTAACAGTAATCATAAATATAACTGATTTTTGTACTTTTAGGCAATGTATTTTTGCTATTTACACCATTAGTAGACAACTCCTGCTCACCAAGAAGTATTTTTGGGCTCTTTTGCTATAGCATATACTGCTGCCACACCTAAATTTAGGTGTTATTTCATGACATTTCCGAAACTTCCGCGCTTTGCACGAAGGGAGAACCATGTGTGGATTTTTTTCTAGTGAGAACCCTGCTTCTGACTATCAGTCAGTCAAAACCATATATGTAGAATATGTTGGTATGAAATCCACTAGACCTGCAGAAGATGGACCAGAAAAATGAATGAAAACGTGATTAAACAAATGTAGAATAGTTGAAAGAAAGATGTATCCATAAATTTTGTCATTTTGAGAATAATTAAAGTATCATTGTAAAAATGACTTTTATTAATGCTTTCCAGTCCCATGTTATTTCATTTTGAAAATAACTCCACCATCCATATTACATGTATGGATAGTGGATTACCCCTCCCTGCCCATTAGAAATAAAATCAGTAAAATATTTTCCATGGAAAAAAAAAAGTTTTACAGTATATTTTGTCACTGCTTTCGCAAATCAACATACATGTATACATGTATATGGACCCTTATCTGCATAGGCTGAAGTAGGGGAGATGTGTAGTGGTACATACAATGTATATGTCCTGTACACGTATGTTGGTCCATGAAACCAAGGAGTTTTATAAGCTGGAGTCGACTCACATCTACATTAAACTCATTCCCTTTGAAGTGACGTTCGATGCCGCCAGGAAAAAATATATCAGGCATGTGCTTAACTCGATCTTCCTTGCAGATACGTAGACAAAAGTTTTCTGCCTGGCTGCAAACTTACAGGCCATTTTCAAAGGGAAATATGCTTTTGTAATGATAATCACTTTTCGCTACCACTCGTCTGACAGTATGAGCAGTACACAGTGCTAATGTTTACAGGAGGCAAGCGAAAGGAAATGAGTGCAAAATTTCCTGAAATATGAATCAAAATTACTTGACTGGGCATGTGTGGGCACTAAAGTTAAAATTGCGGGTTTTAGGATTGTAAAATTTTACTCTTTTTCACAGATTAAAACTGCTATCATGCGACATATGCAAATTTCTGGACGCAGATAGGCTTTTGTATTCATATTTTATCATCTCTTCAATTTTTTCTCTGTTAATTGAAATAAAAAGTGAAATATTAACGATATTTCATTTGTGACAAAAACCATTACTCAAGCTTTCCCATGATGTTGGCAGCATCGAACCTAGACATCAAAGGCAACAGCACACCTGCATATTCTATTGTGCAACCTTAGAAAGGGACAGCTGCTTGAAATAATTTGTTGCCAGTTGGGACTCCAGCTCTTAAAACTCCTTGATGAAACCGATGACAAATTCAAACTGGGAGGTATATATGAAGACTATGCCTTGCAGTTGAAGTTCAAAATTCTGCTAATGATGGATAATTATTCAAGCTTTCACTGCAACATTTACATATTTTTGCTCTTTGATTAGTGAGCTCTGATTGTTTTCTGCAGATCTCAAGAAAACTATGGCCGTGCTGCTGGACAGCATATTAGAAAGACTGGGAAAATTAGAGAAGAGAGTGGACAAGGCGATTATTAACGGCACGCAGAATATTCTCCGGAATTCATCGTCTAGCCTTCATCAGGATGGAGTGAATGGAGAACACAAAGAAGGAGAGGGAGGTGGAGGAGAAGGGATGGATTCAAAGGAAGCGGTCAACAAAGCAAAAGGTGAGTATGTGGCTGAAGGATTGTACAAGCGTATTCCATGACAGTAAAGATGTGAATAAATGCACCTTTAAGAATGGAAAAATACCTTTTTGAAAGTGCAAGTCTGAATGTTAATTTTTCTTGAAGAGGTGAATATCGAGTTTTGCTTGATTTTGAAATTTGACAGAACTTTTCTTTGCAATGCATGTATATCATAGGCCATTTTGCTGAATTTTCTCTATGATATGTATTTCATTATTATATGAAGAAAAATGCAAGTACATGTATATAGCAGGATGCAATACCGAATTGATGAAGAAGGCAATTACACATATGTAACGGTACAAAGTACTGATTTATGACCTTTTATATCTAATTGTACACTGTACGCCTGTATCCCTATACTAGACTCTGACCTGTGGGTGTGATTTTTAAAGGTAAAATTTTATTGCTTGGGAAGTCAAAAGGTTATCAGAAATTGTTGACAACTGGATAGTTCCGATTACACTGTATGGATCTTTATTAATCATAGATCATTAATACCTGTTCATGCAGTTAAAAGACTGTTTTTTTTTTTTTTAAGGCCTAGAAGTTCAGAGACTCAATGCTTTATATATTGATATGACAGGAGTATGGAGCATGGTGAAAATAATTGTACTATAAATCTAAATTAACAAACAACATACTGGCTTTTCGGTGATCATGAGACCACATGTGAATGACCTTGTTGTAGAATGTCTGTAAATCAACTAAAAATTAAGAACTTAGAAACCCTACATGTACATGTAGCTCATAACAAGAAAATAGACTTGTTTTCTTGATCTCACATGTACATGATACAGTAATTCAGATAATGGAGAATAGAATGACTTCATGCATGTACATGGAAGTTCTGCAAACAGTTAAATTTTGGTTCACTGCAAAAGAACAATATTGATTTCATTGTCAAAATTTTCAGCTTCCCAAATATTGAAATGCTGAGGAAATGCTTTGAAGTTCTGTTTCCCAGGGATTGTGGATTTTCGGGATTTTTTTGAAAGATATGCTCCTCGGAGTTTCCGAATGCAATCCCTCACAGTTTGCTTACATTGACTGGATGGAATTTCCAAGAAATGTGTGTGCAAATCTCACACACAGCAAAACTCATGGCCTGCTTAAAATTAGCTTGGAGCTTGCCTACTACTACAATACATGTATTGATAATTTAGGAGAGAAAGTTGCCTACAGGCAATTGTTCTAAAGTTGGTTGAGGATATAAATCCAGTGTACATGTATGCCCATAAAAGTGAAGTCAACTCTTGGTGATTAATGATATCTGTTATTTTATATGTGTGGAATAATGTTAAATTCTTTCTGAGGACCAGTGGGCTTTACAAAAATACCCCACTCCTTTTTTTATGATTCTCTATTGCCCCCTGGAATGAGATATTTCTGCATGTGCCTCTTGCTTTAATCAAGATCCTGATTTTCTTGACCATGAAGTCGACGTAAACACAACCATAATACGCAAGTTTGTACGTGGTTTACTGCATGGTAAGGAGTATACTCTCTTACGCTTTACTAGATGTGACAGCAAAATTATTTGCTGCTTATAAAATACTCAGAAATAATTATCATATCATAACCTCTTTCACTACCTTAGCCTGAAAAATGCTTTCATCTTGTAGTTTCCATATCAGTGATGCAAACTGATTGCTTCCTCTTTAAAAGGATTCATGAAGCTTCATTCATAGTCTTGTAAAAACTTGTGATCATTCTGTATGCATATCATCGGCGAGTGTTATCATGCTGATGGCTGCATACTCACTCGCTTTTAAAGGTACATGTCATGCATGCAGAGTTTTTGCAGACTATTGAAATTTCAGTGCCAAAGTTCAACATGCACAGGTATGTGCTGTATAACTAATGAACATATGTCCTTTATTCATGTACTTGTACTGTCATTGATGGTAAAATTATAGAGCTTTAAATCATTAAAGCTTTTATAAACCTGGTAAACCGCTAAAAAAGAACAGCGGGGTTTAAAGAGTACTAAAACACTCAGGTAAGGGCTGGACAGTGTACAAACTGTACATGCATATGGTAGGCTCTTTTTTGTGTACTCATCTACCTCACCTACATGTACGTATATCATTTCAGTACACCAAAAACATGTCACAGTGTTTTTTATATGTAAACGAGGCTTTGTAAATATTCATAGCATTGTACACTGTAGGTAGTCTCATTTCAAGAGCAAAATTTAAGGGGATAGTCTACCCTGCATGAGATAGACAGGTTGATAATATCATAAAGTTGTAGGAAACTCTGAAGAACAACACACATGTTATGAATGCATACTGGCCAAAGCAGCCCTCTCTAAATACTGTGAAAACCTACATGTGAAAGAATGGCAAATTCTCCTTTTGGTTGTTTGATAAAGGAAACAGGATTTGATTTGTTCCGTGAAAGGGTTGTGCGTACATTGTTGAAATAAGGTTTGGAAAGAAGTAAGAAGCGAAATTGAAAGCTCAAGCAAAGGAAATTCGTAGATGGTAGAATAGCTAGTTTGTTTGAATTGTCACGATTAGAAATACATTCTGCATACATGTATACAGTTTCTCTCATTTCCTGATATTAAGCCAAGTTGATTCCATCTAGGGTGCACTTCCCTTTGTAAATTGAGCATAATCTTCGATTTTAAGTTGTTGTTTTTTTCCCCTCATGTGCTTAAAAAATTAATAGAAATAGCTTTCTTTTTCATTTAAATCTATACAGTTTTTCTATTTAAGGGTGGATTTTCTTGTGGATGCCTCTTTCATTATTGTCATTTTAAAAACTTTGTTATTAATATTTTTCCTGTTTTCCTCATATGCTGCATTTTTCATTCTTGTGTAAATTTTTGCAATGCTGACATGTACATGTATGATGCTACTTTTTTCCCAAGCAAATTCAAGTGGGTTAGTTTGTGATGTGTACACATACATGTAAATGTAGGCCTCAAGAGGCTATTTCAAGCTCCATATTGGATGAATCAATCCATCCATATATCAGAAGTGAAAGCATCACATCAGATCATGCTTCCTACAAGTATCTTTCAAGCAGTGTGCAAGACAGATTCATGAACAACATTGTACATTATGAACATGTACTTGAAGTCAGGCTTCATCTCTTCCTTTTTCTGAAACATGACTTTGGTATTATTTTTTAGGCTTTTGGTAGAATTTAACTGTCTTGATTTCTCGAAGTAACTGACATTTAAAGTGAAAACTGAACTAATACATGGTGCTCACTCCGCACTCGGCATTTATATTTCATTACTGTACATCAGTTATTGTATGTTTTCTGATCAATTGTTCAAATCAATAGAATTCACGACACAAGAAGCAATGAACAATAGGCCCCTATGGACAAAGTGGACAGAATACAAATGCTCCATATGCACCCCTTCAATAGTGAGGATTGATAATATATGCCGTACTTTGATTTTTTTTTAATATTAAGAATGAAGAAAACTCTTTCCAATTTCGGACAATGATGAAAGAAATCAATAGATTACTGGTACATGTGTACAAACTGTAAATGCAATATTTTGTTAAGTTATTTTTGTGAAGCAAATTTGAATTTCATGTGGAAAACTCACACTGTATATGTATGTTAAATGTCTGAATGATGATAAGCCTGAAATCATTGTCTCTGACCTATAAAGTAAGCGACTCCACTAAATGAAATAAATCATCAGACTTCTACAAGTTTTCTTTCATATACATATTGTATACATGTGGACCCAACATATGCATTGGGTGAGCTTTTGTCATTTTAACATTGCATATTTGCAATTGATCTAATCTGGTAGTACAAGTGTTTTCCTTGTATTTTTTGTTTGATTTACATGTAACTTTAAGATACTGATTAACCCATCTGTATGAAATGAAAGATTGATACACATGTAACTAAACCAGTACATGTATAAACACCTGTGCATTTACTGTACATTAATGTTGTAACCCGCACCCGTTGCGGTACGGGTTAACCTGCCGGTATGCCCCCGATCACGGGCTGCGGGCCGGGCCGAGTTCATTCTCAAACCCGCAGACCGTCATACGAAAAAAGGGAGAAGTAACGACACATAATAAAAACATTAAAAATGAATATAAAATAAATTACAAACCTTCCCAAACAATAAGTAAAATATGGCAGAAAAGGTGTACGGGAAAAACACAAGAGATAGAATAGATCAGAAATTAGCGAGCTGGGATGACCGGAATCTAACAACAAATAAAAATAGATATCGATAGCAGCTATCGATGCGGCCAAAGTGCACGTGCGAAATTAAAACTTACGGTACATACGTCGTATTATCGTGTGCGCACGGATTTACTTGTGATATCGAAATGAAGCATTTCTTACGTGAGACGGGATCTTGTTTAGATGGGCGTAATGCTTTCAATTTCGAGATCACAGCGGACCCATTTCGTGGTACAAAGTCACCCCAAAAAAACATTCTCTCCGGAATAAAAGGCGAATTTGCAAATTGTAAGTAAATTCAGTTCACTCTAGGCTAGGTTAGTAGTTGGCATATATTTTCCTGATTTGAGCCTGTATAGTGTGGGGATTGCAAAAATAATTTTCATTTTTCAAAGATAAATTGACTTGCGGGTTAAAACCCGACGGGTCAGCGGGTCCCGCTTGCAAATTATTGGATTATACGGGACGGTACGGTTCGGGTTTTCACTTGCGGGTTACAACATTACTGTACATGTACATGTAGCTTACAAATGTATCTTCAAATATGCTTAACAACCTCTTTCTAAACTTGCCATCAACCTAATGCTCTAGATCTATGGAATGCTCCCTATCTGTGGAATGCTCCCTGCAGTGTGAATAACAAAGTAGTTCAAGTAACCAATAAAAGTATGAAATTGCAAATCTTGCAAATTGGATCTTTGTGATTGGCTGAAATGTGAAAACAGTTGAACTCCCATGACCTCTGGTTATCATGTTGAGATGGGTCATGATGTGGCACTCTTCTACACTCCAGAGGGTGTAAACAGAACTGAATTTGGTCATACCACTTTCATACATTCACTGCCAAAAAGGGCTAATTCAAAAGCTTGTATATGTGGATTGAGCTTTAAAGGAGAATGAAACCCAGGGGAAATATCCATTTTAATGAAAAGAGAGGATAGAGAGAAGCAATTTTTAAAAAGTTCCATCAAAATCGGTTATACGAAATTACATGTAGAAAGTTAATAAAGTTTTAAAAGTCTCAATTTACTTTCTGTGGTGATCCTCAGATTGGCCATATTGCCTCAAAATGGCAGGTTTAGAAACACAACTTCCAATTACATGTATGTTTTATACACAACATTTCATATTTTATCCATTATCTCTAAAGATGCTGCTTGTCTCTTTGTGAACTCAACATATGTTGTGTCAGATACATTTTCCCATGATATACATTATACACATGTACATCTTGAGCTAAGAAGAAGACAAGCTTCACCTTGAGAGATAATGGGGGAAAATATATAATTTTGTATACAAAACATTATGGAGAGTTGTTATTCTAAACCTGCCATTTTGAAGCAAAATTGCCAGTTTGGGATCACCATCGAAAGTAAATTGAGACTTCAAATTTTCATAACTTTCTCATTGGTAACTGATTTTGATGGAACTTTTTTCAAATTGCTTCTCTGTATCCTCTCTTTTCATTAAAATTGATTCCCCCCTCCCCTAGGGTTTCATTCTTTATAAAGTGAAGCTGATTCTGCTCATATTATTAGCATTGGGCCTGAACTTGTCCTGGACTCAGTCAACACTTAACCCTTCTAAAGTTTGAATGTGAAAAGGATGATGTTCAGGCAGGGAGAAGACTCTCATGCTGAGTCAAGTACAAGTACATACATCTACATACAATACATGTGGAAATGTCCTGGACCGGATGAGACTTTGATCTAGGGAATTTAGGCTGCGTTCACGCTACCGATTTTCACCCCAAAATCACGGTTTTCAAAGACGTTTAGTTTAAACCACATTTGCGTTCAATCGATTTTTCGCAAGTCGTAAAAATAAACATCTTTCAAAACGCAAACATGAAACGCTGAAAAAGGTGCGTTTTGAATATGATTCTGCAGAACCACGGTCGCTAAAAATCGATTGAACGCAATGGAGATCTCAATCATTACTCTATGACATCATTATTATGGTCTGTTTCCGGTTTGGGGGCAAAACAAATTCAGAAAGCGTGTGCCGAAGTTGACCTATACTTCCTGGGCAAACTGCGCAGTACGATGCGCAATGGGTGGGCTTGAAATGAGCGAGAATCAGCATTGATGAAAAATCGCTCGAACGCTCTCTTAGTAGCAGATGCATGCATGCATAAGAATTCACTAGTTTCAAAGTCTGTTCAGTTTAAAGGACTATTCAGACTGTACTGATAACAATAATGATAACAATACATGAACATACATGTATGGTGTAGCAAGATTTTTAATTCAATTCTTTGTTCTGTATGTTGTGCATGGGTTGTGAGTATATGCTTAGGGCAGCTTTATGATGTACCTCAAAGTAAAAACTTTGTTGGTTTTAGTGTTATTGAGTCTGACATGCCCTCAACTTGGTACATGTACATGTGCCTCCATGTACGTGTACATATCAGTGATAAAAGTGTAGCATACAGTAGTTGTAACCAAATGCAACAAATGCTCTGTCATATACAATATACGATGGGCTGGTAATGATTTTGATAACAAGATACATGTTTGTTCCAAAAAAATTTACCAAAAGGTTAACAATTTTCACAATTTTTCATTAAATTCATTCTGGAATTGAAGAATCCATTCTCTTTAGTATTTTCAAAATTTAGGTCATAGTCACAGAAATATCAAACACAGCACAAATTCATGAATTGGTAATGCAGTAAAAGTGTAGTACTGTGCATGTTTGCATTAATTAGATTTCAATTTATCACTGTTCATCTGCCTCTTTATGTAGTCTCATATCATATTTCTTGGAGATTTTCATCTGGTTGTAGTGTCAATTTGAACATGTTTTATCATTGCTCATTGACTTATGATCCAGTGGCGTAGCTAGGATTTCGTTTTTTTTTGGGGGGGGGGTAGTGAGCATGCAAAGCGTGCGAATCACTGAGCGCACCTAGGGGGAGGGTGCAGGGAGGGGGGAGTTTCCCCACTCCTGCACGAAGCGCGGAAGCTCTGACATTTCTTCTCTGCTTCCGCTCTTCTTTCATTCTCTTACCTTTTTCTTTTCTCACTCATGTTTTTTTTCTTCTTTTTTTTTTTTTTGGGGGGGGGGGGGGGGGGGCGACCGCCTCCACTGCTTCCCTGGCTATGCGGGTGTTATGATCGATTGTATAGTGTAAGACTTTATCATAATGATAACGGAGACAGGCCTGTTCTGTTCTCTCCTTTCTTGCTATTCCATTTTGATTGATAGAAAATTTTATAGAAGAATTTCAAGTTTTAGCATGTAACTCCATTCTTGCATACATATACATTGTCATGATCTGTTTCAGGTGCACACCTATGTAATGGCAAATGGCATTCATAGTCTGTATGAATTTGCATTTAAGATTGTTAAAAAGCTTCTCTCTAACTTTAGATTCCATGGTAATTTGTTAATATTTGATAAGTGCTTGTGAATCAATAGTTTCAATTTTTGTCTTTGTTTTTCAACACATATACTATGCTTCCAAATCAGTGGGGAAAATCTGCATTGAAAACCTCCCATAGACTGGGAGCTGTAGAAAACTGATAAATAAATTTTGGAAATACATGTACAAGGTACATGTATAATATATAAAAATGAATATAGAATGTTACGATATATGCATACAGTAAATGTAACTACAAAGGAATCATGCTTGTAGTGTAGCAAATCCACAAATGTGCTTCCTTACTGCATTGAAACGTCAAAGTGCCCCTACCTGTGTATACTGGAAAGTACTGTTACTCATAATAGCAGTTTCATATTGTATGGTATGATTCAAAGATAACATTAAGATTTCTACTACTATTAACTCATGCTTTCAGATTTAGACATGGATTTTATTTTTTTCATTTTGAATGATTCTGTTTATCTTCTTGGAATGATCTCTCTTAAGAACTTGTTGGAGGAGGTGTGGATTGTTCTCTCACTGAAGCTGAGCTTGGTGGATTCTCCAGCTGTAAGGCCAAAATGGCGGTATGTACATGTTTCCCATTTATTTAATGATATTAATGATAATAATGATATAAATGCTATGTACATGTACTGTACTACTCCGACTACTAGTAGTAATAATAGAATAGACAATAATAATAATGATAATTATAGCAATAATAGTAAAAATAATAACACCAACAACAACAACAACAACAGTAATAATAATAGTAATAATAATAATAATAATAATAATAAATAATAATGATGATGATGGTGATGATGATGATGATATTAATGATAATAATGGTAATGATAATGATAATAATACTACTACCACTACTACCCTTTTTACACTGGCATTTCTTGACCCCGTACTTTCCTTAGTACGGGACTTTTGTTAGTCCCATACTATCTTTTTTTGCTTTTTACCCTTCCTAAATAAGTCCCGTACTAAGCGCTTAGCCCTGGCCAAGGAATAACTGGCTGTTTACACTCGCATTTTCTTAATCCCGTACTATTTCTTCTTATTATTATTATTATTCTTGGAAGTTACACATTTTGTCACCCTGTAGTCAATGTATGTTCAGAAGAATTGCTTTTTACATAACATACTTTGACTATAGGGTGAGAAAATGTGCAACTTCCAAGAAACTTGATAAAATGTGAAATTTTATGTACATAGTGAATGGAGAGCTGCTCGCATTTGATGTCATCAGTGTTGCCAATTTGCAGAGCCGACAGTAATTTACTAGAAAATCTTATTCTAGGACCGATTTTGCTCATTTCTTTTTAAAAATGCTCTTCAAATTACATGTAATCTCCTTTTATTGATACAGTGAAACTTCTCGGGTGGACTTACCCTTTAATGTGGTGATAGATACATCTTGAGAAGCTACATGTATGCATGCATGCATACAAATCTTGAAGAGAAATGAGAAGAAAGAGCTTAGGAGGAAATAAATCATGAAATTTATTATTGCTCTGTAAGCTATATATAGGCAGTATCATAAAAGCATGGCATGGTATTAATGCATCCTCTGAGTGCATGCTCGTTCAACTGAATTCTTTTTTGCCTGAATGACATGTTCTTTATCCAAAGCATTTGCGCTGGAGTTTCTGGAAATGAATATGAATTATGATCTACCGACTCCTGTTGAAATTCCTACTGTGTGCTGGTATTTATCATTGTTCACTGCGTAATACATCTGCAGGCTGAAGTACTCAGTGTTGTATCTAGGGGAAAACGAGGCCCAGGGCAAGGGCTGAAATATCTTCTGATGCCAATGAAACAAAACAAATTTAACCCATTGACAAATTAATTCTCAAACTCCCATTGACGTAATACAGGGACTACCCGGTTCTTGTAGGCAGTGGGTAAATTGAAATTTTGAATCTTTCTTTGGTTTTTCATCAGATTAGACTTTCAATTCTTCAAAACTACAGCTACCAACCCCAGGTCCAGGCCATCCACTTGTAAAATACACAGGATATGAAATAAAAAGAATTAATTAAATTTCATTTTTGTATTTTTTTGCCTTTGCTATTTTGCACCTCCTAAAAGTGGTGCCTGGGGTCGTTCCCCCTGCCTCCCCCTCCTCCCGATACGCCAATGGCAGCACTGCTATGGATAATTCAGATGTGATCATCATTCAAACTGAATGTTCGTCTAGCTGATTGGACTCACTTAACTTGCTGTAACTTGCTTATTATTGTTTTGGAAGGAATATTTGAATATATAACATTTACTTAAGAATGAAATTGTGGTATTACAATCAACAAAACCCAAAGTTATTGATTTTTTTTTGGGGGGGGGGGAGGGGGTGGAGAGGGGGAGTTGTAAAAGGCTTTCAGGTGTGATAGAAAAAATGCATTTATTGCCAAAGTTGGAGTGAAAATTAAGTTGAAAATGATACCATAAACCATCTTCAAAAATTAGAGGTGAAAAATTGAAACTTGGCATAACTACACGTGTGAGAATATTTGATAGCAGATTGAGTGTGATACTCAAAGGTGTAAATAGAAAAAAGAAAAAGAGTTATAAAAAATCAGGGGTGAGCAGGGTGACCAGCTTTTGAATCCAAAATACATTTCATTGCCCTGGCATTTCAGGGCAAGATTTTGGAGAGCAGGGCAAATATTCAAGCTACATGTATATAATATTCATTCCAAGGGAGCAAAGCAAGCGAGTGAGCAAAACTTTGGAGAATGGATACACAATTTAAAATTAGATATTTTGTCACTCTGAAAGTACTTTGTAGATCAGTGGAATTATCATATGGGGAAAAGGGGTGGCAATGTGAATTTTAAGGGCAATATATTTGGCAAGTATATTTTATTCAATAGATATTGAAGAGAGTTATCATGAAAATGTCAAAGTCTGGAATAGCCCACTCCTATTGTGAGCAACATGTATAGAGTTGTTGCATCCATCATAAATTTAGCATATGATGCAACAAGAATCATGTCAAAAGGGGAAACCCCTTCAGCTGTTTTTTTCTCCTTTTTTTGTGGCAGTAAGAAGAAACATTGATATACATGTACATGTAACCTGTGGCAGTAATGTGAACATTTAATTCTGGAGGCTGAAAGACTAGTTTTTCATGTGTTTTTCAGACAATTTTCATACTTATAAAGTATTGACAGAAACCGAAAAATTCCCAATGATACATGCAAACTGTAAATTGATGATGGTGATGATTGATAAGGAGAAACCTACAATGGGAGAGAAAGGGAAAGAGAGAAGGGGGAGAGGAGAAATCATTAAATTTCTTTATACAAATTTGATTTTCAGATCGAGAGAGGGGGAGGGGGAAGAGAGGGAAAGGGGGGGGGGGAGAAAGAAAGCAAGTTTATCTTACACAAATTATTTGAGGGTCATATCTATTTTTTCATATGGAAATATAGTCACACAGGTATTATTATTCATCTTGTCATTTAACTTTGATATGCATTCTTTTTCTTTTCTTCTTATAAAACAGTGGATGAGGGACATGTGGCGTTCTGATTCCTGCTATGCACACTATGGAGTAGACGGTACTGAGTGTTCATTCCGAGTTTACTTGAGCGAGGTAAAAACCATTCAGCTGCATAATTCTGTATCCAAACTCTGTGTGCAGCAGTGCGCATTGCATGATTAACTGTGCGTTTAACACAAACACGCACTTGGGTGCTCTTGGAAGCAAAAAGCTTTTATCCTTTGTTCGGTGCTTTTTCTCTTCTAGCGGATGCTTGTAAATGCATGATTCAGAACACAAAAGGTAGAACGGTTTATAGTCCAAATAGACCTTGAGTTTTAAGCAGCAAGAAAAAAGCAGTTATATGATGAAAAAAACAGAATGTTGTCATCTGTTTTTTCAGGATACATGTGACATTACATGAATATTGATACATGAACATATTACAGAAATATTTATGTTCTTTCTATGCTAGAACTCTTTACTTTTTGATGGTCTTGGTCCACTGAACTCTTTGTCCATGTCTTATGTATTTACATGTATGAGTGTCATTGCTAGAAATAATGTACATGCTCAGTAAATGCTTTTGAAATTTTTAATTGCAACATATATTTCTCTAGGGTGCATGGGACATATGTTTACTTTGGGATGGTGCTCCCCCCCCCCCAAAAGGAAGTAATCCTAATGAATGAATAAATGAGAAATGATGAGATATATGTCTGTGATTTTATTTCTCACATTTTTTTTTTCATAGGTGGAAAACTGGTGTCCAAGAGTGAAGGGCAGAGAAAATGTTTCATCAAACTTAGTTCTTCAAGATTCTGAAAAGGTAAGAAGATCACATATATCCTCTCTCTTCAAACAAAACTGAGAGGATGGAGGAATTCAAATGTGTATAGAGAGAATTGATAAGAAATTCACTCAATTTCTTTAAAAGACAATTGAACTGCACCCACAAATTAGTACATGGGACCACGCACGCTTATCGCATGAATATTCGTCCCAAACACTACAGCCTTTGTTGTGTCATAATTCGCATGTCCCACAAACGTGATTCGAATCCCTGCAGCTGCACTAATGTCCTTTGGCAAGACATGAATCTACATTTGCCACGTCTTTCGGATGGTGACGTTAAAGGTCGGTCTCAGACGTAAAAAATCAGAATTGATTGATACACGTCTGTAAAAACCCAATTCACCACCACCACCACCAACGGTTATTTTTGTGCTTCTGTCTGTATGCTAGTCTTCATACCAAGTCTTACCCTCCGAAATATGAATGCAGTTTTTTTGGTGGACAAGAGAGGGAAAGAATTGTGCCTGAAAACTAGAGTACATGATTAAAAAAATAATTTGGATTCATGGAAGATTGATATCAAGGTTTGTGTATAGGATTTTCCATTCTAGTTGAAAAAAAATAATGTAACAACGGTGTTATGTTTAAAAAAAAAGAAATCAGAGAAAAGAAAGGAATAGACACGTATAATGTACACTATCACACAAAACAGTCATGTTTATACATGTTTGACCACACTTCAGTATCAGTTGTAAAATTGATCATGTTATGAATGTGTGAACAGTCTGTTGTGATATAATCCATGCTATAAATGAAAAATATCTGAATGTATACTGATTGATGCGGATATAGTTTTTACATTTTTTTTTTCTAATGATATCTCCCAAATTTAAAGACGGTCTGTTTATGTATCTGATAAAAATCTTAGATATTGAGCACAGCTTCAAGCATAAAGTCCAAAATTAAATTTTTTCCTTATTGTTCATGTTTTTGTGCCTAGTATACTGTACATGCACATTTGACCTGCGACTGGTCTATGGAGCCCATATTCTGCCTGTATCCCCTTTTCTGTGTGGCCTCTGTGTGGAGGCAGGAGGCTGCTGTGAGAGATTCTTCGTACAGATTTATGGGCTCTGCTGCCACTAAGCCTGGGGGGGGGGGGCACCCCCCCCCCCCCCCCCCCCCCCTGTCATTACAAGGTGGACACCATGCTCGTACATGGACTTTCAAAATGGCCCTAAGCACGTAATTATATTATTCTTCGATCTCAGAATACCCTAAACAAGTATTTTGTCATGTTTTTCCCACTCTAGACAAGTATTTTCAAATCAAGCTTTTGTAAAAGTATACCCTTTTTTCCTGATTTTTGCAATTCTTATACCCTTTTCACACTACACTCATACATCGCCTGTCCATGAAAAACAACCCTTTTTACCCGTGTTTGGTGTTCACCTTGTAATGGCAGTGCCCCCCCTCCCCATTTTGCGAAGAGATATGTGAATTTGAAGAATCGCAAGCCCGTAGCCTATAAACTTATCCTGGTATTGCACAACCCCCACATGGGCATCTGATAGTGCAGCAAATGCACAATTTTTTGGTGGACTTGGGTGCCCAGAAATGGCACAGCAGCTGTATGGTCACCTCACTGTCTCCATGCAACCTCTGCACAGCAGGAATATGGGTTCTGTATGATTTCCATGTGGAGGCTGCAGAGACTGCATTGAAATTGCATGATTCCTGTATAGTCTCCTTGCAACCTCTGTATGGATTTGCCCTGGCCTGCCCCTGAAGGCCATTACAAGAAATGACTTGGTGATCACAGATAATTTGAACACAAACACCGTAGTCTGTAGCCACTTACGATGCCCCCAGAATCACATGGAAAATCGTTGACCAGTTTATTGCACAGCTCCAAGGGCAAATGTAAACTAGGCATAAGCATGAAAGGCATATATCTACAGTTCTAATCACTGGAAATTTTACCTTCATGTATCATGTGTATAAGAAAACCTAGAGTTTTTCTTTTGTTCTAAAATAAGAGAAAGTGACTGTCGATGCCTCCAGCACTGGCCGTGATGCCCTTCTTCCTTTTGCCTCAAGTTACGGCCACTAGAAATGTGCCCTTTTTCTCATAAATATGCACTTTTTCTTATATACAGTGCGTCCCAGAAAAAAACAGAACCCTAAAACAAAGGCTTATTGTGCAGAAGCAATGGGGCGTATTATTGAAAACACATTTTCAAAATAAACTTTGACTTATGCCCGTTCAAATGATACATTAAGCAAACTTATTTATTCATGTATCTTTGAGTACCATGACTTTGAAAATTTAATGTAAAAAACCATTTGCTACACTTGTTGGCTTTGACAGTGAGCACGTCAAACAAAAAACAAAAAGTATGTCCATGCGTGTGTTAAAAATTAAGGAAGTCCCCCCCCCAAAAAAAAAAAAAAAAAAAAACCCCAAACAAACAAACATACAAATAATTCATTACAGGCCCCTTAAAAAAAAAAAAAAAAACCCAAACAAACAAACATACAAATAATTCATTACAGGCCCCTTAAAAAGAGGCCTTGGTGCCCTCTGCCACCTGGCCTCTGTGAAAAAAGTGCCCCTCATCAAAGTGACTTTGCCCCCTAAAAATGCTATTTCGAGGCATGATATACTGTGCTCACATTGATCAGATGGTTTCTCTACAAAAGGAGGCATGTCTGTGTGTACAATGAAATATGGCAGGAATAATCAATATCAGTGTAACATACATGTACTTCAAATTGAATTGAAAGAAAGGAATTGACAAAGAACCATTTTGCCTGCATACACAAATATCAGGAAATGAATTTACTTCAGTTGAAACATTCATGTAAAGAGTTATTGAATTTCCCAAGGATCTTTTGTTTGTGCCATCTGTTTAGATTTATAGTTGATTGGATTGTGTAAAGTGGGATTTGTAAAGTGTTTATAAACATTATATCACAGAAATGATAAATTTCCTTGAGAAGATATACCAGTAGAGTGCCATTTTATAAAATCTGAATTTATTTAAAACTGTACCAAAAACCTATAATATAGCTAGTACAAATGAAATACCATCCCCCCCCCCAAAAAACACAAACAAACAAACTCTATCCAGCTTTCCAAGGATAAACAATTAAGGAGTTTGAAGAAAATAAAGAGTAACATGAGACCACACAGTGCGGAATTGAATGGCTGTTTGATTCTGTAAATGTCCAAATTCATCAGCACACATACTGGCAAGTCGACTATGTGTAGCTTTTATATTAGTCACATTTTTGTTGTTTGAAACTATATTTAAACTCACAATATCTCTCTTTATAGAAGTAATATTAGAAACTCATATTTTTAATACAGTATACTGTGACCTAGAACACCTATCATGAAAAGAAAAATGTCTACTTTAATAGTTTATCTGTTGGCTGATTCACAAGTTATTGCATGCCGGTTATTTACAGGTCATTTTATTGTTTCCATGGTAAACGAAATTACACACATGTACACTGTGCATTAAATCAGTGACTTTCCTTGGGAACGTACATGTACCTTTAGTACCTTTAACCCATTCGTGACAGGAATTATTTTAAAGCCGGATTTGATCAGCTTTTATTCTTCAAATTGGCAACACCAACATTTTTTTCTTTTAGTGCTACATTTTTTCTTATTAAATGTCATGTATCTGAAATAAATATAAATTGACAGAAAGTATGATGAGAAGTCAAAAAGTTGCCAATTTGCAGGGAAAAACTGTGATTTTAAACTTTCCATCGCATTGCCAATTTAAGGATTTTAATGCTTATTTTCCTCTGAAAATTTTTCAGCATCAAACAACAAATATTGATGCAACCAAAATGGGCACAGTACGTGTAGAATATTTTGCTCTTTCTGCTCATGTATTTGGTATGATTTTTAAGACCAATCCACAAAATGTGGACCCTCTGTCACAAATGGGTTAAAATCAATATTGCGCATCCTCTTTCCTATGATATTTCATAATTGTGATATGGAAGATGCAGTAAGGGTCCATGCCATCATCATTCATGCATGTTGTATTTGCATCTTGCCCATGATTCGAACAATCCATTACTCTGTCTTGAATAATTGATGGTCAAAGTCACACATACCGGTACCAGTGTAATGGATGGAAAACCAGTGCTATTTGCACAAGCACATTAACTATTTGGACAATGGCACTTTGGGTTCTTGAGAAGAGGGATAAAGAGGATAAGATCTGCTCATGAGAGATAGAGTTCGGAACATTTCCTTGCTTTTGTTTGTTTGTTTGTTTCTTTCTTTCTTTCTTTGTCTCCTTGTTTTATTTTATTAATATACTTGTCGAAAGTGCCTTTATTACCTTTCGTATCTATTTGTTTTATTCATTAGAGAAATATGAAAAAAAAAGGAAGTTTTATTGCACTCTATTCTGGTGGATGACTCAAACACTTTGGTTTGATTTTCTTTTGTGGTGCCCATCAAAAGTAATACTTTAAACAAGATGTTATTGATATTGCATTGAAATTGAGGGGGATATATCTATGATTGCTTTCAGAATCAGTTTTGAAGTTGTGTTTTTTTTTTCTCACAGGAGCGTTTCCATGACTTGTTGAATAATATTTCATCATAGCTATTTTATACATATTACATTGTTTTTGCTCAGCCAGAACTCCTGTGGAGATTTCTGTAGATCTGTTTTATATTATTTTGCCATCCAGAAATGAAAACAAGTGTTGTCACATTCTCCATTTAGATATGATTCATATCATAAAATCCTTCAGCTTTATGTTATTGAGCTTTTATCTTGTGACATCCATTATTCTTTTTATTGTATTTAACTTATGATTTTATGATTTGAATTCTACATGGAATACAAGACAAATTCACAGACATAGTATAATATCATGTAGTAGGTTTTCCCTGATACATGTAGATCCATAAATCATCATCAAAGTTTAGTGTTTTTTTTTTTTTTTTTTTTTTTTTTTTTTTTTGTAACCTTCATGCATGATAGTCACATGCCATGTGCATGTACTATAAATTTGAATTCCATTGTTTCCAATTATGTACATGCAGTTTATCTGACAAGACTTGCATAATATTTTTGATTATGTTTGTTCTCACACAGTGTCCTATAATATGCGGGCTGGAAATCCATATCAGAAATATTTTTTTCAAGGCTTATAATGGAGGAATAAAAAAGAAACTAGCTGATCTTTTACTATACATATACATACATGTAGCATGGTCTTTGTGTAACCCCTATTTGTGCAATTGAACATTAGGCATAATTTATTTTCAAATTTATTTTCAAGAGTCACATTTATTATCTGTTGAATTACATGTATTCGTGTTGAAATATCTTTTGTGTGAACAACCTTTTCAACACACATACACGTACATGTATGTATCCAACTCTGCTTCTGGGAGAAAAAGAAATAGGCAAGTAGAGTTTAAATATGTAGCATTCACATTGTAGGAGAAGAAGGGGTAAGAATTTAATTTTTTTAATGAAATTTTGAAATGAAGAAAAAGCACATAAGCTGTATTACTGTAGGTAAAGCAGTGTTCTTCAAGACATCTGGGAGAAAGTTCAGTTTCATTAAGATCCATGTGTGTTTGGTTTACACATGCTACCTTTCATCACCAGCCATTAATTCATGCATAGCGATGGCTCTCCATTTTGTCTTATCTTTAGAAGAAACCCACAAATCATCATTACACCGTCTGGTCATAATACCAGGGATTCTCTCTTCAATTACTTTCATACACCCACACTGAGCTTTTAACCTAGTTTGGATTTTCCTGCACTGAGAATTTCTCATAACCATATGGTAATCTTAAGGGGGTAAATCCCAATGCTGAAACAATGTTAGTTCATTTAAAAGAGCATGATTTTATTAGCAGAAAATCATCTGCCTAAAGTTTTTTAAAAAGTCGTGTTGCCAAGGAAATCCCCAAATGTGGTAAGATTTCAGGATATTTTTGACCCCTCAGCTGTGACCCAGTTTCAACTGGGTACCCACTTTGACGTTAAAATGACGTCAAAGTGGGTACCTTGTCGCGCAATTCTAGCAAAATGCGCGCAAGGTATAATACAAATTGTACAGTCTAGCATGCAGCACAACTGCAATGCGCGAAGCTGGGTACCCACTTTTACGTCATACCTCATACTCCATTTTGGGGGTTAACTCTTGACTTTTTAAATGAGAAAATTAGCCAAAATGCATTGATTTCGATTGAAAATCATCAAATTTTTAATGTTATTCTTCTTAGAATTCTATTCTCGATCATATATCAAAAAAAATTTTACCATTGTGCAATCACTTTAAGGGCCAGGCATGCTATATACATCATGTACTTTATGTACTTATAACTCAGTTGCCATCTGCTCACACCATAGACAAACCATATACAGCGAAAAATATGGAATAGCTTACATAATGATGAAGTACACTTATTGCATCAACAGTCCTAAGAGAATTCTGCCTTGTTTAACATAACAGACAGCTGTTATTTTCAGACACTTTATTTTTAAAGCATATGTTTTCATCATTGATATGGTGAGGTGACAGTAGGTTGAATTAATTGTTAATCCACTGAACTGTAAGCCTGAGATAACTGGCTTTTACTAAACACTCTGGTCGCGTTGCGCTGGAAAACACTCGGGTCGCGGCTTGCTGGGTATGGGACGCCAAGTGTTAAATAGGTTATTCGGCCCAAAATTACAGTCATTGTACAGTAAAACCAAAGCCCTCCTAGCCACGCCCACAAGCATATTCTGGTAAACTGATCCTCCCGCCCTCTGCCTATGCACATAGTGTTTGTAACGAAACAAAGTCAATGCCCAGGCGAAGTGAATATAGCAGGCTTAATGAGAGATCATAATTATAAATCTTGTCTGTTTATTTATATTGGTGGGAGGTTTTTCTTGCAAAATCGTCTGTTGCATTTTATTTTGTAATGAAATGGCTCACTGTTCGTGAATTCTATAAAGAAATAACGTTTAGAGTGAACTTTTGACTCTAAACTGTGCAGTTTTGGACCAAATAAATTGGTTAACACTTGGCGGCCCCATACCTAGCGAGCTGCGACCCGAGTGTTTTCCAGCGCGACGCGACCCGAGTGTTTAGTAAAAGCCAGATAACTTTGGCCAGAGTCTATGGAAAATGTGTATTATACTGAAATCAGATTGTGTTCAATGGGTTAAAAGACTGTATTCCTAATTTTCCTTCTGGTTTTGCCAGTGTATCTACCGTGGATATGGACATGTTTTGTGCGCTTTTAATCTAATTCACAAGCCATTTCACTTTTCTTGTGTTATTAAAAGTACTATGACCTCTTCTTCAGTGCTTGATCTATTCTTTCCTGTATATTGTGTCCTGCATGAACAAAATAGTTCTACACAACACCAACTCCTGTTTACTGCCCAGGACAAGCACAAAGGAATCGGTCACTTCAGTGACCTGAAAAATGGCTTGTCATGTCATGAATTTGCATTTAGCACTGCATAATGTCCTTGCTTGTGGCTATGCAGAAAGGTGAAAGGTTTTTGATTGGTCTGCACTATTCAGTCATTTGAATCAGTTGTGTACAGTTGCCTATTTAAACAAGAATAACTGGCTGTGGTGTTGAAGATTTCCATTTCTTCAAAAGCAGAATGTACAGTGTAGCCTCTCCAACTCTAGGTGATGTGCAATGCGCAAAATGTAAATGTAGAGGAAGGTCTCTGCTGTATTATATGACACCCTTTAGATGATTTGAGCTGTATGATTCATGGCTTAAGCTACCAGTAAATGATTATAAACATCCTCTCCTCCCCTCCCCCTCCCTCCCCCCAAAAAAGGAGAAAAGAGAAATGATCTTGAAATCTACTATGGACAAGAGTGCTCACTTTAACTTGTCTGTGCATGGACTCTTTAATAGCATATCCATGTTTCATGCATGAAGATATTAGGGAGCTTTAGATTGGCAACGCGAGTCCTGTGACGCGAAATCTTGGCAAAAATGTTGTTAGGTATGTGCATGTGTGAGACAGCTGTTTCCAGTCCATCCTGCGTCCTCCTATTTTTCATGACGCTTCTTGGGCCAGTTTACCGTCCTCTCCAATTTCGTGACGCGAAACCTGTTTTGACCTCTTTTTATGACGCAACAATGCTTCAGCTTTGTCCGCGCGCTGTGTCTGATTAACTGCGTCTTCCCGAAATCTAAAACAACTTTGCAACACGACGCAAGGAAAGAGGAGAACGTAAGTCAACCCAGGAAGATTCCGCGTCACAGGACTCGCGTCGCCAATCTAAAGCTCGCTATTCACAGTTCAGGAGGTAGTCTCTCACTCTCTCATCTGCTCATTGTTTGTCACATCAAGGGAACATTGAGTAGGGGGGGGGGGTTGAGTTTCAAAAAGTCTGTCACATTGCTTGAAACCAGGGTAGTGAAACCAGTATTTCGTACACTTTTCTCCATAATGTTTATATTTTTATTTTCTATAATAATCGTATTCTTTATTTATTTATTCAATTCTTAATTTTATCAATTTATTCATTTATTTGGGGGGGGGGGGATGATGTGTGTTTTAAATGTAGAATTGTGTATCTACTTGTAACTAATAATTGTGCTTTTAATTGAATACCCCTCACTGGATTATTCAGCATGTGAATATTGATATCATGCTTTATAAAAATTTCATATGAAGTTTTGCTCATTTGAATATCCCAAGAAGAAATCATCATAAAAGATTAAGGTTTCTCTTGTCAAGTGTTGGTGTTAATAAGCTTATGAAATGGCTGACAGTTGATAAATATTAGACCAAGATCTTATGCTCTGCACCCTAAGGCCTCTTTTGCCAGTGTACCTCATGTGGTATTCATGAATTGACGTGCGAGAGGTGCGTTCCCATTAGCCTCAACATTTCTTCCTTTCATGAGACTGGTCAGTACTTCTCAAATAATCCAAGTTTGGAGGACTGTTTCCATCAACTCAAGTAGATCTACTTTCTCTAATACCAAATTTGCTACTTGGACATGTATATGTGCTTCCTCGCCAGCAAATAAGGCTCTCTGTCTGGCCATATGGTATAATGATGATAATAATGATAATATTTAACATTTATATTGCGCTTACCAGGTAATATGAAGGTTTCTAAGCACATAGCATTTTATGTACAAATGCTAGATTGCCTTGGATTATGGCTCATTAGCTTCATCTAAAATCTCAAGCACATCTGAGAAACGGGTTGCTATTTGTATCATGACTGCAGAGTAGCTCTACCTAGCATTGACATGGCTAATTTCCTCTTCTTGATCAGAATAATGAATTAGAAGGCTAATTTGAAAACTTGGGTTGCGGAAAATAGGCTTACTGTGACTAATAGGAGGAGTGTTTTCAAGGCCTTTCTCTGTGCCTGGGCCTGGGATGCAGGCTAGAAAATACCAAAAGTCCAGGGACCCATGGTTCCTTGGAAGATTGCTCTACTCATTCCCAGGGGTTCATTCTGTATTCATTTGTTGTGGGTTTTTACACCTCGTCAAGTGAGTAAGGATGGCACTTACGCCACTGTGAGCTCTGATGAGAAATCAATTTTTACATGACCAGGTCATATTAAAGGCCTGCTGTGGTCTGTACTGTCAGTGTATTCTGCGGAACAACCATAAGAAGTGAAGATGAAAAGAGAATATGAGGGTTGAGAATGATAAAATTAAATGAATAGTGTGGACGAAAATCTCATGTTCAGAGAGAAGGAAGCAGCATTATAAAAAGAAATATTGCAGATGTAAAGTAATGTCATGTAACATTTGGGAATATAAATAGTAATAAGGAATAAGGAGTATTGCACCCCCCCCCCCCCCAAAAAAAAAGGGGGAGGGGAGTGAGTGCTCTCAGCAATTCATTGCCAACAGTGTCAACAATATGAGATTTGCTGTTAAAGGTTTTCAATACTTGATAGTTCACTATGTATGGACCAGATTAACTTAAATGCATTGCTCTATAAACACACTTGCGATATACATTGTAACGCATATTTTCAATGCACCACCTATCTTCTTGAATTCTATTCTCTAGGCTGAGATGCGGCTGGAGAAACAAGGTCTTTTCAATCTGATGTCAGAACCCAATAAGTTCCGCTGGATCAAGATGAGGATATCACGGATGTGGGACACCCTGTGGGTGCCTGCTGCCCAGGAGTTCATCAAGATGCAGGGTAACAAGACAAGAGCAAGAAAGAAGGTGAGATAATAGTTATGATTGTGATAATCATCAGGCCTCTCTAGACCATCCTCAAAAAGGGAGGGAGAAGATGTCTTGTCAAATTGCTGACATGAAAGCTGAAAAAATGTACACTATTTTATTATTATTACTGATCATGAAAAATGTTAGAAGGGAAGGTGAAAGTGTGTGTTAGAGGAACTTCTCCAGTCATTATCTTTGCCCTTATCATATTATGATGGTGGGTACCACCTTTTACTGTGACACCTACACTTGGGAATGAATTTCAAACTTGATATGCTGACCCAATTCAGTTAATCAAGTATTCTGTCAGGTCTCCAAGTGCATTAAACATAATAAATAGGTAATTGGAATCGACCTAGAGGGGTTTTATAGATATATTATCAAAATAACTGCCTTAGTAATCTTGAAGGGTAGAGAGTTTTATTTTGAACTTAAGGAAACACTGCAACTTGTGGAAAACTATTTATAAATGAGATAAAGCCTTGTGAAATTTGAATATGTAAGTTTACTTAGTCTCCTTTTATGTATTTAGTCATTAATTTTTTGAGGGGAAGAAAATACTGTAAGCAGAATACTTATCACATGCCTAGAGCTGTTACTCAAATTCCAGAATACTTAAACTCTCATCCTTAAAATGTTACAGGTATAGAAGTAAGATAAATAATAGTATATAGATTTATCTTGCACTTTTTTGTACAAGGTTACAATATACTCTCCCTCATTCTATAAACATATATGTCACATGATGATAAGGTTGGGATTATATTTAATCATGGTTCTTTATTTCTTTGACTTCAGCTGTCAGTGTGAGTAGTGACACTTCAGTCCTGAAATATGAATCTGAATTAGCTGATTCACTCAAGTATTAATATTTCAGAATTAGTTAAAAATGATCTCAAAGATTGGGGTAAATTTGCTTAAAATCATTACTCCAGTCAACATAATTATATACATGTTGTAGGAACTATTGCGCAGGCGTTTTATAAATGTTGAACCCTGCTATTTGAATAATATAGGATGGAATTGCATTATGTATTGCATACATCTTGTCTAGTATTTAGTTACTATTTGAAATATGCAGAATGAATACATATTAAGAGGTAGCTCTTCGCTTTGAAACCAGTTAATTTGAAGAAGTAATGAGCTCGATATTTTACACCACACGTCATTAACATCACTATCACCATGACAACCACCTCTAATTGTCTTTCTGTCTATCTCCTCCCTTTGCATGGTCATTATTCACCATCATATTCACTAGATTAGGTGAATTCAAGGTACTGTGCATCGTTCAAACAAATTATTCATCTCTCATATTCTGTCATCTTAAGTAGAACATGGCCCAATAATTCTATTGATTCACATGACAGTGCTGGAGAGAGCATTCTAGGTCAATCAATCAATCAATCAATCATGATAAAAATGAATTGTGGTTATGCAAATGCAATGAAAATGAAGATTTCTGTGTTAGGAATTGAAGATATGTTTGTAATTGCAATAGATTGTATACCTTTCCCATTCAGTTGGCAATTAAAAAGGGAACATACAGTTGGACCCAAAAGTTTACATACACCTGGGCAATTCCACAGTATACCAAAATCATAAAATCTACTATATCTTCAGAAATATGTGTGCTGACATAACAAATTTGATATCAAACAAAAGAGCTTATGGTGCATGCTCTTTCATCTGACTGGTATCTCACTAGCACTGAAGTATATCTCAATGTGATTTTCTTCTAAAATCGTAATACATGAATTTGGGCAAAATTCATGTCAATCTTAACCAAGACATTTTTTTTTTTTTTGCTCACTTTTCCCCCCCAAAAAGTATTTCACATTGGATATTTTTGCTATAAAATTTTGATGAATGGATTATGGAACAAATATGACTGATAAGAGGGTGGCATAATTCTTGTATAGAGGATTATTTAGCAAAAATATAATTTTTTTTTTAACCCAAGATTGACATCAAATTTTGCCTAAATGGCAATTATTGTTTTTTTAAAGAAAATCACACCTCAGTTTACTTCATTCTTTACGGCATGCCAGTCAATTTTAGAAGCGTGATAAGCTCTTTTGTTTGATACCACCACATTTGTCATGGTTGCACAGACATTTCTGGAGATAATGGTAGATTTAATGACTTATGTCAAGTGAACATTTTTTGTGGAATTGCACGGGTGTGTGGAATTGCACGGGTGTGTGGAATTGCACGGGTGTGTGTAAGTTTTTAGCCCAGAATGTAGAAGCATCATAAAAAAAGGCTTTTTAAAGTTTTCTTTGAGAAATAATTGTTTGTAGTTGTTCCATTCATCTGAATTTAAAGCCCAAAACCAAATTCGATATGCTTTTGGTGATGAAAAGTGAGCTAAAAACATAAAATGTTTTGGTTAGGATAATAGATACATAAGACATAAAATCTTGCCCATTGGTTATCTTAATTCAGAAGAAACTCACACTTTGAAATACTTCAGCTGTAATGACATACTAGCCAGATGAAAGAACGTGATATGTTCTTTTTTGTTTAATACCAAATTTATTATGGTTAGCACAAATATTCCTGAAATCATAGTAGATTTTATGATTTTTGGCGAGTGAACAATTTCTGTGGAATTGCCTACGTGCATGTAAACTTTTGACTCCAACTGTAAGTAGAAGCTATCTGCTTAATATGATTTATTTGTGCAGTCAATAGATTTTGATAAGGTTAAATCTGCTCTCTAAATCTACATCACCATACTTTGTCTCCGATGACTTCTACCGTGTTTACACAGTGACTCGGCTAGAGTGTTGAATCCTTAAGCAAGGTCGAACGCTTCGATGAGGGCAACTGTGATCGTGTTTATACAGAAACAAAACAGGCGAGTTCAACACGGCCCGCGGATCACGAATAGAAGTAGAATTGTGATGACTTGCCTAGTTTGCCCATTGACCTAGGTCAGTGGGTTCAACACGGCTTTCTGTTTACACACGAAAAAATTGGCGAGTCTGACTCGGCTCGCGGATCGAAACTTGCAATTCTGGCGGATCAAAAAAGCGGTGTTCAACACGGCTCGAGGGTCACACTGATCCTGTTTACATGACATAAAATTGCCGTGTTGAGCACGGGTCGCGTGTCGAACCCCCGAGCCGAGTCACTGTGTAAACAAGGTATAAATCTACATCACCATACCTTGTCTCCAATGACTTCATGTTTAGCAGACCATGTGTCTAAGGATCAGTTCATTTCTGTCATTTATCAACTTTCTGAAGCGGCAAAGGGTGAAGGGGGATCTTAAGTTAAAATGGTTTAGAGAGGCGACTGCTATCTTACATTAGACTATAACTAAATCGGTAAATGAGTCATGAGGAAAAATTATCTAAAAGAGAGAATGAGAGAGAGAGAGAGAGAGAGAGAAAGAGAGAGCACTGATGGAGAGAAAGGTGTATGGGAATGGAGAAGTGGAAAGGGGTTGGATGGAAGAAATTGTGAAAGAGAGAGAGAGAGAGAGAGAGAGTGCAGGTGGGGTTGGAAGGAGACATCAAAGATACCGTCAGAATCAGAAATTGCAACAAAATGAACTTTTCATGGATAGGCAATGACAGCTTAGGCAAGGTGAAAAGCTTTGCATGCTGTGCATGTTGCAAAAATTTGAATTAAAAAGATGATTGAATCATTTTGTGGCAGGAAGTTTACATGCATTTAAATACTGGTGATATTCTTAATTGCTTCTTTGGCAAGAAAGAATCAGGATTTACAATATCTAGTAATTCCCTAGATTTCGTTGATAAATATAACATAGGTTGTACTTTCTTCCCCCTGTCCTGTATGTTTAAGTATAATTTCATAATCTTATTTAATCCTAACTTTATATTCTCACTGTATTTCTATGTACATTTTCATTTTCATGTTAGTTTATAGCTGCAGTTCTTCTTCATAATTCATTTGTAATCGCTTAGAAACATTTTGTATATTGAGCACTCAATAGATATATTTATTGTTATCATTGAACAGGAGAGAAAGCAAGTGAGAGAGAAAGAGAGAGAGAGCCTGATAAGTCGGATAAAAAGTAATTTGGGGAAATCAGTAGAAGGAGAGGAGTAGGAGAGCACAACGATATACAAGTATACTTTTTATCTAATCATATTGTAGCCAACGATGTTGATTATTATTACTGTTAGCTTGTGTGTACATGTACATGTAAGAGGAGCGGCAAGGCTGCACCTATGTTTCATGGTGCTTTTCCTCATTTTCCCTCTGTGTGATTGCTATTCGATGTGAACTAGATTAGGGAGACTGCATGTATGTGTACATGGACATGTCAGACAGACAGAAAAATCATAACTCAAAAACTAAGCCTAGAGGCAAAGTTATAAATTTTCTTTATTGCTTCTCCAAATCAGCCTATGATGACTCACTGTCCCATGATTTTGCTTACTAGTAGATCTTCCTTGAACTCCTCTCCATATGTTCCCTTCTCCTTTAACTGCATTAGTAACTATAGCAGTGTGCAACTGACCTGACTGCATCATGACTGCAAATGACTGAATATTTTTGCTTTGTAATGCAGTAAATGTTCAGTTTAGCAATGGTTTTAAGATACATTTAATAGATAAAATAATGTACTCATATGTCAACAGTAATTACAATATATTATTTCAGTGATATCCTGATTTCTTGAAAGACTATACATTCAAGTGTTAAAAAAGGTTACTAAGATTTGACTTTTTTCTGGGGAAGAGGTACATGTGTGGTTGAACTACATATTGGTCTTTTTACTTACTGATTTATTCATATAATTTTCAGACAAAACTAAAATCGACAAACAAATACAAGAAATAAGAAAGAATACAACTATCCAGTGCCTTAAGGTATCAAGAAGAAAACAAATTCCTGATCAGGTTTTCCTCACTAGTAGATGGTTCACATACAAACATGGGTACAGAGCTATGTTAAATTTTGAATTGAACTACAATCTACATGGATAAACTCAGGAGTAATAGAAATAGTTTTAAGATAGAAAATAGGAAACAAGCAAGCAAGCAAACAAGCTAGGGTGAGCATCAATATTTAGATTTAAAAAAAAAAAGAAATAAAGGACATGATGAGCAAAACAAAAAAGATATATTGATGGCATTTGGCAAAAAAATACTGGTTGGATAGAACATAAAAAAGGAGAAGTACATTATGGATGTTCTTCTTCTTCTTCAGTACGTGTCGACAGACTTGCTAGTCCATGTAGAGACACGGGAACGAGACGTGATCATGGACTAGAGTGATCTTTTAGGAATGTTAAGACATGGAAGTCATTAAAATGATTTATAGTATGTGCTATAAATACATTTTATGTTCTGAATGCTTACAGAACCAATGGGTAATAATGATATACATGTACATGTACCATAGAAGGCTTATTAACATTAAAGGCATTGGTTAACATTGTTGTAATTAAAAAAACCCCTCATTTTGCTGCTTGAAAATGGGATAAACATAAGGGTTATATCTAGTGTAAAAATACCAGTCTGAAAGTTTCAAAGTATAATTTCCACATGAAGTATTCTTAAATATTAGAAATGTGAACTAATGTTTGAAAAATATATCGGGTCGGTTGCACAGATTAGATTTAGGGAGTGCGCATGCGCACATGGCTTACCGGACCGTACTATGTGTAGTGGCATATCACGCGGAGGGAGACAGATAACGGTCTTTTTTAACTCGAGCAAAACGATCCTCTTATTTATTGTCTCTTAGACCAAAAATAATAAGATCGCCATTTTTTCATTCCAAATTGGTTTCGGGGGTTTTGAGTACAAATACAAGTACTAGACATGTTTCATCTTAGTATGAGAATTTTTTAAATCTGCTACTCACAAAGTTAGCCAATGCCTTAACTATTATATAAATAGTGCATGGTCAATCATGCACTATACTGGATTATGTGCACAACAAATACTAAATTATCTCGAATGCAGTTTTGTTTTAGTGAGGCCGAAGGCTGAGGTAAAATAGACCTGCTAGAGGGATAATTTAGTTTTTGGAGTTCATGTAGTCCAGTAATGGTGCATCAATAGAGCAATCATGCACTATTTATTATAGTAAATAGACCCCTATTAAATGTTCCACATTTTTAGAGTATTCGGGTATGGCTTTCTTGATTGCATCCTTATTGCATAGCCAGCTTCGCTCAAATACACGCAGCTTAAAACAATGGTAACAGTAAGTACATGTATGCACAAGGTGCTTTTGATACACAGTCCCATACACTTTTGTACACACCTAAACATGCAAAAATCAAGTTATAGTGCACAATCGTGCACTATACATGTAACAGAATTTTCTGCACGTCCTATTATGATGCAAATCTAACCAATCATAGTGTTTATTATACATACACTATTTACCATATCTTTATATTGTACTTCTAGAGATCTTCCAAGACTCCTCAATAGTAGTCATTTATATGATCATATACCAGGATAGCTGATCCATTAATCACAATGCATCGGATGATGTTGACTTAAAGTACATTGTAGTCTTGAAATAGTATACAATGTACAGCTTTGATTGTGTTAAGAATATGCACAATTACTATTTGCACTTCTATCACACGATGCATGGAATTTCTATGTATCATGTGACTGCTTAAAGGCATTGGCCTTCAAAATGCAAGTCAAGTAATGTGTGTATGTGCGTGTGGAACATAGATTTGCCCTCTTCATGTCTCTTCCCAATAGTGATCACATCATTCATTCCCCACTCCCTGAGGTATAAACAGAATGGCAAAGATATAAATGGCAGGAAAATGCTCATGTTTCTCCTTCCCCTGTTTTCAGACAAAGCACGTTGCTACACAACAGGGACCAGGGCCCGTTTCAAAAAACTTGTTATCAGTAACAACTGCCACATTTCTATGACAAATTTGCTCTCAGCCAATCAGATGCAAGGATTTCAGTAGCTTATAACAGTTGTTGCAACTTGTTATTGATAACAAGTTTTATGAAACGGGGCACAGTTTCCACAAGTATTGAAAGGAGTGCGTTTTCATGTTCACATAATGCTGATTTAAAGAATAAATGTCATAGAGATCTTTTCTTTTAGTACATTGTAAATGTCAAGTTTTTTTTTTTTTTGCTATGATCGATACCCTTCCACTTCCCAGTTCAAATAATTTGTGTTTGTGAAACCCTTCTTGTTCAAAGTTCTTTCATAATACAGGCACTTGTGTGAATAATTCAAAGAGGAGGTTGTGGTTGTGATCTATAATGCATTGGAGTAAATAGGGGGTGGGGTGGGGGTATATATCCCCCCCCCCCCACACTATTTAGAGAAGGGGATGGCATGTATAAATATACCCCCACTTTTCAAAGAAGAAATGATAATTTAATATATCAGTCGGTGAAAAATTTTTATAGAAGTATCATGAACAATGCTTATGGCAGTAAAATATCTATTTGAATTGCTGTTTGATTTGGGAATCACCATTACGTCCGAAGGTTGCAAAATTATATTTATTGCAATCGCAAAAATGTCAGATAAAAGTAAGCAAGGCGCAAGGCATAAAAGCATATCTGGACTGACTGCACGTAAATGACCTTTGGCTGACAGTATATATTTCTTCTGAAAGTTGGGCTTTCTTACCAGGGTTTGCACTTGAGCTGCTAGTAGGACCAAGTTACTGAGGCAGGGTTGCCCATAAAAGAGACAGGTCGCGATAATATATGGGTTTTATTGCCACCTCTGTGGAGGTTAAGTAGAGATAAAATGGTAATTGAACCCTGTCACTCTTGTCATTGTGTATACGAGGTGAAGGCCTGTGGGAGGATGATATCTCCTCCTCTTCCAAAGGAAATGATCTCTGAGTAGGCTTAGATTTTGTTTTATTACCTTTGTTTCATTACTTCTGCTTTTAAAACCAGGCAGATCGCTTTTTGAAAAATGATGTTATGTTTTTCTCCCTTTTCAGGTACTGTAAAATCATTTTTTACAGCACAGTGGAATCTAAAGAGTCTTGTATGTATACATATCCAGCAAAAGACAAGCACTAAGTATACTGTATAAATTCAGAAGTACAAAGTACATGGCTGTATTTTGAAGACAAATACAAAACAAAAAAAAAGATCCATCTGATGTTAACCAATATATTTGAAACTTCTTCCATGTGTTTTATATTTTTCAAGCTGACCTTTTATGCAACCCCTTTTATTTTCATTTTAGTGTATGTTTCACTTATGTAGCATCTTTCATAGATTGACAATGTTGTATTGGAGTCATAACCTGCACATGTCCAGTTAAGCTCTAAACTGATCAACAATAGTTGACATACAGCACATCCAAATTGGGAAATTGATGAAATGCTATTTTATTTTTTAAAAATTGGCATCAGTCTTGGGGCATTGATAATGATTGGGGCCTTGACTGGGGCATGCGGAGTTCAGATTGTAGACGAGGCAATAGAGGGTCCTCACCATGTACTTCACCAGAAAGTCCCTGACTAAATTGAAACCAGTTAATGCTGAAATGTTAATTCATTCTTCTAGATCTTGGTTCACATTGGGGCATTGACCAAAGAATCTGGTTTCAAGATCGCAGACAACGCCTTCAACGGCGGCCCACTGGGGGAGCTTGTCCAGTGGAGTGACATCTTATCAACCCTCCACATCCTGGGTCATGACATCGAGATCTCTACAGCAACAACCACTCTGGGAAAGTAAGTCTATGCCTAGAGTAATCAGGGGCAGATTAATACAGTACATTATTTTTTTATCTTGCCTTTTTCTTTTTTCTTGCTAGTTCGACTTTTTGTGTAAGAGGAAATTTGAAAAGCTCCCCTTTGATAAATCCTGTGGTTGCCCCTGGATACAACATGGTTGAAAGGATGCACATGTGCACATGATTGACTAACAGGCTTTAAGGATTAGTGTCAGTTCTTTTCCTGCCAAATTAGGGTTCAGACCAAATGTGTATGAGATGGGGCATTTCAAGGTGAGGGGAAGTGAAATAAATGGCATGGATTCAGTAAAGGAGATTTAAACCTTAACCATGACATAAACTACTATTTCATCGTGGGTGGCTAACAAGGTTGAAAGGAAAATACAATCTGGGAGCTCTGTCCTTTGTTTTTGTGGTGAATAAAGACAAACAAAATGAGTAGACCTTTGTGTTTGAAAAAAATGAGGCAAACAGAAAAGATCTGTGCTTTTTGTATGCTTACATTTTGCCTGTTGATATCTGAATTATTTTCTCCTCGTTTGGCTGCCCTTAGAAAATCAGTGGTTTAAACCAGGGTGTTTGTACAATCTCTCTTCCTGGTATTTTGCCCACACTGAAGGCCTGTTGAGCATGCATCAAGCACATGCTCTTCTTGTGATCATACACTATCATCTGACTCTTCAATTCTGCATCATATCAAAGCATTTTTTCCCCCAAAAAGTAGATCACATGTATCTGGTATGTATATATCATCATGCTAGGCCTGCAAACTAATTGTGTGGCAGACATTCTGTTTTCTGTTTTTTTTTTTTTTTTTTTTTTTTTTTTTTTGGGGGGGGGGGGGGGGTTGCATCTTGTCAATGAAAATAACTATGATGAAGTAGATCGAGACAGTGCATGGGTGAATCTATCCTAGTTTTGCCCCCATACATGACAGGTGTTAAAAACCAAAGCTCCACCATCTGTCAAGATGAATTATTCAACAAACTACCTCCTCTTTTGGGAAATATATGTGAATTTCAAGTTATGCCAGGAACTTGAATATTTTTGGAATAACTTTGAACCAGGCAAACATATTGTGCTAACCAGAACTACTTTTTCTTGAGACTTGTACCCCTTTCACGCTACTTCCAACAGTGAACCACCATTGAATTCACTGTTGAAATAAACGGTGGTTCACCAGTGAAAATTCTATTCATACTAGCAAGAATGCTCCAATGAATTCTGTTTCCTGTTGGCACAGTGGCTTACCTGTAGCGGAAGTACATGGTGCACTCACAAGCAAAAAAAACCGTGTTAATGGCCAGAAACAAAATACAAACTTTGACAATCAATTGGCATTTCACCCGGTGTTTCACCGCGACAACTTCTCACGTTAGGCTTTCACCGGTGAACCACCGCTAGTTCATTGGTGTTTACCCTCGACGATTGGAGGGTAAAATCTCTGAAAATTTAATTGGTGTTTTCACCTGCGTTTCATCCAAGTTTTCTTTCACGCTGACACAGGGTCCAGTTGATGCACCCTGGTGCACCCGGTGAAAATCTCCAGCGTGAAAGGGGTTTTAAAGTGATGGGTAATGACTTGCATGTACCGGTATACTGCACTTGTATATGTGCATTGTAGTTTTGAAGGATTGCATACAAACGTGTAGCATCAATGCCATCAAGTATAATCTACCTTTAATATGCATGACTCAGGAGCAGTTGCACTGTTCGTTCAACGGAAAACTCCTTGCAACTTTAGGGTGCCATTCAGTAATAAAAATGACCAAGCAGAAATCATTCCAAATTGTAAAATGAATCAGATGTTCCTCAGTTGTTCTGCAGATTCAAGGCAGAGAAGTGATGTGAAATGTATAACATGGAAGAAGTTTTTTCTTATATTTGTATATTTTATGGAATCATAAAACCAAAATCAAGAAAAAATTACCGGAAGAAGTTTAGAGATTTCTTTGTATTTCTAGTGTCATTTTTACACCCATAGGTGAGAGGATGACTTTGTGTTATATCTTCATAATTTTGTAGCTGCTGATTAGGCATCCTTAATGTACAGTGACTAATTTACCTTGGGAGAGATTTTGTACCCTGGGAATTTTGTTTTAGTTTGGGAAAAGATTTTCAAAACAAATTTTGCATATATTTTTTTTTTCAGTCTCTTAAGAAGGAAGGGATTGACTAGCAAGGCCAGTTGTCCAGTGAAAGGCAAGAATGTGTATGACATGGTCTACATCGACATTGTTGGTATGAAGCAGCTCAAGAAGACTATTGGAGGACAGTGGCAACAATTCAGGTAGGCTTGTATGTATAGGACTATGAGTGTGATAACCCTGTCACACCCGCTGGATTGAAAACAGACCAGAAACAAGCTTAAACCATACTGCCGTCCAGTGACAGACAGAAGGAAGCAACTCTGTAGAATAAGTTTTCTGGTAAATGAAGAAAATATGTCACTGTTTTATGTGGAAATCTATGGAGTTGCTTCCTTGGGGGGTTATATGGCCCCAGTTTCTTCATTATCTTTTAGAGCATACAAAAAGTACCCCAAATCAAGAAAAAGTCAATTTGAAAAAAAGAAAATCGGAATTGCATCCTTTTGTCATTGGACGGCAGCATAGCAGTACAGTCTTTTTTTTTTTTTTTGTCTCCTCAAATTGGCAACAATTATATGTATTTTCTACTACATAGCTTGAAAAATATAAAAATGTATAACATGAACAAGTCTGAATGAAAATTGCGTAACTTACCAGGAAAATTGCCAGTTTGCATAAGAAAATAGTAGCTGTTATATATTTCACACTGCATGCCAATGTAGAGTTCTAAGCGTTAATCAAATTGCTCTTGTACTGCCTCAAAAGTAGACTAAAATTATGAGTCAATTTACCTTGTGTATTCCAAATTGAAACTGATATTGAATTGGAGGGGGAGGGGCATTTTTTTTTTTTTTCAATGAAAATTCAGATAAATGATTACTGATCTAGTCTTGCGCTAATCTTATAGACTCTTCTTGTGAGATGTACATGTACTGAGTGAAGTCTGGTACAGTTTACTAAAAATGGGGAATTGGCAAGTTGGGTTATTTTGTTACCCAACTCTCAGTAAAAGCATGCATGCAATCACAGAGGATGATAATTTTCATACTGGTTTGAAGAAAATTGGATGCAGGCATGGCCGAATGCTGAGGGCAAACAATGGATTGAGGGGGCATTGCTTATTAATTTACAATGCCCGGCCCCCCCCCCCCCTCCAGCTCCCATATGCATTGTCTGCTCTCAGTGTTCTGGCACATGTGATTGCATCATTTGTCCTCTTTCAGCAAGATGATAAAATGCCATGAGCAGATCTCAATGAGATTTGATGAAGATACATGTTTGATTTGGGGCAGTCTTGATTACTAAGTTTTAAAAAAATGTACATACTCAGGGTGTATATAATAGGGGTTTAAGTGCGAACTGTAGAAACAAAACATGTTTGTTCAGAATATGTGACAATAATTATCTCCTGATAGGAGGGGAAATAAGATAATTGTCTGGGGAAACTGCAAGCCTAAATTGATAATGATCTAAAGACAGCAGTGAAGCCAAGTATTTTTTGTTTTTTCCATGGAGAAATGTCCTGGAGCCCTTTCTGAAGATTTGTTTTTCCTAATTATAGAACTAATCACAAAACATGTTGACAAGTACATGTCTGATATTTTGCCTTCAAGTTTTGTAGAAGTAACATTTCATGCCTGTTTCTAAGTCAGGTCATATTATGGATGAAAAGATAAAGGTTTAAAAAGAGAATTCTACAAAATATTAAACCTTTAATTTTGTGTGGAAAAGAAGTGGTATTTATAAGTGAATTAAACTTGTGAATGTAACAAATACTTAACTCTTGTTCTTGCAGAACTCCTAGTTAAGATGAGGATTTTTTTTTTCTCATTTCAACTAATTATAATAATCTTTATTTCCTGATAGTTGCAAGGTCTGACATGCATATCTTGAAGAGAGTGTGTACAGTCATTGAAGCATACACATGTGGGAGTTTATTAAAAAGCTAAAGGAAAAAGACATGGTACGTGATTATGGAAATGTCATGATGGCCTTGTAATAAAAATAGCTAGAGATTTCATTATCATTGGTTTACATATTTTCATGTATCGATGACAGGCGAAATGTACAAGTATATCTGTAGAGTAGTAGCATGGTTGGGTAGCGGTTTTTCCAATTATAGAAGAAAACCTGCCACTACTATTTTTTTTTTTTTTTTTGTTATATGTATATACAGTACACTACATTATTTTCAATCAAATCATTTTAATTCTGCTCCTGCAGTAATGTAAAAGAAAAGAAAAATATTGCCCTTCAGATTTATTTATTTATTTTCGTTTTATTTATACAGGGTGGCCACGTCAGCAATCAAGTACTGTTTTCCAGGGGGCCCTGTAAACAAATATGTACAAGATAACAATCATGACAAACAAAATAAACATAACTCATTACATCAAACAAGATGAAACAACATTTGGTGAAAATAGGAAAAAAAATAGTAAAAAAATAATAGTCTGCAACCGGCATTGAAAGGAAACAAAAGCTAAATGACTGAGTATATGAAAATGGAAGTATCCCCCCCCCCCATAATAATCTAGATAAAAGTGTGGATACGATATGCTGAAATATACTATAGATTCTATATCATTTTCTATGATGATGAAACTGTCAGTGGCAACAACAAATTATTAATCATAATTATTATGAACTATAAAACAGCACTTTGAAGGCAAGGGAACACATGTTTTCCTGCAATGACTCATAATTAGATGAAAATTCATTTTCCAGAGGAAGTGGAACGTTGGTATGATTTTCCTGTATTGGAGTAGGGGACGATGTTAAACCTGTTGTACTTATACATGCACATGAACATTGGGTACCATGGTGAAATGCTGAAAGCAAAGGGGTGCATGATATTTGATCAATATACCAATTTGAAATATATTTGAGACGAATTACATGATGAAGGAATTTTAGGAACTTCGTAATCTTTAGTTACTTTTACCATAAATGTACATGTAATTACATATTACAAAAATATATAATGTTTTTGAATATTCTGTCTGATTTTCTCACCTTTGAAAGGCTAGCATGCTGACAGTTGTCCATAATTCTAGATTTATGGCAAGAAGTTACATACATGTATATATGCTTATCTATTTATTCTTCTTGAATATGAATATTCTTTGTACAAGTATTTCTGTAATACATGAACAGTTTTTGAAGTTTGGTGTTTGGAAATCACCTACAGTTCGACAGTAGAAGACTGACATTCCTGAAGAGCAGCATTTTACTGACACGGTTTAGATTCTCAACTTTCCAGTACAGCAGCCACTCAGTCACTTGAACTATTTCGTTTCATATACTTAGAAAATCTATTGGTGCATTTTCCATTGTTTTTTATTCTTTTGATATGAGTTGAGGGTTTTAACATTATTGTCTTTTTCCCTCTTATCAAACCTTTGTTTTCCTTTCATCTTTTTTGTTTCAGTTGTATCCTGAGGGTAATAGATTCATTTGGCACAGAGCCTGCTTACAATGTGGATACCTACATCAAAAAGGCTGGGACAAAGTCTAGCTGGGGAAACTGGAACCTTGTACCAAGGCAGTTCTTCACCATGTTTCGTAAGTCATTAGTTTTTTAATTGCGTTACCTGGATTTGAATTTTTTATGGAGAATATGTCACTTTTAGGCAGTAAAAAGACACTAATTTGGAGCTTGATGCTGGAGCGCAGTATTGAATTAGCAGACTAAATTGATTTTGCTGGTAGTGCACACAACAAAATGAGAAGGTATTTGGGTAATATAGATATATGGGTAATATAGTTATGTATTGGGAGTGAAATTTCATAGTTTTATTACATGTATCTTTTAATCTATATATTTGTTATTATTTGGAGTGTCACAAAGTTGCTGCTTTGCTGCTGTTATGTTTGAATGATGATGATGGTGATGAGTAGAATAATGATATTGATGTTGCTATCGAAACTAATGTGAAGATTCATAATGACAATAACAGTTATGATCTATGTGTCAGGCATGAACAAAATGATGTTTTCAGTTTGGATTTAAAGCTTTTAAGGGTGCAATTGATATTCCGTCAACTGGTCCACTCAGCTTGTTCCATGAAGAAAAAAGTATTGTCAAGCTCATTAAAAGTCATTCCAAGCTGTATGATCGAATTACAACATGAAATACAATCAGTTCAGTTTCTTGTTGTAAATTCATAATCCTTTCTTTTCTTTCAGCTCATACGCCAGACAATTCCTTTATGGGTTTTGTAGTTGATCATCAGATGGATGTTTCTCACACTGCTAGCCCAGTAAACAGACCAAATCGTGCCCTCGTGTATGGCAAAAGTCCTACTTTCTGGGCTGTAAGTACATATATCAAGATATTTATTGGGATAGCTATGACTGTCTACAAGGTGAAAGAACAGAATATAATGGAAAAAAGATTGAGCAAAGATCATAAGTATGCTTTTTATTTATTTCAGCCATTATAAAAAGGTTTCTCTCTTATGCCAAACTTTAGACATTTGAATACAATCACCTTCTATAGTATAGAGATACATGTATTACCATGATTATTGACTTTACCTTTAGACCAATTTACGATGACTGTATAGAATTTTACAGAATTGTATTTTAAAGGCCAGAATTCACATAAGTATACTAAAATAAGCGTTTATTGGCTCTTATTTCCCATGCAAACACGTAAAGAAAGCAGATAATTGGATCAGATTCTGTGCGCACATATGCTTAAAAATCCAGGAGGGTGTTTAAACCACCCAATTGTTTAAACCTCATTTTGGAATTCTGGCCATTGTGTCTGTGTGTACTGCTCCATATAATGCTAACTTGCATTTTATTTTTAATTTCTCATTGTATTTTTTTCTCTATAATTTCTTATGAAAGGAGCCTTGAATTGACAGATATTAGGCCATGATTTACAAGACCCTTGAGGTTAATGTCACAGTTTTCATGCCACAATATTGATATTCTCGTTTGTGTGCCGAATGGGACGCTAAGTGACATCTAAGTCTAGTTTCATTTCGTTATTTTTTTTTTCCTTACAGGAGCCTTGGATTAGGAAATATCTGGACAAGATTCACAAGAAGTTTGAGATTCACGCTACAGTTTTCCTGAATCAAAGCACGCCCCAGCAGAAGAACATTATACCAGACTATGTTATTAACCATGGCATTGTATCTGGGTCAGAAATACAGAATTTATTGCAAGAAACAAAGGTTTGTAATCTACTTCATCCACTATTCTCTCCCCTTTCGTATCCCGTTTCCCTCCATTTCTCATCTTTTCTTCTATGACCACTCTGCAATACAATGACAGAAGGAAACAACTCCATAGAATGAGTTTCTTAGTAAAGAAAAAAATGTACCACTCATAGACGAAAAGCAGCACGCGCTTATATCATTACGCGAATGGCAATAGCCCCCCGCCTCTGTCGGATCATTTGAAGGTCGACCTAAGCACCCGTTTTTGTTGCATTATTCATATCTACTGCTCATATGGCACATATCACTTTTATTATGATACTTGATTTAATTCGCATTTGCTGTGCATTGATTCTGCATTGATGGGCATGTTTTTAGCTGATGGGCGTAATGTTTTAAAACATGCACAAACGGACGCTCTTCCTCGGAAGCATCTTACAAAATGTTTTATTCATTTCTGCTCATAAATATTGATGGTGCTTAGGTCGGCCTTCTAATGGATCTGGACAAAATGGCGGAGCTTTAGGGGCCTGGTACCACTGTTTTATAAGGAAATCTATGGAGTTGCTTCCTTTTGACATGTCTATATTTCAGAGATGCCAAGTTCCCCCCAATTTTATGAGTGAGATTTTCATGACTCGGCGTCTCGGCGAGGGAGGGTGTGGGAGGGGGGACACCCCCCTCCCACGGTAGGGAGCTTTTTCAATTTTTAGCTCTTAATGGTGCGATCTGGTGCATACTTAAGTGACTATTTTTTACTTATTTTGAAAGACAAAAGGTAAAAATACCTTCAATTGCAACTATCACTTTAATCTTTTGAGCTATGCTCCTTATTATAGGCCCAAGTTGCTTTTTTTTTCTGTCGGGTCCCGATGCGTGAGAAAAATGGGTGCCATGCGTGAGATCGTGAGACGGACCCTGAATGCGTGAGTCTCACGCACATTGCGTGAGACTTGGTAGCTCTGATATTTCGGAAATTGGGTGTCATTTGACCATGTATTAATGTCTTAAATCTAATTGCTGGTACAGTGCTTTGAAACACATGTTAAGAGTGCTTTACAAATTCCATGTGTTATTATCATTCTGAATGTGAATGGTTTGGTCAGCAAAATGTCTTCTCCTGACACATCCATGCTAACTTGATTACATGAGAAGCACACTGCATGGGAATGACTTATTGGAATAGTTGACTTGAATGTTTCCAAGGAAGGGCTATTGACAATTGAAATAGGAAGGTTGTTCCAGTCCCTTACAGTCTATACAAAGAAACACATTATTGTTATTAATTATTATTATCACACTCAGTTATTATTCATTCATTGTTATAAGTGTTATTAATTCTAATACATTTTTATTCTCTCCTTATTCCACAGCTGTTTGTAGGTCTTGGGTTCCCCTACGAAGGTCCTGCTCCACTGGAAGCAGTTGCCAACGGCTGTGCCTTTCTCAACCCCAAGTTCAATCCACCCAAAAATTCCAAAAACACCAAATTTTTCCAGGGGAAGCCCACAAGTAGAGCGGTAAGTAAGCCTGTCCTATCCATGAAATCTCATTCAGACACAGGGTGGTAAACCACCAAATTAAAGAAATGCTGCTCACAAACGTCATATTCATGGATTGCAAGTTATACTTTCTTGGGAAACAAAAGACTACTGTTTTTGTTTTTTCAGTTTTTTTATATTTACTTCTCCATGGAAAACATTGAGAAGGGAAAGCATGTTCTTTAGTCAATTTTTATATAGGTTCCAAGTCGACGAAAGAAAAGTAATGAATAATTCAGATCCTAAATCTGATCTTTATGAGATAATGTTACATCTCTTTTATTAAACTGATCTTCACAGCTAACATCCCAGCACCCCTATACAGAGGTCTACATTGGTCAGCCCCATGTATGGACGGTGGATGTGTTAGGTCGTGACCTGGATGTGGCGCTTGACAAGATAGCAGCAATGAACAGTACAACCCCATATTTACCTTTTGAGTTCACATGTCATGGGATGTTAGAGAGAGTCAGCAATTATATTCAAAAGCAGGTGAGTAGAAAAGGCATTATGTGGCCTCTCATAAGTATTCTAGTTAAAGCTCATGTACAGTTTTGGTAACAAAATAGGATAATTGGCATGAAACTGAATTAATATTGACTCACGTTGTCTGCCTTGCATAAAAAAAGATACATGTTTGAGATCATGGGATATTGTCTCCATGAATTTCAGTGTAAGTATATGAATGAACACATTGCAAAGGTTACAGTGTGCCCTACATTCCGGCAGCTCCGTGCAAAATGATTACAGCCCTTCTTACACTTGTCATATAAACAAAACTCCCATTGGTTTTCATTTATGCAGGTTTGGGTGACTTTACTTGTCTGACCCAAGATCAAAATATTTTTTGCCTTTTATTAGTTTTTGATATTCAACTGTAGGAGGGAAAAACTGCTCAACATCTTAGTTTTGTTTCTGTCTTGCTACAACCAGCTGAAAGCAAAGAAATATGACAAATAGCTTCTTATAGCCTACCACAACTGTACATAACCTTTAATCTGCTATCTAGTTGGGAAAAAGAAGTAATGTGAATAAGAATGTATTTATCACATTCTTTACTGCCGGGGTACTTTTCCACAATATACTTTTTCAGCATTTCCACTATGAAGATATTTTTATAATTTCTGACTTTGATTTTGAACTGTAAGGCATGACACAATAAAAAAAAAAAAAACCAAACAAACAAACCCAATAATTAACCGCAGACACCTGTAAAGATATGAAGCCTCCTGTAGTAAGGTCATGTAGTGAGGTCATAGTAAGAGTGTTCAGACACCTATGTGAATTTTTTTGTCTGATTATTATTCTTATCAGTATTTCTTGTTTGAATCTTGACAGGAATTCTGTACTGGAGAGAAGCAATGGCCACCATTGTCATCACTCCAGATAAAAGTATCAGCAATAGGGCAGTCATGTAGAGACAAATGCATGGAGGAAGGTGAGTTGATTTTTTTTTCTCCACATCATCCACTGTTTTTTTTAGAAAAACATATCTGTAGACATACTGCAATTTGTTCCTTCCCCCTATTAAGGCAATCTTCATTCTTATAGGCTTAACAGTAGTGAGAGAAACCACAAACCAGATGTGAGTTTCATGGAGGAAGAACAGTAGATACATCTGCTGCCCTCTTTTGACAAAAAATATGTCTATATACTGAATGTATCCAGTGAATGCCTTGTACCCAATATTCATACTAGTTGTGAGTGCTCTAGATTTACATTTAGTTTTAAAGGATCATCTAAAGTAAAAGTTTTAAGAGCATTCATTTCTATTCAGTTATTGCACAAATACACACAGCAGCCAGAATCAATTAAAGGAATCATATCCCAGGGTGCTGTTGCATAAAAACTTGCTATTATAGTAACTTTGCCATCAATGGTAACTACCATGGTAACGTTGATCAACAGCCAATCAAAATCCAGTATTCCATGAAAGTTACCATTGATGGCAGAGTTACTATGATAGCAAGTTTTATGCAACGGCACTTAGTGAATCTATTATTTATCCTTGTAAAAATTATTTACAAGGACATGATTGTGTAACAAATGAAGTAACTGTACCTACTTGTAATACTACATGTAAACCCGTCAAAAGTTTAAGAGATTGTAACTTCATAATAGTGTCCGTATTTGTACATATTGTAGCCATAATTTGTAACTTGTAACATCGTGATTGTAGCCATAAGTAGTAACATTGTAAAGTACATCTAAGTATTTATGTAGTGCTCTTTATAAATGTTACATATGTTTATTATTATTACTATTATTATTATTATTATTATTATTATTATTATTATTATTATTATTATTATTATTATTATTATTATTATTATCATCATTATTATTATTATTATTATTATTATTATTATCATCATTATTATTGTTATTATTATCATCATCATTATTATTATCATCATTATTATCATTATTATCATCATTATTATTATCATCATCATTATCATTATTATTATTATCATCATTATTATTATCATTATTATCATTATTATTATGTCATCATTATTACTGACATTATGATAATTTGCTCTTGGAAAGAATTTATTAATCTATTGCCAGGGAGGTGAGCACTTCTTTTCTGAAGCCTACGGGAATTACAGAATTCACTAGTCAATGGGTCAGTGTGTGTATACTACAACAATTGGTGGTGACACGGCTGTGAATTTGTAAATACGAATATGTAATTGAGCTTAGACTGATAAAGTAAGCTGTATGTTTACATACCTTTACACTGCTATTCATATATGTACATAGTTAATAACACTTAAATGTCACTGTACCAAAATATTTCATGCTCAAATAAAAGAGTGTTTTATAACAAAAAATACTTAGACAAACCTGTGACATCATATGTTGAGTTAACTTTATAAGAATTTGATTGAATTTGATTTGATCGACAACTTTTGCCGCCAGGAGGCAAAGAATATGTCTCTTGCCTAAGCATTTTTTTGTTTGTTTGCTTTGGTTTTGTTTGTTTTGTTATTGCTGCCTCATATCTCATTCATCTGTACACAAAAAACCACTGGGCTTTACCACTTCATATGTGCCAACCTTTAGCAATGTTTGAAAATCTCTTAAAAGCCATCAGTTTATGCACAAACATGGGGCGAGTTATTTTTTTTATCTACTTCCATGCACACTCCTTAAAGCTGAAACCTGTACCAGGTTATGAGTTAGTGATATGTATAATTTTCAGTCTTAAGCGTCTTGATATCTGACAGAGTGATTTGTTTATAAAACTCAGAACATTTTTACGTGTTGATGTATTTATGAATGCAACAGTGATGGATGTGGTAAATACATTTACCCATACATGTACATGGTGTATCGTTTGAGATTAGTATCAGCTTTTAGCCTTTTACAAAAGGCATTTTGTGCAATCATGAGTTTGTCTATACAGCTTCTCAATCCGCACCAAAGCTTCCTTTTAATTCTGATGTAATCAGAAAATTTGCAACTTCTTTTGTGAACAAAACAGATTTAATTCAGATAGGCAAAGTAGAAAGCATTTATCCACCCTTCTTCAGCTGTCAACTTCACTTTTTAAATCCATCTCGGCTCGTTTTAATAGCACATTTTGAAGATTGTCACAGATAATGAGTGACAGTGTTGACCAAGTAAAGATTTAGTAGAGATTACTATTGTCAAGATTTATCCATTGCGACAGCAATATTTTGAACACCATTAAAAGATTTCTTCCTGCTGTTGTTAAAAGCTAAGGGAATTCCACCTTCAGCTGTAATCTGTAGGCCTTGAAATATAGAAAACGAAACAATGATAATTTTTTTAAAAATTGAAGAAGAAAATAGAGAAAAAGAAAATATACAATGAGTTGGTTCATCGTACTTCAACCTAGCTTTATACAACCCAAAAAAATAAATATGGATATTTTCTCATTGGCTCAACTTCAGCTCTGTTAAAGATATTGTCAGTCATTTGCAAACCCATTAAGAGGACAATCAGACCAAATGGATATTGTTATCTTATTATTATTATTATCATCATCATTATCAAAGTATTTGGCATCACCTGCATGTAGCCCTGGGAGGGGAAATGCAAACTTAATCGCTGTGACCCTCGTGTCTCTCCTCCCAGTAGAACTAATTGGGATGTGCAGGTGTTGCCATACAGCATATTATGGCAAGAAATCGAGGTAATAATGCAGATCAAACTACTTCCTCGTTTTTCGAGCAGTGCTTATGAAATTTGGCACATACATTGGTCTTGTGATGAAGATGTGCAAAACATATTTTTGGATTGTGTCGGAAACTGCATTGCAGTGGTAACAGCATATTATGGCAATAAATCAGAGAAATATTGTGGATTGAACTACTTCCTCATTTTTCAGGTAAAGCTCATGAAATTTGGCCTACACATTGGTCCTGTGATGAAGCTGTGCAAAACATGTATTTTTTTAATGTGTTGAAAATTGTATTGCCATGGTAATGACATATCATGGCAATATCAGGGAAAATATTGCGGATTGAACTACATGTACTTTCTCATGTTTCGAAAAATTCTCAGAAAACTTAGTAGCACACATTATGGCAGGGGTATTAATCACCCTCAGTGATAATTATGGTTTCTTTTTGTATTGTTAGATTCTTATTTTTATTTTATTCTTTGTTCTTTTTTACCTTTTCATTTCCTTTATTTTTTGCACAGGAAATTTATTGCCAAACTTCTCCAAGACTTTTTTTTTTAATTATTGATTTCTTTGGATAGTTTTTGGATAGTTTTCATCAGAATCTAATGAATTTGTGAGATATTGGCTTCTGTTCAAAAACTTTAAAGAAAGTAAGACACTCTGGTTATGTTTCAAAATTTTTACTACGGTTTGGCATGGGAATGGTTTGATAAGTTGTTTTGCAAAGTATGTCACAGGACTATATGAATCTTGCAACTAATAGTACCTTCTATCCCGAAGACAGAGCTTAAGGAAAAATACATTAGTTACTAAGCTTGTCAGAATGAAAAATCTGTCATGATTAAAACTGTTTTCACTTTTTAGTTATTTGTGTAGAAAAGCATCTGTTATCCAGATATATCTAAAAAGGAAAAATTACCATATGGAACATTATATTGAAAAGTAACAATATGTAATTATTTTTGTTTTTTTCAATGGATCATACTTAATATGGAATGTCACTTCATTTGCGTATATTTGTCGGATTCTTACCACAACTTTTTTTTCTTTATACAGGATATAATAGACAATAGAAATTTCTTTTATCAAAAGTCCAGGCATCAGTTCCTGTCTAAAGGATTGAAATTATGTATCTGGCACATATGCATTCTATATTCCTTAGAAATTACCAGGGTAGGATGACAGTATTCATAAAGTCATTAATAGATATTTTATATACACATTGTTATTAAATTTACCTGACTGCTAAGAAAGCATGCATGCTTGTAAGTAAGCAACCAGAGGATGGAAGGCTTTAAGTCCTCTTTGAGGGACCCAGTAATGAGGATTAATGCCTTACCAAAAGGCACTAGCACATGGATTTGGTTTTGAACCCAGGTCACCGGATTATGAGACCAGTATTCTACCAACTGAGCTATCACACTTCCTCATGAACTACATGTGTGGCCCATAATGAATATATCAGGCAAAACAGACACACCTTCCATCCACCTTTCAAAATATGCACAAAATCCTGTGAGACACATTTCAGTGTTGATGAGACCTGGCTGATTATGTAGACCTATATATATATATATTTTTTTTTTTACAGTATGATACGATACGATATGATACAATATGATACGATGGTGATCTTTCAATCTTTTAACAAAGTCTTTTGCCGTCAGGAAGTCAGTGTTGTTTTATTTTTTTAATTTTTTTTTTTCTTCTTCTTCTTATTTGGTTGGTTTGCTATATGCTGAACTTGATTAGCAGTGATATTCATCTTTTGAGCTGAGGGATTATGGGCTTATGAAGGGGGGCCATACCTCAGAGTGCCTTTGTATAGATTACAGACTCTATCCTGCATGGTTGTTGACCTCTATGTTATGTATATTTGCGAAGCTAAGAATTTGCAGTAAAGTGAACATTGAGTATTAAGGGTCAAACAGTAGGGTTTGGGGGGATGTGAAATAAATGTTACTTTGGGTAGATGGAAGGGAAGGATAATTTCACCTTAGTCCATATGAGACGTTATATCATAATGTGATATGCGCTATACAAGAACTGTATCTTATTATTATTATTATATAGATACACTCCATTTTGTTGTTTTATATGTTGTTTTAATCAGTGATGTAGTGAATTACCGGTAAACAAAAGAAAGCAGAATAATTCAGTTCATTTTGATTAGAGTGTAGTATGTGGTTGTGTAGTGCTTATGAAGATCTTTTCAAAGTGAGTGTATAAAGAAATGAGAACGATACTGCGGCCTCAAACAAGGATCCCTTTGTATTCTGGAAGCTTGTTTTCTTGTCGTAAAACTGCCAAGTGCGAATATTCATCTTTTGAGCGCAGTGATTTCAGGTTATGAATGAGATAGTATTTGAAAGTGACAGAATCAATTATTTTTCATCCAGTATGCTGATTATGTTTCAGCTTACTTGAAAACTAGCATGCTTTCAGCGGATGAAAAGGATAGCTTAAGCTTGATCTGCTGCATAACTAAATCAAATTCACTTCACAGTACAGAAATGTAGGACAGTATGAGGTATATTCTTTGCACTGGATCACCAAAACTATTCAGGACAATTTTGTGGTTTGGCGGAATAACTTGTTGATTTCGGGCAACTTAAATATATAGTAGATGCAATTGTATCAGCAGAAAAATGTGTTAATTGTTTTCTTGCTGTATTGTCATATGGTGTTCAGTGCAAACTGTTAAATTGAAAGTTTGAAATAAAAAAAAAAAATGTTCACTTTTCCCAAGTTTACAAGCACTTTATGCATGGTTCTTTTCATAATTATTGTTTTCAGGTGAAAGGATTTTATTAGAATAAAAACATTAGAGCTATACCAGTGTTGCAGTTTAGACAAGAAGGAAGCCAATTTATTTTTTTGAAAAATGTCTGTCCTGAATGCATATAATATGCATTAACTGCTTTCTGCTTTCATCTCTGTATTAAAGTGATAGTAGAAACATACTGCTTATAATGAAGGAAATTCAGTGTACTGATGTGTGATTGATTTCTCTGTCTGAAAATCATTTTTTTCAAATCCATTATTGAATGTGTGACAAGCTCTAATCTGAATATTTCCTCATGTTCTTTTTTCATGTTGCAGATCTTGTATGTGAACCTGGGTTTTTCAAGCAATTGAACAACAAGGAAACCATTGAAAAGTAAGTACCCTATTACTCTCTTGGTAAAATCATGTACAGTTCAACGTTTTCCTGGGGAGAATTGTAAATTGAGAAAAGAAATGAATTTCTGTTTTCTGTGAATATTTATTGTCACTTTTAGGTTACGATTGAGAAATGATAAATTGAACTTGTTCTTGACCTTGAACTTGAATTTAAACTTTTATTTTGGCAACAGCTTATCATTGAATTACTAGTCTCTAATGTATTTTCCTTGGAGTAGGAATGGGTTTAGGGAAACAATAATTGACCAGTAAAGAGGAGGTATCATGGTGTAGTGGTTCATTCACTTGACGCTCAAGCAAAGGGACGAGGGTTTGAACAGCATGGCGCTAACATCCTTTTGCAAGACATTGACTATGTTTGCCACTTTCCACCCAGTTGTAATAAGTTGGTACCTGGTTAGAAGACATTCCTGCTTTAGTACCTTATCCTGGTAGATTAGCTACAGCCTGGGTAATAATTTAATACTTTGTTAAGCGCAGTTGAGTTTATTGTATAGTAGCAGCGCTATATAAATGGACCATGTTATTATTATCAGTAGTAGTTAATAGTAGTTAATAGTAGTAGTAGTAGTAGTAGTAGTAGTAGTAGTAGTAGTAGTAGTAGTAGTAGTAGTAGTAGTAGAAGTAGTAGTAGTGGTAGTAGTAGTAGTAGTAGTAGTTAGTAGTAGTTAATAGTAGTAGTGGTAGTAGTAGAAGTAGTAGTAGTAGTAGTTGTAGTGGTAGTAGTAGTAGTGGTAGTAGTGGTAGTAGTAGTAGTAGTAGTAGAAGTAGTAGTAGTAGTAGTGGTAGTAGTAGTAGTAGTAGTAGTAGTAGTAGTGGTAGTAGTGGTAGTAGTGAATGTTTATTTTTCCTCCTTTTTTCTGTTTCATTCAGAGCCATCTCTGTGAAGTGTTCCAGTGTATCAGCTGCAGAGGAGATCTATGCTCCAGCCATGGAGTCGACACTGTTATCAACCAGGTGTTACACCCAGGCCCATCATCTTCTCTACAGCTGTGCTGGAAGTGGGTCCAACCACAAGCGTGTCTGTCCATGCAGAGACTACATCAGGGGCCAGGTGGCGCTGTGTAAGGGGTGCAGAGATGTGTGAGGTCACTAGACGGGAATGTTGCTTAGAGTTTAACCTGTTGAATATGGAGGAAAAAGCTTGCTATTCTGCAAAGAAAAATCATATTCAATGGATTAGCAAAGATGTAATATTTCTCGACAGTGATAGAGCTGTCAAAGATTCTGTTTTACTTTCCTTTGGTGACTCAAACATTGTAGGGAAGCTGAAGATTACCAAAGTGAAATCTTTTTTCAGCTTGCCATTGAACACTGAGCCATTGAGAAGTTTTGGCTGGGGTCTATCAAGGAAGCTTTTTATATCCAAATGACATCATAGTCAAAGGTCAAAGAAGAGGTGATATTAATTTTTCAACAGTTGACAATGGTTTAGTCTCTGTGATGACTCAAGTAGTGTTGGAAAGCAGGAGATTGACCCGTCAAGTAATAAGCCCTTGATAACTTGATGTTTGATATGGAAAGTGCTTGTTATACCAACATTGAGTTGTATTCAGCAGGTTAACAAAGATGTAGTATTGCATTCCAGCAAGGGAAGATTTCTTCAATGACTCATGCGGTGTGGGAAAGCTTGTGGTAATTGAAGTGAAATCATTCTCAGACTCGACCAAATGATTTACCTTTTTCCAGTGGTTGACAATATGTGATTCTCTTTTGTACTACTTATGCCAATACTTGGACTATTTCAAGATGATTCTCTTTTGTGATAGACATTGACATGATTGTATAGGTATTATAATCAGTGGTAGATATGAGCTTCCAGGAGAAGACAAACCAACAGTAGATCTTGTAGAATGGATTCTGCAGGCTCTGTGACCTAACCAAGGATCCTATCTAGGTGTGTGCTAATAGTGCAATGATGGATGTCAACATTTCTAATGATATATTTTTAAAGAAAATTTGATGAGTTGATAGTTTTTTAAAGCTGTGCATATATTTTGAAGACTATTGCACACTCTGTGATCTGACTGCTATCTAATTTGGGAAGAATTTGCAGAAGCATTTGATTCCAATTTTCAAACCTGAATAATCATAGTTTTCAAGGGTCTGACTATTCATGTTGAGAAAAAGATCAAAGGTTAGGGTACTGCTAGCATCCTTATTAGGGAAAAGCTGTGAATCAAGAAAAGGTTAGATCATCATGTGATCGTCAATGATTGAAGGTGATTTAGTCTTTACTCCCACCTGCAGGCTTACATTGCACAACAAATTGATTTCTAGTGTATTACTATCTTCCTTGAGAACCTAAATCAGGAAGAATCTATCTGCTTCAGTCTGTTTGTCGCATGTCTTTGCAATTTCTTCCAAAAGAGCACAGTCAGATCATATAGATTGCAGTGGGCTGTACACTGTACAGAAACGTGCAGCTTGTTCAGTATTTGTGGCTCAGTTAGCGCTCCTTTGCAACTACGTGTAGTGATTTTTTTCTCCATTGATGATTGATTTTTGTGGTCACAGTTTTCATAGTCACATATCTTATTGTCATGTCTTAATATTTCCATGATTTCAAATGATTAAAATCGCCAATTGTTTTTGCATGATACTTACAAATTTTTATCTACATTTTTTCACAAAGCTTTTACATCATGGGCATATCAGTGAAAGCCCGTAGCTTCCAAACTCTGAAATGGAATTTTGTGGTGAAGAACACACAGTTAGATGGTGGTAGATGTAGATGCTACCTGTTAGACTGTTGTTATTTGGTGTCTTGACAAGTCGACATCTGGCTACACTTTAGAGGTCATTTCTTTGTTCATTTTCCACATGACACCAAAGACCTTCACATAACCTACATTGTATCACTCCTACCTATAATGAAACCCTGATTTACTGGTGTATGATATGAAATATGCTGCAATATTACATGTTTAATTAATGTGCCCCACCAGTCAGTCCTTCTCCATTATCAGGATTCACTACCGATAATCTGGGCCCCGTTTCATGAAACTTGTTATCAGTAACAACTGCCACATTTCTGTGACAAATTTGCTCTCAGCCAATCAGATGCAAGGATTTCAGTAGCTTATAGCAGTTATTGCAACTTGTTATTGATTACAAGTTTTATGAAACAGGGCCCTGTACTTCTTTTACATGTTTACTTCATATTGTCAGTTGAGAGCAGGAAGGGCATTACACCCATGTACTTTACACATAGGTGATTCCTCCTGACCTTCAACAGACAATATACAGGGTGACCCAGAAAAAATGAGGCACCTGACATGTGCAATTTCAGCTATGTCATTGACACAAAGCCATTAATTCTTGTTTTATTGGGTAGAAAATTTCTTAAAAGTTAAATGACACTAAGATCATCAAATTTGGATGAGGTCTTTGAGTCAGAATGCCATTTTATTGAGGCATTTGTGATTTTCAAATTTTTTGATACTTTTGCAACTGTAGTCATGGACATTGAGATGTCCAAAAAATACAGTCACCTTTGTTTGTGAAATTCATCTGCTCTTGCTTTTAAACAAAGACATAATGAATGAAATGAAGGTTTATGTGATGCTGTCGTGTGCAAATTTGTTGTTGCTTCAAGCATGACTATGGTTTCAAAAGTAGAAAATTTTGGAAATATTTACAAAAAAATGGTAGAATTAAAAGTCCTTATACAAGCTTGATCTTGTGTCATTTTATTTAGGAAATAATTTGCTAGCTGCTTAAACAAAAACTAATCATTTTGTCAATGATGTCATTGAAAATGCAGATATCAAGTGTTGCTTTCTTTCTGCTTCCTCCTGTGTAAGATGTGTAGTGGTATATGCTTTTCTTTGTAAACAAATATATTTATGTATAAAATTAAATGTTTTGTACCAAGATTGAGGATAACATTCTAATTAGTAGATTTAGTATATTTCCATAGTTTGTGATGATTTAACAATGACTATATAAAATGTTTGGCTTGTTCTTGTCTTGGTAACCCCTTGAAACTAATCCTGTCTCTTTTGATTTGTTAAGCTATATGTAATTTAAAAAATGGACACTGAATTGAATATTTATATTTTTATGGATTTTTATCACCTTCTGTATGAGCTCTCAGTCATGTACAGTATTTTCACAATATTTTTTGAAAATGGTTATAAACTTTACACTTGCAGCATTCTTTGTTTTATCAGTTATGTACATTTTGGTAATTTTCCATTTCTGCAATTTGTAGAACTTGATTTGTAAATAGATTCCACTTGTAATTATATGATTGTAGTTTGCCTCAAACATGCACATGTATATATTAGTTCCTTCTGTCAGATAGATTTATATGCATATATATGGTTCAGAGCACCAAGATTGATATATTGTTTTTTTTGTGCTGTTATGTAGTTCGATTTGATTTTGTTTGATATTGATTATGGTTTTATTTTGTTATAAGCTTTGTTGATTCCTTGTGGCTAGTCCATTTCAGTGACTATATTTTGCATGCAGACTAATATGGCTTGTTCAATGTCAACAAGATATTGCCAGATAAGATGGTCACAGATATTTATTTCAAACTCCCATCTTCTACTTAATGTACTTACTGTACGTATGTATGCATATTATCAAAGAGTGTGATCATGTAGAAATAAGCCATGATATTTAATCTAGTTCCAGTACTGGGATCGAGGCTTCTGTGTGTGTGTATAAGTATGTCCAGTTGGTCATTTACTGATTAGCCCATTGGGTATGGGGCCTATGAAAAATGCATGTTTTACTGAATCGAATGTGCTCAAAGGGTCCAGTGTGTTGTTGGATTTAGTTTAGAAATTACTTTGATAATAATAACAATGATTATAATAGTTATAGTAATATAAGAATTATAAGATGCCTAATTCCCTTCATGATAGAATGCTCAAGGCCCAACTTGTGCAAAGATGAAATCACATATCACAAATAAACATGAGTGCAATAGGAGAGGACATGGCATGAATGGGGATAGTAATTGGTGTATGCCAAATTAAACGTAACTTTTAAGACTAGTTATGAACACCTCAACTAAACTGCTATTTCTAATCTCTTGAGGGAGAGTGTTTCACATTGAAGGTCCAGCATGAGCAAAGGCTCTCTCCTCTCCTTTGTATGAAGCCTAGGAATAACAAGCAAGTAAACCAGAGAGGGAATGTAATGATTTATCAAGCCAATATGTTGTTCTGAGGAACATAGCCATTCACAGTGAAATAAAAGCAGAAGAATTTTGAAAGCAATATTTTCCTTTCAGGGCAACCAAGGAAGTGATTTGAGAACTGGTGTGATGTGGCTATGTTTGTTAGAGAGGGTCACTACACGAGCAGAGGCATCCTGTAATATTTGTAATTTGGTTGTTGTTTTTTCAATATGTATTTTGTTGTGTTTTTTTTTTAAAGAAACTGTGATCACATTCTATAGGGTGGAGGCATCCAACAGAATCTTTGCATTTGAAATGGTTTTTCAGCAGATTTACTTTAGAGCCAACCAACCTCATGCTTTGGGTTACACTAAAGTATCTTATACTTATCTAACTATGGCAGGTATGCATTGTATTGAGTTTTATGCAGTATTACCCGAGACTGGTAAATAAAGTTCTTATGCAAAAATTTAACTCACCGGTTTACCACATCTCTGTCATGTAAAAAACTTTTTTCATTTTTTCTGATATTGCTTTCCATCATTCATTAGCACAATCCTTGCTTTCTTATCCATTTTTTGGCTGAATACCTTCTCCTTCCCCTCCCTGAATTCAAAACGTTCTCCCACTGCCCATGTATGCATGAAAAACTACCAAGAATTATGTCTTTGAAACTGTTTACCAACACCCCCTCCCCCCCCCCAAAAAAATGAATATATAATTGAAAATTGAATGAAAATGATATATAAAATAAGTAAATAAACATAAATTAATTTTTTTAATGGTAATCTGATTTTTTTATATAGATTTTTTTTATATAGATTTAAAATAAATTCATTGACAATTGAAAATTATCCAAAATGATGTAATGAATGAGGCAGGGGTTACACTACATTTTCCACCTAACACTACCCCCCCCCCCCCTCTCCCCTCCCCTCTTCACTGTCCTGAAGGATGAAAAAGTCAGGTGAAGTTGACTTGATAGGCAACCTGAAAATCCGTCCAGCGAGCATTAAGTAATCATAACAAAATTCTAGGTGTTGTCCGGCACTTGGCAGCATAAACCACAGGTAACGTAATTGATTAGTGTTGCTTTGTGTGTAAAGCATTAATGTGAAGATGGTTTTAACTTTGGAATTTATACTATATTTAATCTAAGCTTGGAATAGAGTATCAAGTTAGTGAGCACATTGGTGGTAATGTTGGTTTATTCCCAGAAGTTGATATTATGTTGAGCAGTGATTGGTTGTTTAGTAAATCGTTGTATGTTTGTTACCCCTGTGTCCAATTTTCTCCCATGGTACTTCCTCTTTTCTTGTTTAGCGAGCTACGTACCCATCATTTCTTGCCCTTATCATGACATTGTAGTGTAATAATAGTAAAGAACAATGTGTACTACACATGGAATGAAATGTGTGTATTCGTGCATTTCCTGTCACTCTGGTTAGCTCAGTCGAGTGCCTTGTTGTATATATGCTGAGTAACGATAGGGCTATTTATGATTGAAATTTTTTGATTGAACAATCAAACATGTTGTAATGATTTAACCACAAACTAGCAGATGCTATACATTAAATGTTCCTTTTTTACTGTTAATATTAGGGGCTTTGCGAAGCAAAAAGCTATCCCATGTGTCCATAACAGTATGGTTGATACATCCAATATTTCTGTTTGTATCCTACTCAAGAGTACATAGTGAATTATATCAGGGGGTTTTGCTGAAGTGATTTTAAGTATTTCATGGGTATAACATCAGATCTTTGTTAGTTGCCAAGTAATGACATTTATTGGAATAGATTCTTTAACGTACTGAACCTTTCGTAATTTTATGTCACTTGTTGGTTTGCACTTTTATTTCAGAGAAATGACACAATGACTCAAAGTGAATTTGCTTGTTGATAGAATAATTGAACAATGGTATTAAATGTATTTTTAAAATCAAAATTGATGTGTATTGTCTAGCTTGTGAATGTGTGGTATTTCATTTCTCTATTTCTCCCTCTCTTTCAATATCTATTTCCTCTCTTGCTCTCTCCCTGTCTTTCCCTTGTTCAGTCTTCTCTGTCTCTGTTTCCATCTCTATCTGCCTTTTATCTCCGTGTTCCCTTTTTCTTTCCCCCCCCCTCTATCTATTACCTTCTCTCCCATCTCCCTCTCTCCTCATTTTTCTTGCTCTGTCTCTCTCTCTTCCCGTCTCTTTCTTTTTATCACTCTCTTTATCTCTGGCCATCCCACCAACGCATTTTACACTGAAAATAGATCTAGAAGAACTGGAAGAGAAAATTACAGAAAATAGCTCAACAATTATAGATCTGCTTTCCCTAAATGTGTTTTATGTGGTACATTGAAAGTTGAACATCTTTTAAAATTAATCTATGCATCTTGGTAAATACCTGCTTTGGGGCAGTATGATGGATAGTTTTCAGAGACAATAACCGTGCGCCCACCCCCCCAAAAAAAAAAAAAGAACAACCCTAAAACGAAAGAGTCGATATGCACGCAAAAAAAAAAAAAAAAAAAGCTCCACTCGCGAAAACAACAAGAAAGGAGAAAAAAAAACAACCAAAAACAAAAACTCCTGAAAGTAAAGAGTTGATAAAGGCGTCCATTACCACTCGCAAAATTGCATCCGTACGCAGGCGCTGTTCCAGAGCAAAAACGGGGGGGGGGGAGGGGAGCTTGGAAGATGGTAGTGCATATTAGAATATGAAATTAAAATTGCACCTGTATCGTCCAAAATTTTGGGGGCTTGAGTAAATGGGGGGGGGGGGGGTTGAGCCACTAACCGCCGCCCCCCCCCCCCCCCCGTAGAACCGCCTGCCTGTACGCCAGTGGTGTGCTAGGACAAATACATATCAAAATGCTTTATGAACAACAAGATATTGCCCATAAAACAAGCGAGATAGAAGTAAAGCTTTTAGTAATGTCGAGACAAAATGAAGATTAATGCATTTTCAAAATGGGGACTCGCGGTTTTAAGACCTCTCCTCTTCCATTAAGCTCTTCAACGTGATTTTAGTCGATCTTCTAAAGACGGTCACTTTAGAAAAATTCAAAATTTGTCAATATGTCATTAATAAATAATAGGCTGGAAAAACATTAACTAAATCGCAAGTACTTTGATTAAAATAATGTCATTATCTGTTCAACAGTTCAAGCAGATCAGTATTACGACACGTATGTAATAATTTATCTTTTAAATAATTTTGTACAAAATGTTTAGACAATGATCTATCGTATTACCTTGTACTGTATGCGAGACCTTGAAATTCGCTTCAAAAGAAATAGCTTATAATACTATGCAGTATAGCTAGTCACATAAAGTTTGTGATCAACTTGAACACTTAATACGCTAAACTAAACATTTACGTACATTAAGTCACAATGAAATTTACTAAACTACTCCTAAGCGCTTTATTTGATTAATTTTTCTTTAATACAACATTTTTACCCTAATCAGAGCTTTTTGAGGGGGAGGGGCTATGCTATGGCGGGGGGGGGGGGGGGGACCGCCCCGCCCTGAGATCTCGGCTGTCGAACGCATGATAACAACGAAACGGCACATACGACGTCCACGACGTTATCTGCAAAATTGTATAGTTAATTTTCATGAAATATATATATGTGGCGTGTGTTGTGCGTGTGTTTATATATCATTTTTTTATGCTAATTTATTCGTGGAATCAGACTTTTACTCTAAATGACTGAATAAATCTTCAAAAATCCTCATTTATGGTCTAGAAACTCTTTCTAGTGCATGTCATCTTAGCAGATATAATTTTTAAAAGTTCCGGTATCAAAATTAATCTACTATATATTTAATCGTTTTTTTAAGTTTCTTATATGTTTGTTATATATTTTCTTTGTTTTTACTTTTTAAAATCTTTTTTATGAAATTTGTTTGCGACACTTTTGCTATCATAACCAGCATAAAATTAATGAATTCAGAATATTCATACGTTTATGAATTTTAGCTGAAAACACAGTTTATTGAAATTAAACATGAAATCACGTTTTGGAGAAATATCTAGTCCGACGTGCAAGTACAGAACGTAAGTAACTTCGGAATCGCTTACCCGGGCGTATCGAATTTGGTCTCAAAAGATGTGGAATTCAAAAGATAAAAGTCATGAAACTCAGTCGTACCGAGAGCTTCACGCGTTGCGGACACATGCGAAACGTTTAGGGGGAGGGGGAGAAGGAGGATTCCGCCCCCGGCCCGACCTGATTTTTATAGGGTTAGGGCTCTACAACCATCTTCAGATGACCCGAGTACTGAGTCATATATAGTCCAGGCTATATGACATTTTCATATGTAAACGTTCTTCCTGGGTTTTTTTTTTCTTATATGATTTTTTAACGACTTGCTATTAAATGTAAGATTTTCTTCTTGAGAATTTAAGTTGTTTTTTGTGTTCATCATCTTTTGTTCTTAATCAGTGCCCCCCCCCCCCCGTTTTTTTCTTTTTTTCTTTATTAGATCCAAAGCCAGGTCACTCACCGATCACGCGTATCAATTTTTCTCTATCTTTTTTTCTTCATTGATATATGGTTGGGATCTATGAATTCTAATTTAAGATTCGGTAATTCGATAATAGTACCTGATTATTATGCTTGCGGAGCACTGGTTACTGTGGCGGCTCGGCTATGACCAGGGTAATGATATTCAGCGCCATGAGCCTCACAGCGTGACGGATAGAAGCGTACAAATGGCCATTATTATTAATTCCCATGATCTTCATTTAGAACTTTGTCAGCTTTCCAATGTACTAAATAATTTATCATGTTAAATGTAAAGGGCGTGCAGTGTTAAGAATAAACTATCTTCACATAGCAAAGGATTAAAAGGAGGAATCCGATGACGCACGTTCTAACAAAATTGTATTCTTACCTAATACATGTCACCCCCTTTTCTTATAATCTGTGACGTATCCTCTACTTTCAAACTAGCGGTCACAACGTCAAAGAATAAATCATAGGAGCCAGAGGCGACGCTACGGGGGGGGGACAGGGGGCGGTCCCCCTATGTTTTTTTTCCCTGACAAAAAAAAAGGGGGAGAAAAAGAAAAAAAAGGAGGAGAAAGAAAGAGGAAAGAGGGTTGGGTCATGTAACTATATAATACCTCTATTTTTTCATTTAAAACGTAAATAAACTCATCTATGGGTCTTGTCCTCCCTATCAAATACGCGGCGCCGCCCCTGATAGGAGCTAAATGATAGATGGCTTACTTTCTTGATATTTTAATTTGACCTACCAACCCTTCCAGTAAAGCAAGTTTTGTCCTATATTGTGGGTTAGGATAACATGGCGGACGAAGCAGTAAAGCCACATTTTTGGTGTGAGGCTTCATTAGGTTAAATAAATTGATTTCAGCCAAGGAGCCCTCCCTCGAAATACGTCCGTAACCATGGTAGCGGACCGAAATTCAAGTGAAGGAGCTGGTATTATAGTCTTATTCAAAATCATGTAGAAGTTCATAA